>JAMPIV010012895.1:0-393326 GCA_024509875.1 Oreohelix idahoensis
GTTGCATGGAGTATCCAATGCAACCCACAGAATCCTTTTAAAGATAGTCAAGTTTAGGCGACAATCTCTCCCCAAAAAACAAACAGAAAACCAGGGCTCTACTAAAACAGGACAGTGCAGTCTTAACGGATGTACCTGGTCGAACAAATCTCATTGAATTTGATATGAAATTAACAAACGAGACCCCTGTTCAAACCAGAGTTTACCCCATCCCGTACGCTAAAGCGGATGCACTTCGCGGAGAAATAGACAAGCTGCGTCAGGCAGGAATTATCAGTGAGTCTACATCTCCTTACAGTTCCAGTGTAGTGCTGTTGCAGAAGCCCAATAAGGAAGTTCGGCTGTGTATTGATTACAGGTTGCTAAACGCTGTATCGGAATTCCAGCCCGAACCTCTCCAAACTGTTTCTGAGTTGTTCACCAAGCTCAGCAAAGCAAAGATCTTCTCCAAGATTGACCTCAGCAAAGGTTATTATCAAATACCAGTCAAGGAGGAAATTAAACCTTTGTTAGCTTTCAGCACTAGTGAAGGACATTACACATTTAACGTGATGCCGTTCGGTTTGCATAACGCACCAGGAGTGTTCACCAGGATGATTAAGAAGCTTCTAGAACCTTTGCAGAGTCCCCATATCCATAATTTCATGGATGACATATTAATTGCATCGGAAACCTATGAAGAACATATTGCTACGGTTGCTATGCTCCTCAGGAGACTACAGGAAACGGGTCTCACAGCCAGACCTAGCAAATGTCTCATCGGGTTTGAACAGTTAGACTTCCTGGGGCACACTGTTTCTCACGGATGCAGTTGGCCTATTAAGAAGAACGTGGAGAAAATAGTGGCAGCAAAAAGACCCCGAACGAAGAAAGACGTACGTTCCTTCATATCGCTATGTGCATACTATCAGAAGTACATCCAGAACTTCAACGGACTGACGGCACCTCTGACTGACCTCACAAAGAAAGGTTGTCCTGATAAGGTCATATGGGATCAAAAGTGCGAACACGCGTATAGCACTTTGAAAGGACAGTTGTCTGCATACCCCATTTTGAGGTTGCCTGACCTCAAGAAACCTTTTGTACTGAGAGTTGACGCGTCAGGTCAGGGCATCGGGTCAACACTGCTTCAAGCCGATGACAGTGACCTAAACATGCTATTTCCAGTTGCCTATGGCAGTCGGAAATTAAATAAAGCTGAACGGAACTACAGCGTAGTCGAAAGAGAATGTCTCGCTCTGATTGACGGTATCAGACGCCATCATGAGTTTCTCTATGGTACATCTTTCCCGGTGCAAACAGACCACGCTCCGTTAGCCTTTCTGGGTGCCAATAAAGAATTTAACGCAAGGATCATGCGTTGGGCGCTTCTTTTAAGCGTTTATTCTTTCAAAGTGGAATATATTCCGGGAAGACAGAATGTCGGGGCTGATTTCCTGAGTAGAAACTGGTCTACAGAGGAAGAAGAGCAAACTGAAGATACCACTCATCCTAAAATCACCAATCAGGTCACCTCCATTGTCAAAAAATGAAACATGAAAAATAGTTTCATGTCTAAAAGTGGGGACGATTGTGACGTACGTCTAGTTCGACAAGTGAATTTTCCCTGATATGATGGATGATTTAAAGGGACCTTTAGCTTTTCATAACATTAGAACCCCTGAACATTTGTTGTAACTTTTCGTTTCGCCAGAGCGAACCGACCGGGACTCATTTAGTATGCGGCACGAGATCAAAGAGACAGACTGAGGGATTTCAGGGAGACTATCGGTGCTATCAAAGACAGTAGTGGTCCCTGAAACGATTTCGCATCTCGGTGTTAAGCACGGAACCGATCGCAGCCAGAGCGAACGGGGAAAGCTGACGCAAGCAGCGAGCGAAGATACGAGAGGCCAGGGCGGCTTCTCTCTTTGGATTTGGCGGTCAGATCCCCCAAAGTTCATGAGATCAAAAAAGCTGTCAAAGTTCTCATGTCCCACTCATCTTGCATTCCAGTTGTAGATATACAGATCACGTAGAAATACACTTCATCATTCGCTGGCCAGAACTTGATAGTAGCACTAGCGATATTTGAAATCTTGCTAGATCATCCCATGGATTTTATACATATTTGCAGTGAATTCTATTCTGTGCAAAGCGGTAATATATATATTGTGTAAAGTGATCAGTGGTCTAGTTCATTCATTATATTTCATTGGATTTTGTGTTAATTTAAACCTATTAAATTAAACCGTCTCAATAGTTCCAGTTGTAAATATAATGATCTATCTATTATATTATTTCAAAAGATAATAGATGCTTAAATTAACTTTTAAAGTCGCGAAGGAATTTATAATTAATAAATTTAGTTAAGTCCTATATTTATAGATGTGTGATTTAACCACTAGAACTCGCGCAGTGTTTATTAAATACATAATTAAATACTCGAGTGTATAATAGGCTTAACGGGAAATTTATCGCGCGCTTAGAAGATTATTTGTTTTAAAGTATGATTATGTTGTTATGGGTTTTCTATCTTTTTCTCTAGATTGATCACCTTTTGCAATCCCAGCAATAACGAAATCTTTCAGAGTTTCCATACTCGGTTCTTAAACTTCCAGACAGTTTTGATGAGACATTTTTTTTAAAGTAAATCTTGTGGTGGTCCGGTACGGCCTAGCTAACATAATTACATGAAAGAAAGCCTACCCAAGATCATTTGATTATTATCATCAAATTAAATATGTAAGATAAACTGGAAGATGAACAGTGCCAGTAGCGATAGTTTATATACTGCTCTATTGTGAGAGATTACCGATTTACCTGAATGTGACCGAGCCTAGTTTTTCTTCACTGAATTAAAAACTTTCCCGGTCAGTGGCTATCATCACGCAGTGAAGGATATTGCCATCACCTCATTTTTCACCCCTATGTCGAACCGCGTCAGTGCCATCCCATAGACTCGTTTCTTCATAATAAAACACAAGAACTCTTAGAACTTCAAGTCCGGCGATAAGCGGGAATATTTGCTCTCAGTGAATCCTCGCATTATCTGGGGCGGGACATAGAAGGACTAGACAGTTGTCATACGTCAAGAGTTAATTATTGTGTTTATCATTCTAAGGGATTGTCTGATGCTGCAACTCGGTAAGTGTGTGGTGTATATGAGTGTGGATCCGCACAGTGTGTATGAATGACGGGAAATTAATTCTTTTGTGTAACCATTTTGGTTAACTTGCTTACCTGGTAATATATATCTTTTCTGTATACCCTACATTGTTCCTTTAAGTGGGATAGTTGATAATTTGTTAACTCTGTTTCATTCCCCCCCCCCTTTTTTTTTCTTTGCTTAATAAAGGGAAGACACCATTGGGATAACAGTAATTTTTGTCTACCACCATAACTAATATTGTAACACCTCTTTCAGAGTAATTAAATTCACTGTTAGGTTACATTACCTATGTTCCTGATAACTTTCTATCTTGAGACTGGGTTTATCTTTGTCTAATACAAGCGGGAAGGGCTTAGTCGATACCAATCTTCTTCACCCCCTCCCTACCTTGATATTTGCATTTTTCTGTACTTATGATAATTTTTATGTAACACTTGATATTGTTTTTTTGTGATTTGATCTTTTAGATTAATAAACATCATAAACTTAAATCGGACTGTGTTGGAATACCCAAAAGCCCAAACATTCCCTATTTGTTTAATATAGCTGTATCCACGTCGTCTGAGTGCTTGAAGCAACAAATCGGTGTGAGCGCAGACGTGTGTCTGGAAAACTGGCAAATAATTGTTTGACCAGGAGAGTGGAAGAGAAGATTGAGAGAAACGATTTGTCGTAAATAAGTCTGTCTTTACTCTCCTCCAGCACTCTGTGGAGCATCATATTTAATCTATACATTTTCTATCACTGAGCCTTTCATCATCATTCTACACTCTAAACCGGACTACTATTTCTAGACTCTTTTTCTCTCAAAATAAATTTACGACACCGGGATTAGCTGTAAAGACAATACAAACAAATCATATATCATCGTGCTAAATAAACTTAAATATTACAACACGTCACAACAATAAACAGGTCTTAACTAGATACAGGAAAAGCATACACGCCTCCCCTTCTATTATTCTGATCAAGGCTGAACTGCGCTGCAGTTTTCTTACTCTCCCCCGCTCACCGTCCGCTCAACAATAAGTGCAGGGCCGGCTTATAGTAAGTTTTGCATAACACTACACAGTCCGGGTACCGGCGTCTAATGCGGGTATATATATATATATATATATATATATATATATATATAATATATATATATATATATATATATATTATAATATAAATATATATATATATAATATATATATATATATATATATATATATATATATATATATATATATATATAGTAAGCCGATTATTCTTTTAATGAACTATATCAGACATCAAGTCCCACAAACATTTGGCTCTTATAACTGGTAGTAGCATACAATCACAATAAAACTGGCTATAGCTTTAGATCTCTGGTTGAATGATTGCTGTATAATATAATATAATATGTAATATAATATATTAATATATAATTGTTGCGTTGCGGGTCTTATTATTTTTAATATTGAATGTTAATATGTGGTAACCGACTGGTTACTCTGGCCAAGAAGACTGCTAGGGTTGAATCACAAGACCACGAACACAGTTGACGTTCACAATGTCATAATAACGTCACCAAGGTCAAGTGGAAAACGAATACAATATTTAATTGTGACTTTGTACGATGCTCCACATGCATCTTTAAATCAAGCCAATATATTATGGCATTACATAGGCAGTCTTTGAAAAGTTTCTGTACCGTCGTAGCTAGAAACACTGTCTTCTTGTAAACTTCAAAGTTTTATTACTATGGACTCGCTATGGACTCACTTGATATACAAAGTTCATTCTCCCGTGTAAATAGATCGAGACACATCTCACAGAAGTATATGGATGCACTAGTGATGGTACATAATAGGGATATGTCACAATAGTATATAAATTCCATGAGTCCAGAGACATGCGTCCACTTGTCATAAGCCACACACATCGAAGTCTCTGCAGACGATCTCTGACGTTTGCTCATCCAAACCTTCACGTCCGCAAACCTCCACCTCGAGGCAATGACGTCACTTCCTGTGTTACCCAGGACTACGAATAATAAACAAACGAGAAGCTTTGCCGAACCATCTAATGATATCGACACAAATGTTATGATATTTACTCATAACAATAATATAATATAATAATAGCCCCTTCAGTCATAACTGACTATGGGAATGCGCCCCTGAGGTGACAGCGCTCAGCTGCTTATTTTCCTTGTGCTCCTTTCGACGTTTTCTCTTTTCCTCTGCTTGTTGTCTGAGCCTCTTTCGCCCAGTCTGAGGTGGCGCCGTAAATAGCATCGTCGCTTAGTGCGATCGGAAACTTCATCCTCCCATGTTGCTGGATCCATGTCCAGTGCCCTCATTGTCACGTAGGTCTTTATATCATTAAATTGCCTACATCTTCTTCCTATTCTCTCACCCGCATCCTTTATTTTATTATCTTTCCCTACTTGTTTTTTCCTGTATTTTTCGCATCACTTGTTTTGCGAAAAATATTTTCTTCAGTATCCTCAAACTTTACCTTGTGTTTTCTCATACTGGGATACGTAATTTTATTACATAGATGTCAGTCAGACGTGAAGTGCGATTTAGTTGCAGTCCATCTCAGACATCGAGCCGACTTGGGTCTGCACCTTCAGATGACACGACACTCATGAGTTAGATTCTCGACGTAAACGCGTGAGAATGCTAGGAGAGAGCCGACATCCGTCTGCATTTTCACCGGTCGACAACGAGTTGCATCGGCTGAACGCTTAAGTAGGAGCGAATATTTTCACCTTATAGTCGCAGTTTCAGACGGTTGTCTGAGATTTGCAACTGTCACGCGCATTTCTCGGTCACTGATGGCCGTTACGACACGCGTTAAGCTGACGTAGGTGTTGACACGTAAAAAGGGGAGATGATTTCGGAGTTTGAGAAAATGTGGGATTGGTTGCCCCTGGTTTTCAAATATCCACCCAGGAGCTGAAATCTGATTTCATTTCACTCAGTAACTTTGCAGTTAGACTAGAACAACCTTCGTTCGATTTCTAAATAATCTCTGTTAATAGAGATGACCTTTAGTTTGGTCGAAGTGGTTTAAGTTCTTAGTACTTCTGTGTTTGAGGTGAATATTATATAGTAGTTCTCTAGAATTTTGTGAAGTGATTAAGGGTTAAATCGCCGATTTCATTTTAAACTAGTTCTTTTGAACAGAGTGCTTAATCTATATAGTCTGTATTATTTTCTAGTGACGCGTTTCAGTGGAAAGCAGAATAAATTATATTTCTAGCATTACACCATAATGTAGCTATAATGAAGTTAATTTACTGCTAAATAATCAGTCGAGATCATATTTTTCTAAAACTAACTGATAAATGCTAGATGCGACATCAGTGAATATTGACGGAATACGCGATATTCCTAATTTCTGATGATTGATTTTTATATAACTTTACGGGAAGTTTTAATGATAGGTCAAGTTTGAAAATGTAAGTTATATTGAGTACATAATATGTAAATGATTTATATGTGCTTTTCCTTTTATACAGTGAAATACTGGGGTGACCCGAACTTTACCGGCATTTAGTAAAGAGACATATTTGTGAGAAGCATAGACATTTCCTATCTTTAACCACGTGGGGGTTTTGTTTCAAGTAACACTGGTCTGACAGTGCATATGCCATCAGAGAGAGACAGTAATAGCAAATCCCACTAACGGTTTCTAAAGACTAGAAATATATATTGGGCTTTTGAGCCAGTTCATATTGCTCCACAAATTTAAATGTACATGCTGCCTGGCGGCGAGAATAGTTACAAGAATAACATTAACATTCCAACAGAGATTGTGACTAGTATTGTGGTGACCAAATATAGTACCTTCCTGGAAGAAGACACCGATCTGACATTACTTAAATCCTAGAATCCAAAGCTAATGACATTGTGCTCTGCTAACTTACGTGCCTGGACAAATTTTATGCGACTTAATCAGACATTCGAAAAAATTAGAACACCCAAGGAATCATTCCCTGAGACAGAGAGTTCAGTACGTCTTTTGGAACTGGGGATTTCTTGGTCGATGACTGCATTTTCGGGTCTGTGTGGAGGTCCTAGAATTATTATGTTCCCAGAGGCAGCGAGCAAAGTTGTGAGTATATATGTGAGAGCAAGGCCATGGCTGAATGAATGAGAGTACACAGGTCTGAGTGTTATTTTACCGGTGTATTATTGTCACCCATTTGCTGTCTTAACTTTTTTTAATCTGCAGAATTTGTTACAAAAGGCTAGAGTTTTCTTTTTCTTAGGCTAAATCAGATTATCCAACTCTGTTCATACATTTACGAGAAAGAAAGAAACCTCTTAGACTCAACCCTATGTATCTATAACTCTTTGAGCCATCATCTGTTCTCTTAACGGGGCTGTGGGCCAAACCTAGAGTAAGATTCTAACGGGCTATCATCCTTGTAACATTTTTTTCTTAAATTTTTATGACTATTTGTATATGTTTTTCCTTGATGAAATTTTTGGTGTTGTGAGAAGATTTTTTTTAGATGATAATAATAAAATCTCTCTTGAACTAAAGCAGCGCGTTGGTCAGCTCGTTCTAATAATATATTATATTCATTGTTATAGATTTCCCACGTCTGTGTGTTTAACTGTCGTCACGTGTATGTGCGTGCCCGTGAGTAGATAAAAATATATGTAATATATATATCTGTGTTTAGACTGTCTGACTTCTTTAAATCTGTCGTAGAAGATAGGTGAGAGAGAGAGAGAAGATTTTCTCGCATCTCAGAGACAGCCTCTATCACTATTCTATCATCTCACTAGTGGAAATCTATGTTGTATTTCTATCTCCCACTGTGACTATCACTCATTCCAACCTATTCAGAAGGGACCAACCCAAGTCTTAATTCTCCTATCTAAAATCTACGACACTCATATCTCTCTTGCACACATCTTTGAACCTCAGCTGTGGTCGCCCAACTGTTCTCTTGCCATCTGCTAATTGTCCGTAGAAGATATCTTTTGGAATGCGACCATCTTCCATGCGTCAGACATGGCCAAGCCAGAGTAGTCTGAGCTGTCTAAACAGTGTATACGTACTTTGAAGGCCAGCACGTGACAACACCTCGACATTTGTCACTTTATCTTTCCCCGAGATGCCGAGGATGTGGCGTAGACACCGTAAATGGAAGGTATTGAGCCTTCTTTTTTGTTTAGCATAGGTCGTCCAGGTCTCGCTGCCATATAGGAGTGTGCTGGTGACGCAGGCGTTATGTACCGCAGCTTTGGTCTTCGTTGTGAGTTTGGAGATTCCCCAAACACGCGATATGAGGCGGGCAAAGGTTTCTGCAGCTTTGCAAATGCGGCTGTCAATTTCTGTAATGATTGCTGTAATTACCACATTACAAAAAAACACTTTATGAAGGCTTACTCTGACGTATCACATTTCCCAAGCACAGAATTTATACTAAGTACCAATTTCTTAACTGGCTTACCGCAACTGTCAGAATCTCCCACTCTTATAATCAAGCAGGCAAGCTGGTGTTAAGTCTGCTACTATCTCTCGGCAAGAATGTTAGGACTGAAGCCATGAGAGACAGCCAAGATTGCCTATATATAGTGAGAATTTGCCACAGATGTTCAGTGTGATTTCAACACCTGCATAGGGGAGCAGAAAAATAACACGTAATAGTTACCAAGAGACTTCTCTAGGAGACCTGCTACAAAGAATTTGGCGCAACAGGGAAAAGAGGATTACGCTAGCGAGTCCCAGACTTTCCTGGCCATCAAAGCACAGGGAAAGCTTTAGGAACAGTTTTCCATGTCAAAGACCCGGGACTTTTTGCCGCTATTTCTCAAATTGAGTGTCTGGCTTCTGACTCGTGGTCAAACAAACTAAAGATGCCGCTGTCCACGGCAGTGAGTCCGGGACGCGTCAGTTATCTCCTACCTACATTACAGAAACAGAGGAGTGAACCTATCAGCTTCCAGAATGACAAGTCAATTACCCCGTTTGTTTCTACAGAAACGAAAAGAAGTGAAATGGGCGTGACAAAATTCAGACATAAATTAGGAGGGATGGTAGTTCAGTCTAAGTGGCCAGAATTTATAACCCATGTTGCCACAAGCAATCACCAGTCCGTGCAGTGGTGGTTCATGAAATAATCATTCTATACGCAGAAGTTACCAGCTTCAAATAACTGGGACATCCCCGAGCGATTTCACACATTAAAATTCACATGGCAATACACCTATATATGTTAGTTCGCATGTTAGTAATAAAATATGAAATGTAAAATGACAACTTACGCCAATCCTGGCTCACAGAATTTTTGCTCAGATGAATAAAAGAGACTTGAATGGGCCTCTTACACGCGTCTGGGGTGTCGTTAATTTAATAAGTTCCCTCTCTGACTTTGTGTGTATCCTTCAGATATTCCGGTTTTCCTTATTAAAAATGCTAGAGATTTCCTGGGCTGTATTGTAAGTCCTGATAAATACTCCAATAAAAGGTCCGGTATGTTAAGAAGAATTCAGAATGCTATGCTTCACTCTGGCAAAGTCTGTAGTCATTTGGCAAGCGATTTCTCAAGTCAAGTAGCTCGAGAAAATTGTCAGATTATATTCACTGCCTTCCCACGCGGTCGTTATGCGCGCCTCAAAGGATCACCCAATCTGATTCGAATCTTTTGCATGACTCATTTAGTGCAAAATTTCAAACATTACTTTTCTGAAAATGGGCGGTAAACATCTGATTGCTCTTGGGTACAAACTTACTAACATGATAGTAAACTCATAAGAAAACGTGTTCCCAATGTAACCATCATTAATTTATTAGGAAGTAATCTCTTATATGTGTCTGTCCATCAGTTGTTTCCCCGTATGACCAGCTTTGGCGATGAGCGCACCCGTGCCTTATCTGTGATTAAGCACTGCGCTTAAAGATTTTCGTGTTAATCTGTGTACTGATATCGGCTGCACCCACGATAGCCAATATGGTTAGGTCGCTGCCGCTCCTTGCAACGCAGGGAGAAATGGATAACAACCAGACATGTCTAATTATCAGTGAGAAGGGTGTAAGAAGGAAAATACATAATATCTGCTACACATCGCAGAAAAAGAAAGAAACAAAGTGCGACAATTGAAAGCACGCAAAGTAATCAGTAACAGATTACTGACGGAGTGAAAGAGAGATTGGAAAAAGGACGCCTCAAATCCATCTTGTGACAGGGTATGACCAGTTCCTTCCTTGCTTTCTTTGCCTTCTGTAACTCAAGAGCGGAGTCAGATCCCCATTTACAGCTGGGTAGATTTGAGCGAAAGCTACCAAGGTTAAAACCGGGAATCTTGTAACTTTGCCGCCAGGGAAAGGCAGTCTAACCACTATGCCAAATAGAACGCAAAGATTAATGTGGTCTTAGTTTAGATAAAGTCAGGTTGTGGTCTTAAACTTGCATTAAGCTAGGGAGAATTATCATTGTCATCATCACTGTCTAAATCATCAACATCATCATTATCATCATCATCGTCATAATCATAGTCATTTCACGGCCAGAAACACACTGGAAATCGCAACGAACTTCTATGAGAAAATCCCAAGTAACCAGCATAACAGAAATTCTGTGATATTTTTTAAAATTAATACCCTGTTACGGTGTTATTTTAAATGACGGCGTCTGCTGGGGTTTAGCCGTGCGCAACGTTTAGGGGTCAATAATATTAATAGGATATGTCGATATTTTACGGTATACTGAACGCGAAATATATGCTAAGGTTATGACGCATTCGCGTTGGGAAGGTCACGCTGGGTGACTTGGTTACATTGCCCTTGTTACGCTATCCGTCAAGCAGAGAAGTCGTGTCTTGTATTTCTTCCAAGGAAAGGCCTAGTAGATAGCCTATATATGAATCAATGTAGAACTCAGGGTCAGTTCGGATTAATCTAAAGTATGAGATTATTAAGTAAATTAAATAATGGAAGGAGAATCATATTATGATTCAATTTGTAGCTGTCAAGAACTCATGCGCTCATTTCTGGCTGTTGACTACAGCAGCGCACGTATATAGCCATGATGTTCATCTGATATATTGTTTTGACACGGACGGATACTTACTGGTATTATTTGGAATTCATTGTTATGCTGAACTGTACATGAAGTTTTGTGAATGTCGGATATCGTTTATATGAATGTCAATACATGTGGACTCAGAACAGAAGGCTTGATCTTTTACTTACGTTTTCGGGTTCGGTTCCACAGCTGTTAATGTTTACGTTTTTCAGCACGATAACTCTCCCACAGGGGAATCAACTAATATACAATATGCAAATCAGAACGTCGAAGGGATGTTCTGGTGGTCAGAGCTAACCATCAGTAACAAACATTAACTACGTCAAAAGAGTGACTTTAATATGCAATAAATAATATAAGAACAAGGAACCGCAGCACCCGTCACAACTGGTGGCCATTAGTGGTCTTGAAACTTTTCAAAAGAGCGAACCTCAAAAAAATAAAACATTTTTCCTTTCGAGCCGAAACGGACATTATTATGCAAAAACACCGGTGACGTCATGCCCTTGACAACAGTATGAACGGTCGCAAAAGCCAGGAACAATCAATTCGCTTCAAAAAATTGTTTGCAGCTCTCAAACAGCAAATGAAACGTATTGCTAACGTCTTCATTGTTTCAAACAAGCTTGCGAGTCTGTTGGCGAAGCAGATAATGTACTGAATTACTGCCAAAAAAAAAAAGATAAGTAACTGCTTTTAAACGTTACAAGATTTCGTCCTTGTTGTCCGACAACGCCATGTTCTTTTTTTTTAGCCATGTTAAATATTGTTTCTGTCTTTTTACATGTAGTGGGAGGTAGGATGGGAATCGGAATTGAACTTATGGCTTTTCGAACGTCAAGCTCAATTCCGATCGTTCCTTAAGGCCGTGAATTAATCGCATTTCGCGAAGAACGCGTCGAAGACATTACCGGTGGTTGTTTCGTTCGGACTTGCATTAATTCACCTTGTATGTTAGGTGTCTAGTTCTGTGAAATAACCGTTGTATTTTACCGTATTCAGTTTTATTTTTATTCAGTTACAGTCATATGTTCGTAATCTATCCTGTTTATTCTAATCTGGCTATCTTTAATTTTATTTAAATGTATTGTATTAACGTCAAATGAGTCCTGTGACGTCATTATTCGTAGTGCCAAATATGTTCTTTTACTTCAGTTAACCTTCACCCTTCTATATTTCCGGTTAGTAGACTTGGTTTTATAATATCACCTATTTTTGTGAAAATGTCACTTTTGTATTGTGCTACTGTACTGTGAAGCCTTGGTTAATCATTTGTATTGTCTTCATTAATGTTATGTAATAATAATATTTCTATGAATTGATTTTAATAATATATTTAATTAATTTAATTAATTTTTGGGAACTTTGATGATGAATCAAGAACATTGCAACAATTTGCAGTGGTGGTTCTAGAAACTAGCAAAGCACTTTATACACGATGAGTAAGGCATCAAATCAAAACTTTCTAAGTGCAAGTAAAATTTTATATTAAAATAATTTATTGAATTATTTTTTGGTATTCACACCATGGATAGGTGTTGAATTAAAAAACTATATATATAATATAGTAATTGGTACATTTTCATAGTACTATATTGTTGACTCATCACATTTCTTTAATTAATAAAAATAGTTTATGGAGGAATAGTGCCCATAATTATTTAATAATTATATTAGGTGCAGGAAATAAACACAGCATCTGATATAAATAAATATCATAACTATTTATGATATAGATTATTGATTACATATAATTTTATTATAAAATATTGAATAGTTGTTGAACTTACAACAATTATTAAGAGGATATTACAGTTAGGTATACTGAGTATTCATACTTGAGCTGTTACAAATAAGGACAGATTTTATTATTGATTATTATAGATCTGTAATTACTTACAAGATAAAAGGCAAGATGCTTACCTTGGATCATTTTATTAAAAATGGAAAAGATTTTGGTAAAAAAGGAGAAGCTTTAGAAGCATACTCATTGGCAGAATTTGCTAAATATAAAGCAGAATTAGCGGAACAGGAGGAAAAAGAAGAGAGAAGGAAAGCTACATTAAAAAAAGAAGAAGCAGAACGGATAGCAATCTTAAAAAAGGAAGAGGAAGAACGTCGACAAGAAGAAGAAGACAGGAGAGCACGACAGGAGATGAAAGAAATAGAAAAAGAAAATAGACAAAGAGAAATTGCTAGACAGGAAAGGGAGGAACGTCGACAAGAAGAAGAAAAAAAAGGAGAGACGAATTGGAAATAGCCCGTCTTCAGAATGAAACAGCAAGATTTCAGGCACAAAGTGCTGCTGCAACCCAGAATGATAACGCACAAAATGGGTCTTCATCCAACCAAAACAAACATTTTTACAACTTTAAATTACCCCATTTTAAATTAAATTTTGATGATTTATCATCATTTTTATCAAGATTTGAACAGACATGCAAATCAAATCACTTGCCTAAGGATACATGGGTACTTAAGTTAAATGAATTTTTAGATGGGGAACCATTGACGGCATCTCTGAATGCTGACCCAACAATAGCTAATAATTATGATGCTATTAAAACCTTACTTTTACGAAGGTTTCATTTGGACGAAGAAAATTGTAGGTTAAAATTTAAAAATATCTTACCTGACTCTCCTAAAGACTTTGCAGGGTTTATTGCGAACATTCGCAATACATTTAATAGATGGCTTGAACTGGCAGATGTCAACAAATAATATGACAAATTAGTTGATTTGTTGTTACGTGATAAGGTATTATCCTCTGTCAGCCCACCATTCTTCGCATATTTGCAAGAACGAAAGCCAGTTACCATTGATGAGTTAGAAAAAAATTTCTTTGAACTATTGCAATGCGCATCCGAATGCGAACATTTCTAACTCTTTGATAAGGGAACCTCTACCTGTGTCTTCCAATATGGCATACTATAACAATAACAAACCGAGACCTCATAGCGTAGACAGAAGTAGGTTCAAGGGAAATTACAATGTCAATTTTCATAAAGGACATAATAATAATAATAATTTTAACAATAAAAATGATTTGAACAGAGGAAGATCACGGAATAGGAATTATTCACAGCAATCAACCTACAACAACAGTCAACAGAACGCTAATTATAATAGATCAAATAACTACAATAATAAAAGCAATTGGATTGCTAATAATCATGGCTCGAGACATCGAGATAACAGTTACTACAGGGGACAACGAGATAATTCTAACGATTATTCCCGTAATCGATCTCATTCTCGTGGATCATCTCATTTTCACCATAATACTGGTGCAGCAGTTACAAATGATACAACCCCTAGTGTTCAGGTTCCACCTAACGATAATGCAATACAGTCTTCTGCTGCATGTTTTGCTATAAATTATAACGTGGCGAATAGTTGCCCACAATGCAATCTTATTTTTCAGAAGGCAAAGGAGACAGTGCTAAACTGCGGACACATTCCACCAGAAGTAGGTCTTGCAGCCAATGATGGAACAGGCTCTCTGATTTTTAACAGAGGGATAGTTAACGGTTCCATAGTTTCTGTATTGAGAGATTCGGGGTCCACAACAATTGGAGTGCGACAGTCGCTGGTACATCCTAGCTGTGCAACAGGGGAATATGTCCGTTGCATGACTTTCGGGGGGAATATTGAGTTCTACCCCACAGCTATTGTCCATGTTAATACACCTTTCTTTTCAGGACAAGTTAAGGTATGCATGCTTCAGAATCCAATTGCAGATCTGATGTTGGGACGCATCCATGGTAGTAAGGATTGTTCCCCACAGGAAATTGAGGAATGGGAATTGAAGAATGTGCAATCTTATTGCAATGCTAACGCTGTCATTGCAATGGCTACATTACGGGCCAACAAAATGAATACATGTGGCACAGTTTTCTCCAATTTCAGTCTCAGTACCATTCTGGAAATCGATAAGGAGAAGGATAAAACTCTCCTACAGGATAAAAAGGATACTAAACTACCAGCCCATCCTAGGAAGATTAGAAAATCATTTCGAGGCAGATATACCTTTTCTCAAGAGAATACTGCCAAGTCAGAAAATAAATGTTGGCGACAAGATCGTATTAACAGCGATCTGAATGAAATTGTCGAAAATGAGCAAAGAAAAAATGTCCCAAACAAGGGTAATGATGATGACGTTCTTATGAACTTAACTAATAAAATTAGGACAAATAAATATGTCAATCATTATGAGACATCATCTCACAAGACTACCATATCCAAAAGATTAAATAGAAGAACTATTTATCACGTTAGTGACACTAATCCCACTTACATTGGGAAGGGTGCATATTCTCGCACCGTGTTAGTGCGCAATCTGCCACAAGGTACCAGATGGCAGGCACTTAGCAATTTCTTTAATGACACGGCAGACGTTAGGTTTGTACGTCTGTTGCCACCTACCAACAACAGGTATGGTGAAGCTGCGGTTACATTTCGTAACAACAAAGATGCTCGAAAGGTTATCGAGCTTGATAATGGTGTTTATTTTCATCCCCATTCACTAAAGTTACAACTAGTACCTGATTCAGCGTCACGCAGATAACAGGTTACATTAACATTGTTCGTCACATCTTTGATGACTCAGCATAGTCAGTCATCATCATTTTTTTTCTCTTTCTTTCCTATTAATCTATTCAGACGTATATTAGTGAAGGTAGACTCTTCTATTAGGTGACACTGGTGTTGTCTTATCTACGATAACACTTTGTATTTCTGTCTTATTTGTTTTATCATGCCTACAAGAGATAGTAAGTTGTTTAAATGTGTCAACTATGCTGAGCCCCATACAGCATAGATTCACTTGTCATCCATCACGGCTGTCTTGTCATCGTTATTAAAGAAGAACATGCCATTAAGGATAAATTGGACAGACGAATGTGACAGAACTTTTCGCAGTATATTAAGAATTTTTTCATGCCCACCAGTATTAAAATTACCAGATGCTTCTAAAAAGTTTGTTCTACGTACAGATGCGAGTAGTTACGGACTCGGGGCCTGTCTACTCCAATATCATGATGATATCCTTCATCCCGTGTTATACATCTCACGCAAGCTGAAACCTCCGGAGACTAAATATTCGACTGTAGACAGAGAATTGCTCGCCGTGATCTGGGCAATTAACAAACTCGAGAAGTTTTTGCTGGGATCTCCATTTCTGATCCAGACTGATCAGAAATCTGTGGCAACATTACGTCGTTCAAACCATAAAAGTCCAAAGCTTGCACGATTTGCTATTGCGTTGCAACCATATGATTTCGAAATACAGTCGATACCAGGAACTGAGAACGTTATGGCCGACACGTTGTCCAGACATCCTACGGAGTCTGAATGAATATTACAATTTCAAGAAAATGTTCTGACTAATCAAGCATTACATTTGCAATGAACGGTATTAATGCCACGTCAGAATATACAACACTTCAGTTGGACTTCCTACTTAAATGAGGACATTTCGAAATAAACTATTGTAATCAAAATATCAAGTTTTACAGATCGGTTGAAAATTTGGACTTCACTTGGACTCTGCGTATCACTCATTTCGATTGCAAAATAGTAAAAAGTAACAATCTCTGATATAAACTGGACAGATACGGTGATGACTTATTCAAATTACGTTCAAAATTTCAAGAACGGAACTAACGACGATTGGATAATCATATCATAATTCGATAATATGAACTTTGTGTCTTAATGAACTTTCATACAAGTCATTAGGATGTAACAACGATTGGATCTTCATGTCCGATATTGTTAAATTTGCTAGCTATTAAATTAATATATAATAAAATAAAGTTGAAGTGTGATGAAATAAAAAAATAACATATACTAAGAAAAGATGAAACAAAAAAATATCCCACCAATTAATATTTTAATTATTAAGGTGATAGATATTAGATTATGATATTTCATATGAATAGTTAAAATGTATGAATTTTTTTTGTTGTTCTTTTCTTTCTGATTGCTTTAATTTAATTAGGTATCTATCCTTATACTTCATTTTCACACTCATTACTATGTTAATGTATACTTTAATATTTAGTTTTAATTGTCCATACTTCTCAATTTTTATTTCTTTTTCTCTCTTATACTATTTCTCATTAGATATTAATTAGTTAGTACCATACGTACATATTATAATTAACTATTTTAATTTTAATTAGTTAGAATAATTTTAATAACACCTCACATTAGTTAGTCAATACATACATCAAATTAATTAGTTAATTAATTAGTGACAGTGACATTTCTTTATTTAATATAAGTTATATGTATGATATGACGTTGATTTTATTATAAGATATTACTGACATGACCGCGACACTGTTCTAGATAGAACATCGTAGGCCATACGTCGGGTTTTGTTAAATTTTTGATAATTGATTAATATTGTTCAAAAAAAAAATCTATCTAATAGATTTTTTTTCCCCCGTCTGACAGGAAATCTGTTACGGTGTTATTTTAAATGACGGCGTCTGCTGGGGTTTAGCCGTGCGCAACGTTTAGGGGTCAATAATATTAATAGGATATGTCGATATTTTACGGTATACTGAACGCGAAATATATGCTAAGATTATGACGCATTCGCGTTGGGAAGGTCACGCTGGGTGACTTGGTTACATTGCCCTTGTTACGCTATCCGTCAAGCAGAGAAGTCGTGTCTTGTATTTCTTCCAAGGAAAGGCCTAGTAGATAGCCTATATATGAATCAATGTAGAACTCAGGGTCAGTTCGGATTAATCTAAAGTATGAGATTATTAAGTAAATTAAATAATGGAAGGAGAATCATATTATGATTCAATTTGTAGCTGTCAAGAACTCATGCGCTCATTTCTGGCTGTTGACTACAGCAGCGCACGTATATAGCCATGATGTTCATCTGACATATTGTTTTGACACGGACGGATACTTACTGGTATTATTTGGAATTCATTGTTATGCTGAACTGTACATGAAGTTTTGTGAATGTCGGATATCGTTTATATGAATGTCAATACATGTGGACTCAGAACAGAAGGCTTGATCTTTTACTTACGTTTTCGGGTTCGGTTCCACAGCTGTTAATGTTTACGTTTTTCAGCACGATAACTCTCCCACAGGGGAATCAACTAATATACAATATGCAAATCAGAACGTCGAAGGGATGTTCTGGTGGTTAGAGCTAACCATCAGTAACAAACATTAACTACGTCAAAAGAGTGACTTTAATATGCAATAAATAATATAAGAACAAGGAACCGCAGCACCCGTCACATACCCCGAACAGAATCATTCTTTTTGGGATTTGTGCAGAAACTACTAATACATATCTATATGGCAGCGAGACATGGACAACCTCTGCTAAGCAAGAAAGAAGGCTCATTACCTTTCATCTACGGTGTCTACACCACATCCTTGGTATTTTGTGGAAGGACAAAGTGACAACTATCGAGATGTTGTCACGTGCTGGCCTTCAAAGCATGCATAGCTTAAGACAGCGCAGACTACGCTGGGTTGTCCATGTCCGCCACATGAAAGATGGTCGCATCCCTAAAAATATCTTCTACGGACAACTGACAGATGGCCAACAAAAAAAAAAAAAAAACAGTTGGGCGACCGTAGCTGGGGTTCAAAGATGTGTGCAAGAGAGACATGAAAGCACTGGACAGAACTCCAGCAGCCTGAGAGGATGAAACTGTTGATCACACCAAGTGGCGACTCCTTAGATTGGGCGAAAAGAAGCTCTCACAAGAAGCAGAAGGGAAAAGAAAACGCCGACAGGAACACCAAGAAACAAAAAACCAGTTGAGGACTATCACCTAAGGGGCGCATTCCTATAATCAGTCATGACTGAAAGGACTACTACTACATATTAACATTATAACTCAGCGTGAGATATGGTTTGCTCAACACATGACTTCCTAGAGGACATCAACATGACTTCTAGAGTACATCAACAGGAGGCGTGATATTTCTGTGTATTTCATGAAAGCAAGGTAAATTGACTTTTTCATTAACTCTATCGATTTTGGGTCGTGAGCGATTTCGATTCATAGCCTGTCTGCGAAAGTCGTCGTCACGAGATGTTTTTTCCCAGCTCACATGTCGCTGCATTGTACTGCATCGGTTGATGCATGTACCAAGGACCATTACTTGCTACTTTGTTAAATGAATTAGGTTTGGAAAACCTTTATTATCTAGAGGATATTTTTGTGGACATTATTTATACTTCGGCAGACGTGTCTGTCTTGCTGAAGTCAAACTAAGGAGAGTGAACTGATCTCATACATCTGGTTATCTCCTGGCTGTTATAGAAAAGGATGGAGTTTTTCACCTGACTACATTTACAGCACTTTGAAATATAACATGCATCTGACTCATCATTGTAATGCTGTCTACCGTCTATTGCTGTATTGAATGTTGCTGTGATAATGACTGTTTGATGTGCCTACACATTTGCGTAACCATTTTGTCACTGTGGCGTCCACAATAAATAATGAAGAAAAACGTCAACAGCTGTTACAAGAATCATTGACTTTATACGTCGTGAGTTTACTGACGTCCTATGTGGATTGCCCTGTTATTTTTGTATGAACATTGTTTTGACTGAACACATCTGCACACCACACAAAACCAGACATGCGGATACCATCCATCATCATATGGCATCACGCATCATTTGGTGGCCATAAGCTGGTTTGATTCTGGTACTAGCAAACACGGGGTCCCTTACCCACTTCATTTTCAACAAGAATTCATCAGCATCCTTCAAGAAATTAACATTCTTCAATACAGTCAACATCTTCAAAATTTTCAAAGTACTCGGCGTTGCCCGGTAAAAGTCAAAATTTCAACTTTTTGACGGAAACAAGAATTTGACAGTACCCGGCGTTGTTACATGTTGCCGGATAACTCGGACTGCTGTTATCTTTTACGCAAGCCAAGCAAGTTGCTGCTGTCAAGGTTCCAGTGCTGTCGTTTTTGTGAAGGTCAAGTGCCGGTTGAAACGGGTTGTTTTCTGAAGAAGGCCAAGTACCGATTTCCATCAACTTACTTTTGGATTAGAAGGTCAAGTGCCGAAACAACTCAACACACAGTATTTCAGAAGCTCTTGTACCATCGTGTTAGCAGTGGAAGCAGTTCAGATGTGCCATCATCGTTGGAGCTTCGCTCTTTAGGACGTTGATTGACATCCGTTTTTTTCTGCTGTTCGACGATTGGAAGCCTATAAGTTAAGTGGCCTGTTTGTATGTAAACTGTGCCCTTATACTTCTGCTGAGTCTTCTGTGTATCATCTCATTCTATATGTTATATGTCTATATGTTATTTGTATATTTATATGTTTATATTTCAGCGGGTTCTCGGTTGGGTGGTGTCTCCGTTAGATTATGCCACGTCATAGAGGTCGTCTATTGTGAGCGTTTTCTGTAGGGTTTGCAAATTTCCGATACTGGAATTTGCTAAGCGACTTCTGTTGCTATTTATGTTAGCTGTGATGACATGTTTTAATATTGTTTTCGTTATTATTTCGCATTCTTTAGTTTTGTTTTGATTTGTTTGTATTTGTTAGCCTACTCTTGTCTATAATTTAGTTTCATACAACATTTTTGTTTATACACTGTGGTGTCATGTATTTTGTTTAATTCTATCGCAGATATCGTCACATTTTTCGTGATATTTCATTAATTTCTGCTTTATTTTTAGTTGATTTCTGCGAAAGTTTTTGTATTGTTGCTGATCTTTGTTATTGTTTACATTGTTATTGTTTACATTGTTTGTATTGTTTACATTTTCAATGTTTACATTCTGCATGTGTTTACATAGTCATTGTTTACAGTTATAGTAATTAGTTAATGGGCTATGCTAATGCACTGTTACTACTACACTGATGATAAATGAATGATGAATAGTGTCGTGCACTATTGAATGAGAAGTGCACTTATGATCAAGAATTGAGTGCTGATATTTCATATACAAGTTCTTTGATTGGAGACTTGTTTCCCACAGAGACTGGGATAATATAATGTGATGTGAATATACAAGTGCTTAATTAAGACTTGTTACACTTAGGTTTGAAATAAATTAGTTAATTATTTCAGGTTTTGGACTCATATGTTAGACAACATGTCTACATTTGAGCACTTTATTGAGCAGGGTAAATTGCTTGGCAAGACTGGTGATAAGTTAGAAGAATTTGCAACTGCTCGATATGATAAAGCAATGGAAGCTGAACAAAAGAAACTGCATATGGAAGCTGAACAAAAGAAACTGCAGATGCAGGTGGATGAAAAAAGATTCCAAATGGAAATGGAAAAACAAAAAAGGGAATCAGAAGCTGAGGAAAGAAAACTCCAGCTACAGCTAGAAGCTGAGAATAAAAGACTTGAAAAAGAGGCTGAGAATAAAAGACTTGAAAAAGAGGCTGAAAATAAAAGACTTGAAAAAGAAGCTGAAAATGAAAGACTTCAAAAAGAGGCTCAGGCTGAGGAAAGAAGATTACAGAGAGAGTCTGATGAGAGGAAAGAGAAAGCAAAAATGGAACATGAAGAAAAGGTCTTAGCTTTAGAGTTGGAAAAATTGAAATTGACAAGCATGAGTAATGGTAATGATTCAAACAAGGGTTCATCTTCTGGTAAGGCTAATAATGATACTTTTAAGATTAAGTTACCAACATTTAGTCCTTCCAGTGATGACATAATGTTCTATCTGGACAGATTTGAACAAGCATGTACAGCTCATAACATAGACAAAGCAAAATATGTTTATCAGTTATCAGGGATACTGACAGGTAAAGCTCTAAGTATATTAAAATATGGTGGATGAACCTGACAAGAACAATTATGAGGTTGTCAGGGCCGCTTTGTTAAAGAAATATCAGCTTAACGAAGACGGCTATCGTCTACAATTTAAAAACATGTTACCTGAAAATGGAGTTGAATTCTCCGAGTTTATTGCAAGAATACGCATTACTTTCTCACGATGGGTTGAACTATCTAAGACGGAAAAAAAACTTATGAAGGACTTATGGACTTAATACTTAGAGACAAAGTCATGTCGTCTGTCAATGAGTCTTTCCTTGCTTTCCTTCATGAACGTAAACCTAAAACAATAAAAGAAATGGAAGATTTCTGTTGCCAATACGTAACTGCGCACCCACACATAACCATGGGTAACTCTAAGGTGAAAGAAGGTTTACCAGTTGCTTCGGCAGCTCCGTATGGTCAAAACTTTGCTCGTAGATCCCAACAAAATTTTGATAGAAAGGGTAGCGGTAATTTCTGTCAAAATCATGGAAATCAATTTCATGGTGATTCTTCTTCGAAGAATTGGAGACAGCCTGATAGTACACGTTACTATCACCCTAATAATTATAAGCATTTCAAAAGAGGATATGGTAATAGAGGTTATTCCTGCCGAAGACCTCAGAACCAAACAAATAGATGTTCGCATCAATGTGAACATGATAGTAATCGTGGAAACTGGAATTCGAACCAGGATAACAGTTACAATAGAGACAATAATAACTGCAGAGATAATAATAACTCTGATAACTTCAGAGGTAATAATAGTCGGGGTAGATCTCAACACAAAAAAAAGAGATATCAGCAGGCTAATGCTGTACAACAGGAAACTGAGGGAGCCTGTAATCATGTTGTTGATAGTAAAAACTTTGACGCTGTCACTAGTTCTGCTTTTGACTTTGAGAGAGCAAACAAATGCCCCCAATGCAGTACTTTATTCGAACCGGGTACCATAACTACTTTGAGTTGTGGTCACCCACTTCCCGCTCTTCCTGCTGCTGTTGCGCATGACGGGAGGGGTTCTTTAATCCTACATAAGGGTCTTGTTAATGATACTCCGGTCTCACTACTTTTCGATTCCGGATGCACCACTATTGGTGTTAGACAATCGCTTGTAGATCCATCTTGTGCTACAGGAAGGGTTGTTAAATGTGTCACATTTGGCGGCACTCTAGAAAAATATCCTACTGCTGTAATTCGCATTGCCACTCCTTTCTTTACTGGAGATGTGCATGCTTGTCTCTTACCTAATCCTATTGCGGACCTTATTATTGGTCGTATTCACGGAGTTAGGGAGTGTACCCCACAGCAGATTGCTGCTTGGGAAGATAATAACATGCAAGCTACAAATGCAGTGGTTACAAGAGCACAAGCTCTACAAACACCCGAAACTTCACTGAATAGTGATAATGAAGTTGATAGCCAAGATAGTCACTTAGTAATCACTCGTGACTCTTTCATAAAATTGCAAGAAGAAGATCCTTCTTTAAAAAAATTCTTCGTTCTTGCGAAGAAAGGTGATCCGAATCAGGATACAAATAGAAAATCTTGGATTGCAATGAGAAACGGCGTACTTGTACGTATGGTACAAGATTCGACTACGTCGGCACATTCGCAAATTCTTGTTCCCAAGAGCATGAGAGTCCCAAATATTACAACATGCTCATGACTCGCAATGTGCTGGACATATGGGTTTTTTCCCGTACGAAGTCGAGAGTCCTTGCGGCTTTCTTTTGGCCTTTTGTCAATAAGGACATTCGTATTTACTGCCGATCATGCAAGGTATGTCAGGAGGTCAAATCTAGAGGACCACGACATGCTGCGCCTATCCAGGCTGCTGACATTCCTATTCGGCCGTTTCAGAAAATGGCCATAGATATTATTGGCCCTTTTAAGGTCAAGTCGGCCAGAGGACATCAGTTTATCCTTACATGTGTCGATATGTGCACACGTTGGCCAGAGGCTATTCCTCTTAAGAGCATATCTACTACAGATATCGCAGATGCTCTTTGGTTGATATTTTCTCGCTTGGGGTTCCCCAGAGAAATATTGTCAGACCATGGCACTCAACTCATATCTGACACTATGTCACAGGTAATGTCGACCTTACATATTGAACGATCTCTCAGTAGTATCTACCATCCTATGTCTAATGGGTTAGTTGAGCGTCTGAATAGAACGCTCAAGACTTTGCTTGGTAAGATAACTGAAGATCATCCTCAAGATTGGGACAGGGTTTTACCCGCGGCTCTCTTTGCCTATAGAGAAGTCCCTAATGAACACACAGGATTTTTTCTCCCTTCGAACTTGTCTTTGGCGCGCGTCCACGCGGCCCTATGTCTTTATTACACGATCTCATCACTGCCGATGATATTAGCGATGAAACTCAATCCTCATATGAGTATGTCATTGCTCTTAGACAAAAGATCATTGAGGCATGTAAGCTAGCAACTGCTTCATCAGAAATTGCTAAAGAGAGGCAAGGCAGTTTGCTAACAAGAATAGATGTCTACGACAACTTTGTCCAGGTGACAAAGCATTCGTCCTACTCCCCAGTAGGGAAAATAGACTTCTTATTGCATGGAAAGGTCCGTATGCAATAGTCTCTCGGATTTCCGATGTTGACTATGTGGTCGATATTGATGGAAAGCATAAAACTTTCCACATAAACATGCTTTCGGAATTTCACGAACGTCCGGACTATTTGCTGCCTATTTTCCAGGCAACGGATGATGCTCCTGCACCTCACGGTCATTATTCATCCCTGTCTGTCATTCAGGATGAGGAAGCTACCTTCTCTGATGTCAACCTTCCCCTTCCAGTGGTTCCATTACATTCTACGGAATCTTGGAAAAACGTTTCTGTTTCTCCTAATCTTTCTGGTGACGAACATCGACAAGTCTCGTCGATGTTACAAACATTTCAGGATGTTCTCACTGACATTCCTGGACACACAGATGTCATAGAACATGACATAATTCTTACCGACAATAATCCAATTAGGGTTAGGCCGTATCCTATTCCTATACACCTTCAGTCGCAAGTGGAAAAGGAATTGGATGAAATGATTCAATTAAATATAATTGAACCATCGACTTCACCATATTCTTCTTCCATGGTTATTGTCCGGAAGAAGGATAAGAACATACGAATTTGCGTTGATTATCGCAAATTGAATCAGGTCACAAAGTTCGACGCTGAACCGATGCCTTTGTTAGAAGATCTACTGATTAGACTTTCTAATTCTAGATTCTTCACTAAACTTGACTTGTCTAAAGGTTATTGGCAAGTGCCTTTAGCAGAGCATGCCAAACCTCTTACTGCTTTTTCTACACCTAGGGGTCTATTTCAATGGAATGTTATGCCTTTTGGTCTCATGAACGCCCCTGCCACTTTCGTTCGCATGATGCGTCGAATTCTGTCGCATCGTTCGGATGTCATCGCATACTTAGATGACATCTGTCTCTTCAGTGATACCTGGGAAGATCACTATTTAGGGTTATATGACTTACTGTCCACTCTACGTGAGAATAATTTGACAGCAAAACCTTCTAAAGCTTTTGTTGGTTTTGGTGAAATCTCTTTCCTGGGTCATCGTGTTGGTCATGGTCTCTTGAAGACAGAAGACCACAATACTTCCAAAATACTGAACATCTCTGTTCCTAAAACGAAGAAACAAGTTAGGAGTCTCTTAGGTTTAATTCAATTTTATGGGAGATTTATTCCAAATTTATCTTCGATCATGGCACCTCTCTCAACATTGTTGAAGAAAGGTTCGCCTAATCTGGTTCGTTGGTCTGAAGAATGCCAATCTTCACTAGACCAAATCAAGAATATATTTTCTTCTCCTCCCATCTTAAGATTACCTACTCTTGATAGGACTTTTGTTCTTCGGAGTGATGCTTCATCCACTGGGATTGGAGCAGCACTGATGCAAGAATATGCAAATACTCTGCATCCTGTTATGTACATTTCTAGAAAACTAAATGCGGCAGAGAGGAACTACTCGGTTTTAGACCGTGAGTTGTTAGCGATGGTTTGGTCAATTCTAAAACTACAAAGATTCCTCCTGGGCGCACATTTCATTCTAGAGACTGATCAGAAAGCTCTTACAGCTATTCAGACTAAGAATTTGAAGAGTTCGAGATCCACTCGATATGCTATAGCTCTTCAACCTTTTCACTTCACGGTACGAGCTATCCGTGGTGCGGATAATGTGATGGCTGACATTTTGTCTAGATGCCCACATGACTCCAACTAATACTTCTGTCCTATATTTCTATATATTACAGAGACATAACACACCTATATTTCTACAATAGATTAGCACATCTGTACTTACTTTATATGTACACACTATCGTGCTTTGTTGTCATCTTCTTCTGTTCGTTTTTTAAGATGATAGAGGAGGACTGAGTAGTTAATATAAGGGCCGTTAGTTTACTAAACAGCCACAATTATTAATAATGTATTGTACCTTATGAAGCATATTAGTTATTAATTAGCATTATATTGCTTGTACTTTCTCAGAATGTCATTGTTGAGCTGAGGACTTACCTTACGAGTTCTAGATTGTGTACTTACCCTCGGAATACCAGAGCATATATCCTGGATCGTCATGTAGTTTAACTTTACTATGTACTTATTTCATTACATGTCAAAGAATGTACTATTTAAATTTTCCTATCAGATTTGTACATCCATTTTTAAAGACAATATTAGAGTATGCTGTTTAATGATGATTATAGTAACTTGCATACGTATATTGTGTTTACATGCTAACGTGATGTGTGTTGGTGACACCTCCCCGATGTGAATATTTTTTGAGACATATTTATTTTTCTGTTGAGGTATATCCTCACCAGACACTCTATAATTAGCCTATTGTTTGGCAATTTAATTAATTATCAGCGCATAATTCGTGCGTTTTGAGCCGCTTATCGCTTGCTCTTTGATATTGAAAAAAAAAAAATATGTTCCACATTTTTTTTTATCGGGAGGAGGTGGTGATATGTTGCGTGATAAATTCTCGCAACATCGTTTTATTTCAATATCTATTTTATAACGCAAGGGCAACAACTGCTTGGAATTTATAGTCACTTTTCTCGGTAAGCATTTGTCTTCTCGCGTTGGTATCGAATGCAGTTAAATTTGAGCTGTGGTCATTTTTGCGCTGGACTGCGCATGACTTGTCTTGTTGTTTGGTCGATCGGTTTCCGCCCACGACTAGTGGAGTGAGCGATTTGGAATGGCGAAAGAGATGCCTCGTTGAAGAGGGGATCTCCGCTATTTTTTTGTTCTGTCAGGGATGTGTAGTCCTCTTAATGGATATTTCGTTTATTCGAGATAATACCTCTAGTGTTTCCCACATGTCGGGAGGCGTGATATTTCTGTGTATTTCATGAAAGCAAGGTAAATTGACTTTTTCATTAACTCTATCGATTTTGGGTCGTGAGCGATTTCGATTCATAGCCTGTCTGCGAAAGTCGTCGTCACGAGATGTTTTTTCCCAGCTCACATGTCGCTGCATTGTACTGCATCGGTTGATGCATGTACCAAGGACCATTACTTGCTACTTTGTTAAATGAATTAGGTTTGGAAAACCTTTATTATCTAGAGGATATTTTTGTGGACATTATTTATACTTCGGCAGACGTGTCTGTCTTGCTGAAGTCAAACTAAGGAGAGTGAACTGATCTCATACATCTGGTTATCTCCTGGCTGTTATAGAAAAGGATGGAGTTTTTTTCACCTGACTACATTTACAGCACTTTGAAATATAACATGCATCTGACTCATCATTGTAATGCTGTCTACCGTCTATTGCTGTATTGAATGTTGCTGTGATAATGACTGTTTGATGTGCCTACACATTTGCGTAACCATTTTGTCACTGTGGCGTCCACAATAAATAATGAAGAAAAACGTCAACAGCTGTTACAAGAATCATTGACTTTATACGTCGTGAGTTTACTGACGTCCTATGTGGATTGCCCTGTTATTTTTGTATGAACATTGTTTTGACTGAACACATCTGCACACTACACAAAACCAGACATGCGGATACCATCCATCATCATATGGCATCACGCATCAAGTACATCAACATGACTTCCTAGAGTACATCAAAATGACTTACTAGAGTCATGGGCAATGACTACAACCCACAAAAGCCAGATCCAAACCTCAGAAATGAGGTATCTGAGGAAGGTGATTGAAGTAACAAGGAGAGACATGATCCGCAACCAGATGATACGTCAAGGACTAAAATCCCACCCCCTACAGACCCAAGTACAACAGTCCCAACTAAGATGGTTTGGCCATGTCTGCAGAATGGGAGAAGATCGGCTACCACGACAAGCATGGGAAACAAAGAGCCATGGATCTAGACCCCCAGGACGACCCAGAGTCCGCTGGGAGGACAACATTAGACAATCTTTGAAGGACCGAGGACTAGAATGGAACCAGGCCAGGAGGAAGACAGCCGATAGGATAGTCTGGCGCTCTCACTTCCAAACCTCTACACCTCACGGCAGAAGGGGAACGACTAAGTAAGTAAGACTTCCTAGAGTACATTAACATGACTTCCTAGAGTACCTTGTACATCAACATGACTTCCTACAGTACATCAACATGACTGAAGGGGCTATTATTATTATTATGCATTCAATTACATAGTATCATTCACTTTTGATGTTTGCTTTTGGTAACTACTTTTGCGCACCAATCTTTTATATTCGGTAACGTAGAAACCTGAAACTATAGCCAAAATGGCTTGCCAGGTGGCCCTTAGAGAATAATATATCACACCGCGACACGCCGTTCAGCTCGTGGGATAGGAAAAGTTAAGATTGGCCAGAAAATGGACCGATAAACTGGCAGGTAGATTAGAACACCTGGGCAAAACTAGACAAAGCCAGACGTCTGAGTCATTGGGAGTAAGACATTTATCGACGTGTCTTTACAACAGAAACCTTGTCGAAAGCCAAAGATGTATCAGCAGACATCCTGTTGAAAGCCAAGGATGTATCTCCTTAATTGGTTCTGCTGAAACACAAGAGATAATCCTCTGTTGACAAGGAGCATTACTATCGTTTTATGTGAGGTGAACTAAAATTGGTAGCAGCAGTTTTCGTGGAACAAAGACTTGCCCTATTTTATAAACAGAAAGTCTTCGTCTGAGACACACCATCAAAAACAGAAGAGAAAGAAATGGAGCACTAATTTAAATATCTAAACAATTTTTTTTTAAATAATAAAAATTACACGAGTGTACATGGAAATGGGCGACCGCAGCAGAGGTTCAAAGATGTGTGCAATCGAGACATGAGGGCACTGGACATAAATACAGCAGCCTGGGAGGATGAAGCTGCCGATCGCACCAAGTGGCGATGCTCTCTACGGCGTCCCCTCAGATTGGGCGAAAAGATTCTCTCACGGCAAGCAGAAGAGATGTGAAAACGTCGAAAGGAACACCAAGAACAAAAGTACCTGAGGGATGTCCCCTCAGGGGCACATTCCCATAGTCAGTCATGACTAAAGGGGCTATTATTATGGTATTAAATGAAAATGTCAGTGTTGTCACACTGGTATACAGCAGTCAGATTGCCGCCACAACACGACAGCTTCTAGTTTGTCCTTGTCTCCTCACGTCATGCCTGACTGGGATTTCATCATCATCACATGTCAGCCTCTAAAGGAGCATTGGCCTTCAACAAACTTATGTCAAGTCTTCCTGTCTTGTGCCATTAGGTCAAGATCTGTCCATGTTTTCTTCATTCCCTATATGTCTGTCTCGTTGTGTTCTCTCTGTGTTCCTTGTCTCGCTCTATCTACTTACACTGGGATTTTCAGAATAAGGACTACCTGGTAATGCTATCAGCAATTTTCCTTACTTAATGTGTGTCTTATCCATCTCCAGCGCCTTCTTCTCATCTCTTCTTCCACTGGCACGTGTCAGGTGTTTGTCATCAGTTGCACATTGGTGACCTTGTTATACCACTTCACTCCCTCTAGTCTGTGCTAGCAGTAGCACCAATTTATAAAAGTCTGTATTTAGTTCCCCTCACCATTTCAGAGTCTTACAATAGGAATGACTTGATTTTGAATTAAAAGTTTACCTGTGTGTTACCTGGGCCCGGAAGGAGAGCAAAGAATAGTAAAACATTAACTTAACATGCATGCCGTAAGAAGCAACTAAGGAGGGTTGGGCACGGGGCCAGTTACCGATCCTGAAGACAATTTTAAACCATAACAACTTAAACACACATGTCTGGGATTTACCAGAAAGACAAAAAAAATTATTTATGGTTTATATCCATGTTAATTAATTTTTTAACCACTTAGACTAGTTTTTACGTTTTTCCTTTATTGTTTTCGTTCCTTAAACCCTCGTTCGTTTCAGGACTATTCTTTATCAAGGCTCCATCATTCTACCTGATAGATACTAGTAGTTCTGTTGAGAGCTAGCCTTCATCAAGGCTCCATCATACTAGCTAATAGATACTAGTAGTTCTTTTGAGAGCTAGCCTTCATCAGGGCACCAATATAGTACCTGATAGATACTATATTATAGTAGTTCTTTTGAGAGCTAGCCTTCATCAGGGCACCAATATACTACCTGATAGATACTAGTAGTTCTTTTGAGAGCTAGCCTTCATCAGGGCACCAATATACTACCTGATAGATACTAGTTGTTCTTTTGAGAGCTAGCCTTCATCAGGGCTCCATTATACTACCTGATAGATACTATATTATAGTAGTTCTTTTGAGAGCTAGCCTTCATCAGGGCACCAATATACTACCTGATAGATACTAGTAGTTCTTTTGAGAGCTAGCCTTCATCAGGGCACCAATATACTACCTGATAGATACTAGTTGTTCTTTTGAGAGCTAGCCTTCATCAAGGCTCCATCATACTACGTGATAGATACTAGCTGTTCTTTTGAGGGCTAGCCTTCATCAGGGCTCCATTATACTACCTGATAGATACTAGTTGTTCTTTTGAGAGTTAGCCTTCATCAGGGCTCCAACATACTAGCTGATAGATACTTGTAGTCCTTTTCATCATCCTTTTCACAAGCAGTCCTTATCGGGGTTCCGTGTTAATCAACTTGTCACTAGAGTTCAGTGTTAAATTTTATTTGACTGACCATTGCGATGATATAACAGAAGTATATCTGTCTAGGTTGAAAGCGGAGTACCTCAAAAAAAGACAGCAAACCAATGAAAGAAACAAAACATAACAAAACTGACGGTTTAAATTCTAATAGGGTTATGAAGGGATGAATTACTGTTGCAGCACTTTCTATGTCAGGTGTACAAGTTTTAACTCAGTTTTCATCACCACGTTATTTTGAGCGTTTCGGTACTAAATACTCTGTTTCCTAATCATCTTGTCCTGATATCTCAGATCTTGGAGCTGCGTATTCCATTATTTGTATTCGTTGTAAATGTTTGAATGTTAGCATCTTTCCTAAAACTTAATACACTCGCGGGGCAGACTAAATTAACATCATCATTATTATCATCATTATTATCATCATCATTACCATCATCATTATCATTATCACTTTTCCTTTTCAATTGATGTTTAGCATGGAGCCATCACTTCAAATGGTTCCCTTGTAGAAAACCCGCACAAAGCATTAACATGATCCTGCAGCTTAGGTTTCTGTAGCGGTGTGTTTTACATGAAGAGGGTGCCAGCCTCATCTACAACCTCATCTAAAGCCTCATCTACAACCTCATCTAAAACCTCATCTACAACGAGATCTAAAACCTCATCTAAAACCTCATCTACAACCTCATCTACAACCTTATCTAAAACCTCATCTACAACCTCATCTACAACCTCATCTACAACCTCATATTAGTCGCCGCGAACGACATACCTGGCGGAGCAGTAGTCGCATTCTTACTTTGTCTCATCAGAGATCCCCCACCCGGGAATAACACGTGACTTAAATTGACAAGGTCATTTTCGTGTAGTAGACCCAGTGTGTGTTTGCACAGGGAGTGCCGGTCAATTATCGAACTGCAGATAGATTAGACACACCAATGATGTAAGAAACTTCCGGACAGATTTGTTCGACCAAGATGTTGCAGGGGTATTGCGAATGTAAACATTACCGAGAATTGACGGATATAGCAACTCGTTATATCGGAAAATTGACCGTTTGAATTTTACAAACGCATGAGTCATGCAGAAAATTATAAAAGGAAAGTTGTCATTACATGCGCTTTCGAATGCTATTGGCTTAGCAGTTTAGAGGCTAATATACACTCACGTTGATTAGAAGTTTTGTCGGAAACGCCAGGTGTGAGCGTGGGCTGGAAAACTGCAATATAACATAGAACATTTTAGACATGCAACACTGCATTCCAGAATCTTCAAAATAGACAGCTCGGACTGAAGCCAGGAAAGAGCAGAAATTAGGATTCTGAACTTACAGGAAAGGAAAACAAGCATTGGAGCACCTTTTGGATAATACAATAAGGAAACTCCACCTTTTAATACGGAAACCGGACTCCTACAGAACCTACTCACAAAGTCACAGAGGGATTCTGTAATAGAAATAATACCCACCCTAAAGAACATGAGGAAGGAAAAACAGTGCCCTCTCAAATTTATAAAGGACGAGCAAGGCAAATTGCTTACTGCCCCGAAGGAAGTAATGGAAAGATGGAAAGAATATTTCTCAGAACTCCTGGATGGTGAGCTTGGTGAAGCATCAGAAATGATAACCGCTAGCACAGAAGAGAAAACCAATGATGGTGAAGATGACATAAAGATGGAAGAACTGAAGCCAGCACTGGAGAAAATCAAGATGGGCAAAGCAGCAGGGCATGGTGGTATAACACCAGAAATGGTTAAGTACATGGGAACATCAGGCGACCTATTACTCTTAAGGGTCTAAAAGGCAGCGTTGTGCAACAAGACCATACCAAAGGATTGAGAGACTGCCATCATAACACCAATTTTCAAAAAAAGGGTGACAATCGACAGTGTGAAAAACATAGAGGCATATCCCTTCTCAGTGTCCCTGGTAAAATCTACTCTAGAATCCTAGAGCAGAGACTCCGACGCCTAGCTGAGCCACAATTGGATGAGGTCCAGTGCGGATTCCGAGCAAACCGAAGTACTCAAGATCTAATCTTCACACTCAGACAGCTGAGTGAAAAGGCCCTTGAGTATAAGAGTGAGACCCATCTTTGTTTCATAGATCTGGAAAAGGCATTTGACAGGGTCCCCTGGAGCAAACTTTGGGACTGTTTAGCAAGGAAGAACATTCCAGCACCTCTGATTCATGCTATACAGAGCTTCTACGAGTCTTGCAGAGATTATATGAGGCCAGCAAACCATCAGTCAGAAGAGTTCAGGACCACCACTGGTGTAAGACAAGGTGATATCCTGTCACCTTATCTTTTCATACTCCTCATGGACGATGTCATCAAGGCATGTAAGTAGAGAACAAGAAAGTATTCAGTGGGGTACTGGAAGATGAGACAGGTCTGTATTTTGGAGCTGGCATTTGCTGATGATGTTTCCCTGATTGCTAAATCAGAGGCACATCTCCAATCCAACCTGCAAGTCTGGAAGGAAGAGCTGGAGAAGAGAGTGATGGTCATAAGCAGCTCTAAAACAAAATCCATGGTGATATCACGAGAAGAAAGAAGACATCAGATTAAGCTGGGATAACAGGTCCTCGGGCAGGTCGATCACTTTAAATACCTCGGAGCTATTATAGTCCGAAAGGGAGGCATCAAAGAAGAGTTGGCCACTCGAAAAGCAGCAGCTGGGAGAATTTTTCATGCCATAAATCGAGGATTCCGCAGCAAGAAAGAGGATGGTAAGAAAACGAAGATAGCTGTATACCGCTCCACCTATGTCCCAGTCTTGACATATGGATGCGAGTCATGGGCAATGACTACAACCCACAAAAGCAAGATCCAAACTTCAGAAATGAGGTATCTGAGGAAGGTGCTTGAAGTAACAAGAAGAGACATGGTCTGCAACCAGACGATACGTCAAGGCCTTAAATAACACTCCCTGCAGACTCAAGTAGAATAGTCCCAACTAAGATGGTTTGGCCATGTCTGCAGAATGGGAGAAGATCGGCTACCACGACAAGCATGGGAAACAAAGAGCCAGGGATCCAGACCCCCAGGACGACCCAGAGTCTGCTGGGAGGACAACATTAGACAATCTTTGAAGGACCGAGGACTAGAATGGAACCAGGCCAGGAGGAAGACAGCCAATAGAATAGTCTGGCGATCTCTCTTCCAAACCTCTACACCTCACGGTAGAAGGGGAACGACTAAGTAAGTAATAATTAATAACCCAGACGTGTGTTCGAGGCATCTTTTTCAAGTTGCCAAGACTATTCTTCGGAGCAAGAAGTCTAGTTCCCAACCAGTTATCGGGGTGAGTTGTAACATATTTTATATACTATGAATTTGACATGTTTATACTTGCTGATGGTTATACAGGCCCTTACGAGGCTGGCAACCTCAGCATAGGAAAATGATATATTCATGAATCACCACAGCAAAGCGCTGGCGATGGCTTCGAGCTAGTTCTCTCGGGGAACCCAAAAGCAGAGGTAACCCCAGACTCTAAGTGGAGAAGGGAGTGGATGATGATGATGAAATCATATATATATATATATATATATATATATATATATATATATATATATATATATATATATATATATATATATATATATATATATACTATCATTTGTAAACAGTGTACGTATATTTAAACATGTCCAACCAGGCACAAGTTATTTGCCGCTGTCCAGTCAACATTTTCCCAGTAAATTAACTAAAAGAATGGTGATTTTCACCATATCCCCTGAGTTATATCCTATACGCTCAGGGAGAGTAAAAATTCAGAGAAAAGATTCAATTGACGGACAGCGGGAAAGGCGCCTGATTAATATCAGAAAAACAAAAACTTAGAAGAGGAATTTGTTCTTTTATTCCCTCTAAAGTTTGTGGTACGAGTTACAAGACCATTTGAAGTACAATGCCAGCTGTACTGCTGTGCTGTGGTTCAAAGCTTGCGATCGGCACTAGAAACCTACATTAAACGGGTTGTGAAGATACCTGCCTTGACCAGAAGAAGTGACGTCGCCACAGAGACGAATTGACGAAAACAGGAGCATCAACACTCCAGCAGTTTGGAAGCCAAGTGGCATTTTTTAGTAGGCCAACACAACAGAACTTATTGATCCACAACTAAGCTTCCTAAAGCCGATTTCAATGACGAAATCTATTTTTTAGTAATCACCAGTTCATATTTATTTACATTTGTTCCAAGGTAATTGATCATTAAATTTGTTATATGTTTCTTTTTTTTTTTTACAAACTCACCGTTGATTTAGTTATTACAGAGAGAGAAGTGCACACGGATGAATCAGCATCTTTAATATATCTATATTTATGTCTATAGAACCAAATAATAAGAATTTCACTGTTAATTCAGTTGGGGGCTTGTACGAGCTAAATTAAATTATATATTACTTCTTCACAAAAATTGTTGGGCAGATAAAATGTTAACATTGCTAAGACACATTCGGCAGAGTTCTTGACTTCTGAAATTTCTTGTAAACACGCCCTCAAGGTAGAAGCATCATCATCCTTCTATCTATATCTCTGCCAAGAGTAATATTGTGCGAAAGTAGATACCTGTGTCCCACATTATATACCCTAGGTTTTGGCCATTGCTGGATCATCCCTGCACAGCAAAAAGGAGGCAACCCGTGACAGAGGTATTACTCTCGGTCAGTGGTTCCCAAAATGATGTGCCGCGCCATTCTGGTGTGGCGCGAGAGGATAGCTGGTGTGGCGCTAGAGGATAGCTGTTGTGGCCAGAAGATTCAGACAATAAAGGATTTAAAGATATTTTCAAAAAATTCATATTGCCAAAAGTAAATATGAAGATCATTTTCTTATTTATTTTGTAATCCGTGATATAATATGGGAAATATATGTATAGAAACCCATAGAATACTCTAGAATTTTTCAGCTTTTCTTCAGTAATATAATTTATTTTATATAAAATAGATGCAGTTCTTCATGACATAATGTTGTGAACAGGAATTTGCAGCTCTGACAAATATCAAAGACCAGAAACGAGAACAGCTTCTTAGTGTTGATGAGAAGATGAGAGTTTTTTAAAATCACAAATAAGACCTAATATGAATGATTTATAACATATAAGGAAGGGGAAACCCGAGGCCTGCAAACAGCAAATAAATATCAGACAAGCACAATTTCGTTGATTTTGAAAAGGCTTTTGACAGCATACAATAGGGACAGTTTATGGAAAATACTGAGGGCTTTTGGAATTCCAAGCTGCACAGTGTCAATCATAAAAAGCCTCTATGTCAACTTTACGTGTAGCGTTGGGCAGAGCAACCTAACCTTTGAGGTGAAGACAGGAGTACGACGGGGATGCCCCTTATCAACCACTCTATTTTTAACAGTCATAGATTGGGTGATGCGCCAGACAACAGATGGTAGTCCAAGAGGAATAAGATGGACTACATTTTCTACATTGGAAGATCTGGAATATGCAGATGACATTGCACTACTAGCACATTCACATCAATGCATCCAGGAAAAAACGGATAGACTTAATAAGTATAGCCAGCAGATGGGCTTGAACATCAATTTAAAGAAGTCAGAGGTCATGACGCTCAATGGGAGCAACCCTGAGCCCATATCAGTAAGGAATCAGCAACTGGTACAAACAGACACCTTCACATACCTAGGATGCATAGTAACACCAGACGGCGGGGCAGGCAAAGACATCAACATCAGAATGAATAAAGCAAGAACAGCCTTTTTTTAGCCTAAACAACACCTGGAAGTCCTCTCAATACAGCACAAGCACAAAATTAAAATTATATCAGAGCTGTGTGCTCTCTGTGCTTCTCTATGGTGCAGAATGCTGGAGAGTTACAGAGAAGGAAATGTCGAAATTGTCCTCGTTTCACACAACATGCCTAAGAAAAATTCACCGCATCTTTTGGCCGAATACCATCACCAACCAAGATCTGCTTACTCGGAGCAAGCAAGAGGACATGCACACCATCATAGTTGGCAATCGCTGGAGATGGGTTGGCCATGTCCTCAGAAGAGACCCCGATGCCATCACAAGAACAGCTATGGTTTGGACCCCTGAAGGAAAACGAAAGAGAGGCGACCAAAAACAACCTGGCGGAGGACTGTGGAGGCTGAGATGCAAAGAATGAACCAGAGTTGGGGCACTGTACGAAGGATGGCCAGCGATCGAGCAAAGTGGAATCAATTTGTTGTTGCCCTACAAGACGCCACTAGGCGTGATGACCACTGACTGCTTTGACGGTCGGTGGTTAAGGATCTAAGAAGAAAGAAGACAAAGGTATGTTTTCAGGCACTCGTAAGAAATAAAGAAGTAGAACACTAGACAACAGAAACACAACAGACGTAAGTGGCATACCCAGGACCTTCCGTGCGACAACCCCGCCTAGTTATGCAAGCGAATCACACTATCCTCCCTGCCATCTAGGCTGGACTGCCCATGGTAAATTTCCGGTGTTATGTTTGCGGTTCGCACTAATGACCCGTCATCGAAGCATCATTTTTGGTGATGCCTAGATGGCAGGGAGGATAGTGTGATTCGCTTGCATAGCTAGGCGGGGTTGTCGCACGGAAGGTCCTGGGTTCGAGTCCTGGGTAAGCCACTCACGTCTGTTGTTTTGTCTAGTGTTCTACTTCTTTATTTCTTACGAGTGCCTGAAAACATACCTTTATGTTTGTCTGATATTTATTTGCTAATATGAATGAGATTCACCCGTGTGTTACCGGGGCCCGAAAGGGGAGCAAAGAATAGTAACACTGCACCCTACCACGCATGTCGTAAAAAGCGACTAAGGAGGGTATGGGCATGGGGCTGTTTACCCCATCCCGTAAAAACTTCGCACAGTGGGCTGATCACCTGCTTGCCAACCAATCTGATTACGGAAACAATGATAGATTGTTTGGTCTGTTTTTGTTCCACAAAGACGCCACTAGGCGTGGTGGAAACAGCGATAGATTGATCAATTTGTTGTTGCCCTAAGACGCCACTAGGCGTACTGGCCACATACTGCTTTGCCGGTTGATGGCTAAGGATGGAAGACGAAGAAGAAGAATGAATGAGATTACCCGACAAAAACGAGCTCACACCTCTCACTGAATGTGTATTTTTGTGTGAATGAATCATCTTTTTATGTAGCCGTATTGTTTGATACTTTCTGGGTGTCCCATGATCATGTTACAAAGTTGTTGTGTTCTATGATATGAATAAAGCACTGCTATGAGTTGATTTTTTTATGAAGATATTTCTATACCAATAAAAAATTCGGTGTGTCGCGAGCAAATTTTTATTCCGAAAGTGCGGCCCCGATAAAAAAAAAAAGTTTAGGAAACACTGCTCTAGGGTATGAGAATTTTAATTTTTAGAAATGAACTTTCTTTTCAGATTTACTTTTCTGATTTACTTTTCTGATTTACTTTTATGATTATTATGTTGATACCAGGATTAAATATCTAAAATAAAATGGCTTCATTACAAAACGTTCAACAACGTTAGACGATGTTCAAATGTAAAGGTAGTCCCATAAAAGTGAGGTGACCAGTTCACTGCCTTGACACCCTTGCCTTCCCTAACTCAAGAGTAGAGTCAGGTACCCATTTACAGCTGGATAGACTCGAGCGTGACGTTACCATGTAGACGATGTTTGCAAAAATGTATTTACACAGCCAGCACGTACCAGCCGAATAAACCTTAACGCTCTACCGAGCCTCAAGGTGGGCTGTGAATTTAACACCGGCTTAAAAAAAGAAAAAAGAAAAACAAATAACTTTTAAGTTGCTGCCTAAACCTAATCTTATACAGCTCTTGCTAGAACTGTGAGCTGACATAACGTACCGGAATTTCGGCCGAAATTTGATACGATAATAACAGACGACTCCGTCGAAAGGGAAATGACTGCAATCAAGGCCGATAAATTCACGTTTATTTTTCTAGGAGTCTTTTTTTTTCGTTTAAGATCTTAGCTATTAAAGAAGAGGAAGCTTAAGCACAAATAATGCCGAGCTTGACATTCTTTATTCCTTCGTCACAACTGATTGTCTGACTAAATCTTAAAATAAAGTATTCACACCAGTAAATATTTATTATTTTAATTTTACGATAATGTTAATATTAGTTCAAGATTGTGTTTCCTTATGTGTGTAGAGGTTTGTTCATTTGTTTATGCAATGGAGAGCCATCAATCAATGTTGATGATCGTCTTGAGTATGCCCGTCACTGATATAAGCTTCCATTCATCATTTTCGCTCTGCAACCTTCTCTATTTTCCAAACAGTTTAACAACTCATGCGAACAACAGACAAAGAAACTTTGCTGAACAGATGGATCATGGGAAACACTGGGAGAGAGGTTTATTGACATATGACTGGTCCTTATCCTAATGACAACATCAGCCATCTTACAAGGAGGGATCAGAGCACCATTTTTTGGCTCCCATCACAACACATACCCTCAACAATCACTTGAACAGAATTCAACCACTACACACTCCAGAGTGCCAGCTATGTATTGTTGACCACCACCTTTCTGAGTGCCCAGCACTCGATGATGTTAGAAAAGTGCTCCTTCCTACGAGTCCAGATAAGTGGAACACCTTGGACCAGATAAGTGGAACACCTTGGACCAGATAAGTGGCACACCTTGGACCAGATAAGTGGAACACCTTATATGGAGCAAAAGAACAACTTGTGAACACATGCAACAACCACTACATGGCATTGGGCCGAAAGGCTTGAGCCCAAACGCCGCTGGATCAATAACAACATCTCTACATTTTTGCAGAACGTAACCCCTGCATAATTCGAGGACCGGGTGCATAGGCAATCAGTCACGCCACAAATGTCCACGGGTATATTGTTTCTTCTTTCCTATTTTATAGGGATCAATTTAAGATCTTTCCTGTTTCTGTAAACATGTAGTCTGGAGCGTGACGCTATCTAATTTCGAACTCTGTAACTTTAGCCTCCGGGAGCAAGCAGAACACTCAAAGGTTGAATCACAGAACACGGGGACACCTGATAAACGCTCAAAGGTTGAATCACAGAACACGGGGACACCTGATAAACGCTCAAAGGAAACCAAACGAAGCAAATGTCCTTAATCGCTGGGTCACTGACGTCATCCGTTCCTAATCGTATTTCACGGTCGCCGACAGGTAATTTACCTGACGCGATTAATACCTGAACAAAGGCAAGACCCGAGCAACAGTCAACTTAAGATGTGGCCTCAACACACGTGCTGGTTCTCAAATATTCCTAATCAGACAGACTGTCAAAAGGGGTCAAATCACAGCTTTCCTGCAAGTAACGCCGGTCTATGACGTTCATGTTTGACTATTGAAGGAAGAGACCAAAACAGATGTTCTACAAGTAACGCCGGTCTATGACGTTCATGTTTGACTATTGAAGGAAGAGACCAAAACAGATGTTCTACAAGTAACGCCGGTCTATGACGTTCATGTTTGACTATTGAAGGAAGAGACCAAAACAGATGTTCTACAAGTAACGCCGGTCTATGACGTTCATGTTTGACTATTGAAGGAAGAGACCTAAACAAGAAAGGGACAGTCTTCTCGGGCGTCAAAGGGGTAATTTTAAAAGGCGGTAATCCCATAACAAATACTACCTTAGGGGAGTGAAGTGTTCACTTTACTAGGTTGATAAGGCCGTAAAGCTGATAAGGAATGATTTAGCGCTGGTTCAGTATTTTGTTGAATCGCGAATGCGTGCTTCGTTCGTTTATAATCTTCAAATGAGGGTCACCGTTATATGGACTCATTATGTGTTGACTGTCCAAGAAGATATTCGTTCCTTTCGGAGCTCATTATGATATTATAAATCTTATCATTGGAAGAGTTCTTCAATGTAATACTAATCAACATTGTCAATGCATCAGAACAGCCGTAACGTATCGACGTAGATAAGTCTTCAAATTAGAGTCCATGGTTTATTAACAGTTCATATACGAAGACAGTCATACAGGTACAATATTCACATACAGTTCATTAGAATTTACTTGCATAGATATTCTATTCCGTCCGTGTCATATTGAATTCATGTCGACAGACCATCATGGCTATGTACATGCGCTGGTGGGATCAAGACAGCCAGAAGTGAGCGCATGATGTCTTGACGAAAATAATCAAAATATTTATGAAAGATCCTTCCTTAACGCAGGTTAATCATAAACCTTTATGAATTCACTTATATATAATATTATCTGAACTGACCCTGAGTCCTGGTATCAAATTACATAAATACGGCTATTAGCAAAGCCTATCAACCTTGGAAGGAGGTAAAAACACGACTTCACGGCTTGACGGACAACGTAACAAGGGTACAGTAACTAAGTCACGAAGCGTGACCTTATCGACGCTAACACGTCATAATTTGACCGTGTATTTCGCGTTCATTAATCCGTGAAGTATAAAAAATCAATTTATATTAATTCTATTGACCCCAAAAATGCGCACTGCCAATTCTAGCAGACGATATCAATAAAACTACCGTAACATAGGTCCAGCATCGAGAGTGACCAGTTCTTTTTCTCGCTGCCTTTTCCCTTCCCTAACTCAAAAGCAAAGCCATGTAGGCCTCCCCATTTACAGCTAGGTAAACTGGAGAGTGTCGATACCTTGAATTGAACCCGGAAATTTTGCTGCGAGAGATCAGCGCTCTAACCACTCTGTTAATCGAACTTTCTGAAAGCAAATATGGGGACCCCAAGATGCAACAATAGTGAATGCAGTCAGCGACCCATAGCTGTACTGCTTGCATCAGGACCAGCGAACCAGAGCTGGTCGAGACCGCACTCCACCTCCACGTGGTGGTCCTGGAAACAGTCTGCAGCAGTGCAGTCTGGCTGAGCGAGTGCGGATCGCAATGGGAAGGCAAACCCGGTCCCTAAAAAATGCCGTGCTGAAGTTGGATGTGTCGACCGAAAGGTGCAGATATCACAGCTTAGGCGTAAACAGACACAACGCAACCACCGTCCTTTTCACGGCGAACGAGGAAGAAGAAGAGGAAGAAGAAGAAAGCAAATATTCTCGTCTACCTTCATCGAAGAATCTTCAACTCAAATAATAAGTCAGTCCTTTTGCGTGACTCTGAAACGTGGAGAACAACACAAACACCGACCAAGAAGTTCATTAATGGGTGTTTGGGGAGAAATGTATACCGAAGATTCCTTTGTCTGAGGTGACATACCTTTTCCGCTCTTATTCTATTTCATCTGTCGATTGCCGTTAAAATATATGTATATGTATGTATACTACGCTGCCTTCCCTAATCCGCCAGATGGAAGATGGTCGCATCCCGAAAGATATCTTCTACGGACAACTTGCAGATTACAAAAGAACAGTTAGGCGATCGCAGCTGACGTTCAAAGATGTGTGCAAGAGAGACATGAGGACAATGAACATGAATTCAGCAACCTGGAAGGATGAAGCTGCTGATTGCACCATCTGGCGATGCTCTCTACGGCGCCACCTCGGATTAGGTGAAAAGAAGACAGTGAAGTTTATACAAGAAACAACATTGCAGATATAGACAATATAGTTCAAGCGAACGAAAGAAGAAGAAGAAGAAGGTGAAAAGAAGCTCTCACGGCAAGCAGGAGAGAGAAAATACGTCGAAAGGAATATGAGGAAAAAAACAGCTGAGAACTGTCAAATCTGGTGCGCATTACTATAGTCAGTTATGGCTGAAGGAGCTATTATATACATTTGTGTGTGTATATATATATATATATATATATATATATATATATATATATATATATATATATATATATATATATATATATATATATATATATATATATATATATATATATATATATATATATATATATATATATATATATATATATATATAATGCAATGTTATGAAGGAGTAAAAGTGAAGCTGTTTTGTTATTGTCGCTCTCTCCAGCTATGACAAGGTTCATGACCTGTGTGAATGATGTTGCTGCGGCTCGCGATAGTGTTACGCAAAGCCTGTGCCAGGAAGGTCACGAAATAACCTTTGTTTGTCTATGTGTCAATGCAATGTCCTTTTGTTGGAAGGATAGAACGCGATTTAAGTAATGGAAACTAAATGACTGTATAAGACACACGAGACAGATAAAAGGTCAGGCAGTTTCTCAAATTACACGTTGCTAGGTTAAACAAGTTTCTTGATTTAAAAGGTAATTTCTCAAGTAACAGTTCTCCCAGTAAAATAGTTAAACAGGTAATTTGTCGAGTAACAAACAATTAGTAACGTCTTGTGTTCTAGTTAACGAAGGATTTCTCCCTCTAGTTAACGAGAGATTTCTCCCTATGGGTAACGAAAGATTTCTTCCTTTAAGTAATGAAGGATTTCGTCTTAGAGTTAACGAAGAATTTCTCCCTCTAGATAATAGAGGACATTCCTCTAGTTAATGAAGGATTCCTCCCTCCATATAACTGTAGCGAAAGGTTTTTATAAGTGAAGTATTAGTAGTAAATCAGAAGCTGTATTCTGTCTTAAATGAGCTAAGTTCCAGTGTTGGAGAAGAACGCTGGTATCACAGGACAGTCACGGCTGTGAAGGTATCTGCTTCAAAAAGTAGTCAGAGTAAAGTCAGACCCTAATGCGCCACCTTGCTATGTAACTACCTGTGATAATCAAACAATTCAATAAATTTTATAAATTATATTTAAAAATATAAAATTAATAAGTCAAGTGAGTTCAATTATTGAATTTATTATGTACATCTATCATTCTTTGTTCTGAATTGTGAATGTTGGATGATGGAACTCAATGAATAACTATTTTACAAAATTTGGATGATGGTGAATTTATAATCTAAGTAACTAAATGTCGTGAATTCTGATTCACAACACGTCATTCATACCACAACGGTAAACCATACTTTATAATAGTGTATGCTTGACGGACCAATGAAACGGCATCTTCATGCATAGTGTTTACAAACGTATTAGCCTAACAATGGCAGAGCTCAAATCTGTGTAACCTTGTTATAATTGGAGGTAAACTACAGAATTATGAGCAAAGTACAGCATGGAAGAGGTCCATAATTCACAAATGGGAAGGTTCATCTATAAGTCTGTGCAAAGATTTCCACGGGAAGTGATGTATTAATGGAGAAATCTCGAGTGGAATACATCGAGACATCAGGCAAGTCGAAAGTTTTGTTGTTTAGGCTACGCTTATGAAAAGATGGATGTAGGAAAATAAAAGACAATTATCAAGAAAGATAAAGAATAATCCAGGGCGTATTTTAAGCCTAAGATGAAGGAAATCGGTCCAGGAATAACGAAGACATTTAAAATCTTAGTTTTCCATACACGCACATCCAGACGAAAGTAGGCAGGTATTTGAGTATGCAACACACCACGTGGTGAGTCTTTCTTTTTTTCGGATACGGATCCACATTGTATAGTCATTGCTTTTTTAAAAACTTTCCTTTAAATTAAAAGTGTATGGTTAATAGTTTTGAACTATGTTGTAAAATATGGAAAAGTATGGCAGTTGTCACAAAAACAAAACAATAGTTTTTACATTTATATTACTTCCCTTGATTACTTCTTCTTCTTTGATCCATAACCACCAACCGTCGAAGCAGTCAGCGGCCATCACGCCTGGTGGCGTCTTGTAGGGCAGCAACAAATTGATTCCACTTTGCTCGGTCGGCGGCCATCTTTCGTACAGTGCCCCAACTGTGGTTCATTCTTTGCATCTCAGCTTCCACAGTTCTCCGCCAAGTTGTTTTTGGTCGGCCTCTCTTTCGCTTTCCCTCGGTGGTCCATAGCATAGCTGTTCTTGTGATGGTATCAGGGTCCCTTCTGAGGACGTGGCCAACCCAACTCCAGCGTTTTCCAGCTATGATGGTGTGCATGTCCTCCTGGTTACTCCGAATAAGTAGTTCTTGGTTGCTAATGGTTTTTGGCCAAAAGATTCGGAGAATTTTCCTTAGGCAGATTGTGTGGAAGGAGGACAGTTTCGACATTTCCTTCTCTGTTACTCTCCAACATTCCGCACCATAGAGAAGCACAGAAAGTACACAGCTCTCATACAGTCTTAATTTGGTGTTTGTGCTGTACTGGGAAGACTTCCAAATGTTGTTGAGAACGGCAAAGGCTGTTCTCGCTTTATTCATTCTGTTGTTAATGTCCTTGCTTGTTCCGCCGTCAGGTGTTACTATGCTTCCTAGGTAAGTAAATGTGTCTGTCTGTTCTAACTTCTGGTTCCTTACTGTTATTGGCTCAGGATTGCCCACATTTAGTGTCATGACCTCTGTCTTCTTCAAATTGATGTTCAGGTCAACCTGCTGGCCATACTTATTCAGTCTATCGGTTTTGTCTTGAATGTGTTGATGTGAATGCGCGAGTAGTGCAATGTCATCTGCATATTCCAAATCTTCCAGTGTAGAAAACGTTGTCCATCTAATTCCTCTTGGACTGCCCTCTGTTGTCTGGCGCATCACCCAATCTATGACTGTCAAAAATAATGTTGTTGATAAGGGGCATCCCTGTCGTACTCCTGTTTTCACTTCGAAAGTTACATTACTCGATCCAACACTGCACGTAAAGTTAGAATAGAGGCTTTTTATAATGGAAACAATGCGGCTGGGAATTCCATAAGCCCTCAGAATTTTCCATAGGCTGTCCCTGTGTATGCTGTCGAAAGCCTTTTCAAAATCAACAAAGTTAATGTACAGCTGTCTCTGCCATTCTGAGCACTGCTCTATAATGTTCCTGAGGGCAAATATATGATCTGCACATCTTCTGTTCTTTCTGAAGCCCGCTTGTTCTTTCCTCAGTTTATGGTCAACTGCTTTTGAAATTCTCTGGATGATTATCCTGCCTAGTATTTTGCTGGGAACTGAGAGGAGGGTAAATTCCTCTCCAGTTGTTGCAGTCTGCAAGGTCGCCCTTCTTGGGCAATTTGACAATTATTCCTTTACTCCACTCTGTTGGTGTTGTCTCAGTTTCCCAGACTTGTGCAAATAGTGGTTCTAATAGTTCTGCTGCTAGTTCAGGGTCTGCCTTGAATAGCTCAGCATTTAGATTGTCGTGACCAGGCGCTTTTCCATTTTTTAGGCCTTTGATAGCTGTGATAATTTCTTCTTTTCGTGGAATGTCTGTATTTACGTCTAAGTCACTTTCAGCCTCAGGAACATTCAGCTGAGTCTCTGGTGGTTCCTTATTCAGTGTTTCTTTGAAGTGCTCTGCCCATCTTGTTTCCTGCCCCTGTGCTGTGGTGATGAGATTTCCTTGCTTGTCTCTTACTAACGTTATGTTGTTTGCACCTCGTTTTCCACTGATAGCTTTAGTTATTTTATAAACTGTGCTTTGTTCATTTCTCAGTGCTGCCTCTTCTGCCTGTCTTGCAAGGTCATCCAGAAATGTCCTTTTGTTAGCAAGGGTTTTACTTCCTTGTCCAGCTGACTGTACTGTTCACTATATATTGCCTTTAACCTGGGAGACTTAGCTTCTGTTTTCTTTCTTTTCATTTCCTTTCTCTTCGCTATGGTGTTTAGCGTTTCTGGTGTTATCCAGTCTTGGCTCTTTCTTTCCTGGAATCCCAAGCATGACTTGCTGCTTTCTTTGTATTTGTTGAGATGGTGTTGAATTTCTGGTCGACATCGTCGGTCTCTGTTCTTTCCTGGCTTCCTTGATTACTCATGAATTGTTATTGAATGATTATAGCCCCTGATCTGTTTACATTTCTTTACGAAAAACTTTAATTACTCATAATTTCATAATTACAATATTAATTGTCAAATAATTGCATGGCGTTACCCGGCGGTAGTTAAAGAGACTCTCTGCCAAAAGTCATTTTGAAATAATAAGGCATGCGGATTTGTATTGCATACATACATACTTTGCCTTTTATTTATATAGATAATACATCAACTATTTACACTCATGGTGTGATCTCTGTTTCATGTATTATTTATTATTTTTGCGTTTGTCTCCAGTTTCTTTCCCGACACGTTTTGTATCCCACTATTTTCTTTTTACATAGGGGATTCCAGAATAAAAACTGCAATGTAAGGCTAGCAGATAGTTTCTTCAATTTGTGTCCTATCAAACACCAGAGTCGTTTCATTACTTCCTGCTCTACAGGTATTTATTTCGTTATCTCCATGTCTTCTATATATCCTTCCATTTTGTTTCCATTTCTCTTCCCTATGTGTTCCATGGCTACTCTCTCTACCTCTCTTACCAGAGAGGTTCCGGAAAAAAGGACTGCCTTGAAATGCTATCAACATATTTCCTTGTTGTTTGTCAAATCTATCTACAACATCCTTGTCGTGGAATATTCTAATCCACATATATAAATTATCAAGTAAATATAAAGCCTAATAAATACATATAATAAATAAAGGAAGAAGAATGGTAAAGAACAGTGCTGTCACAATGACTGTACTCGAAATCCCCTTGTTTTCTACTGCGTAAGCAAATTGTAACGTTTCACGTCGATATTAAAGGCTTTCTGCAACATACACGCGTTTCCCAAACACACAATAAAATGTGCTGCCTTTCTAAGAAAAACCTTGAAATATGCAAGTTGACCTAAATTTTAAATTCCATTCATGTCTTTTTCTACACTGCGTTACCAAAACGAACGAACAGATGGACAAAAGGATAAAGAGAGAGGGGAGGGCTGAAAAGCAGGAACGCATGCAACACGCGTCGCGCGATACACAAATGCTGCCATCACGCGTGTAAGTCTACATGCACTAATTTTTTTTCAGACGGACAGTGATAAAATACACTACCCTTTCCCAGAGTTAGGTTTATAAATCATAAAAAAACTCTTATTAGAAAAGATAACATTAGATGGGTTTACGGTTGAAAACATAACAGTACCCAGACAGCACATCTTCGAAACAGGAGGTAGAAGAAATTGCATATTTTGAACGCAGCCACGTAGCTCCTTTAAATTTGGATATTTGGGTTCCTTAGGGCTTGCTGACAAATAATATGTAAAACGTTACGCAAATAGTCCATGAATTAATAAATTATACCCAAAATAAAATAGTGAGGATGCCTGACAGCATAAAATCATTTCTGCTCATAAGATTTTTTTTTAACGTGTTTGAAAAAAACCTTACGTTACATAAATAGCCTACCATGTAAACTCCAAATTGATTGGAGCGCAACAAATGAAAGCCTAACCACGATTGGTCGGACTATAAATACTATCTTTCGTTGTTAGGGGAAACGGGGAAAGGTAACATTTTTTCAAACACTTGTCGAAACGGGGCCTCATTGGTCAGACTCGCTGATATACACACTTGGGAGCGTTAGTTCGAAACCACTTGTTTAAATAAGCTTGATAAAGCATCAGTGCGTTGAAGCCAGCTTATATTTGGCTAAATAAAAGCCTGGAAGATAAGCAGATGGGAATTTGTGCCAGTTTGTGCCAGAATTCATTGCTAATCAACGTATCTGTGTTTATTCGTATGAATTGTGGTAAGCTTGAACCATTCAATATCTTTTAATGAAAATTGAATGTGAATTGTTGATTTATGCCTGTATATATATGTGTAGTTCAGTGGCAAACGTGAGGTAAAGCCTGTAATGCTCCAGCCTGAACAGAGGGTGTCGGAGAGAAGTAAAACGGCATGGAATGGCCAAACAGTACACTGACACCTAGATGATTGACTAGAAAGAAATAATGCTGGAATTGCAGAGGCGTAGTAACCATTAAGAAGGGTAATACTGGAATAAAGTATTTCAAATGAAGCTGACAGTTGGCCTAATGCTCTGAACTCAATGTTTGTGCTGTGTTGTGATCAGTGTAACAAGAGAGTTTAAGTTAGTTATGAAGTAGAAGGTACATCCTTCTTGATTTCAGGGACAGTGGTCTTGATGGTACTGAGCAGCACCTGGTCAGAGCTTTGCTGAATCCAGTGTCGGACAGCATACTCCTTGGTCCTTTTAGCTATCAGTGAGGTGTCTCCAGAGCCCAGAGGAGAATTCGAGCAGAGGAGTCCTTTCCTGCCGCCATCACGCCAGATAAGCTAACTTGGCCAGCTGAGCTCAACATTATGTCCCCTCATCTTGAAATAACTTTGTAAAAATAACATTCAGAGGGGAATTTAATTGTCTTAATATCAGGAACTGAGAACATCTCCAATACTAGTCCCTAAAGACAAACTATTGAAGTCATGATGACAAATACCAACAGAGCTTGAACAAAACAAAACCAGTATTACCTCATTTTACTACTACACAACTGACACACATAGAACATTTGAAATAATATATGTCACTACAATATTCATATTAAATACATTCTGTACATAACTTGTAATTTAAATTGATTGTGATTCCTGGTTCCCTTGTAGTTGAATCAGGACACATATTCATTCATGCCAGTAATGAATACATATTGTTATTTGAAAAGTTACGAGTGACTTCTTTAAGATATTCTCATAGAGTGTTATATGTATGTGAGTGTCACAGTGTTGTTAAGAGTAGTGGATTAAATTAAATTGTTTATCTGTCTGTTGTTGTGACTTACACTTCATCATACACATACCCTAGACACATAACGTAGTCATCACACTATTCCAGAATAATTCTGACTGAGATATATAGATATGTGGTAGCAAGTAAGGTTATATATAATACACTACTCTTATTAGATATATAGATACCTTCACAGCTGATCTCAGTCAGTACACTAAGTCCCCTATAAATATTTATAACATCCCACTTCACCACATATATTGGGGTCTCGCTCTTGGGATTTTGAATCTTTCCCTATTAAAAATATTGGGGGTAATTCACTTCAGGGAATATAAGAATTAAAAGGTATCCTTGGGTGGAATTAAATAAGGTTGAGCTCACGGTGCCTGTGTTGTCCATTATATATATTTAGAATTTGAATTGTTGGTTAGACATTGTAGAAATTTACCTGATAGACAATGGCGGACCTGGCCAAATTTCGATCTGCTGCGGTTCAGACTGCAAAAGAGTTAGGATTAGATGGGCAAGTTATGGTTGCCTATGTCACGACGGAATGTGACAAATTTATTGAACGCGAAGAAAGAAGGTTTGAAGCCGAAAGAAGATTAGAGGCTGAAAGGGAAATTAAGAGGTTGCAATTTGAAGCTGAGGCTGAGACTAAGAGGTTGCAGATTGAGGCTGACAAAGAGGCTAAGAAATTGGAAGCAGAAATAGAAGACAAACGATTGGCTGCAGAAAGGGAAGAGAAGAAATTAGCTGCAGAAAGGGAAGAGAAGAGATTAGCTGCAGAAAGGGAAGCAGAAAAGGAGGAGAAAAGATTACAAAGGGAACATGAGTTACGACTAAGGGAGTTTGAGTTTCAAGGCCATGCTCCTGAAAATGGTGCCAGTCCCTTTGCCTCTGATGCTACGGTTACTCAAGGAGCCTCAACCTCAGCTATGAATTTTCATTTAGATCATTTTGTTGAGAAAGACGATGATATAGAGAGCTACCTAAATAGGTATGAGCTATTAGCTACCACGTATGGGTTAGAGAGAGAAAGGTGGAGCTTAAAGTTATCTCAGGGACTTCGTGGGGCAGCTTATGAAGTTTTTGCAAAAATGAGCAGAGGTGATCAGGAAAATTATGACATGCTAAAGCAGGCTCTTTTGTTAAGGTATGAAAAGAATGCAGAATTTTACAGGAAAAAAATTTAGGAATGCTAAACTACTGTCAGGTGAAACCTATCACCAGTTCTCTGCACGAATAGAGACATACTTGGAGAAATGGACTTCTCTGGGGAAAACCCAAGATCTTAAGGAAATGGTCCTTATAGAGCAACTAAGAGAGTCCATGGCTCCAGACCTGAGAAAGTTTCTCATGGAACAAGGTGCAGAGAGGCTGGGTGAGTTGCTAAATGTTGCTGAAAGGTATCAAGCAGCTCAAGCAGAGGTAACAGGTAATAAAAAGAAACAAGTGGATAACTTTAGGGCACCACAGAACTTTAATAAATTTGATCCTAAGGATCAAAATAAAGGTAAGCACCAATTTGATAGGCCACGGTATGAAAATAAAAATAAATTCCCACAATTCGATGAAAGGAAATATGATGAAAGAAAATCTTTCAACCAAGGAAAAAGGTGGTGTAAAAATTGTAAGATGAACAATCATGACACTGACCATTGTAGAAGGAAACCTCCTCATTTTGCTGCTATGACATCGGGGAAAAAGGAAAAGAAGGGCAAACCTGAAGAATTACAGGAACCATACCACCCCCCAGTGTGTGAAGATGTCATCTGTAATGGTGTCACTATAAGATGTTTATATGATACCGGTTTAGATTACGATTCCGTTGTGAGTTCTCACCTGGTGCAGGCCGATCAATACACCACAGAAACAGTGGAGATTCAAACTGCAACCAAGGATGTAGCTACCATGACACTTCCCGTCGCCCGAATAAAAGTGAAAACGCGATATGTGGAAGGAATCATAAAAGCAGCAGTGATAAATGAGCCAATCTACCCTCTAATATTGGGGTGTAGATATGTCTTCTTGGGGAATCCCAAGAGACCTGTGATATTGGCAACAGTGCAGACCAGATCACAGACAAAGAAGGAGGAGGATAATCCCATAAATACTCACCCAGATGAGATGAGGAAGGCACAGGCTGAGGACAAAACACTCAAGCCATGTTTCAAGAAGTTGCCCAAATCTCATACACCTCCAGGCAAGGGAGAGTTTTATATGAAGAACAAATTGATATATAGGAAGGCTGGATCTGAATCCAATGGTCACGGACAGCTGGTCCTTCCCACTTCATATAGGACTAAAGTGTTGGAACTAGGGCATGCGATCCCCTTCAGTGGTCATATGGGAATCAGCGCAACAGGACAGCGAATAGCTTGTCACTATTTCTGGCCAGGAATAACTGAAGATATCAAACGATATGTAAAATCCTGTCCAGAGTGCCAACGAGTAGCACCTAAACATTGGACTGCACCAGCAACTCTGGGGGAAATGCCCATAGTGGGAACACCCTTTGAGAGAGTTGCCGTGGATCTTGTGGGACCTCTCACCCGAACCAAGAGAAGGAACAGCTACATTCTGACTCTGGTGGACACTTGTTCTATGTGGGGAGAGGCAGTAGCCCTGTCATCGATTGATTCTAAACATGTGGCAGAGGCATTGCTCACAATTTTCACAAGGTTAGGCTTTCCCAATCAAATCTTGACTGATAATGGCTCTCAGTTCAAGGGGAAACTAACTGAAGAAGTTTTCAGGATCTTCCAGGCCAAACACTTCCATTGTAGTGTGTATCATCCCCAAGGGAACGGCCAAGTGGAAAGATTTAACGGCACATTGATGTCGATCCTGAGAAAGTTGGCACACGAAAAACCAGATACATGGGACCAGTACCTGCACGCCGCCCTCTTTGCTTATCGGGAGGTACCCCATAGTTCAACCGGTATGGCCCCGGCAACATTATTGTTTGGAAGGCCAATAAAAGGTCCACTTGAAGCTTTGTTAAGAACGTGGACTGATGAAAAGGCAGAGGAAAACATTACATCTTCATACCAATATGTGAATGAGCTGACCACTCGGTTGAAAACTGGCTGGAAACTTGCCAATGAAAATTTGAAACAAGCCAGGAAGAAACATGCTGCCTATTATAACAGGAAGGCGAAAGACAGAAATTTGGCTGTGGGAGAGAAGTACTGCTTCTTTTGCCCGGGAGTCAGAATAAGTTACAAATTGGATGGCAGGGTCCATATACAGTTCTAGAGAAGGTGTCTAGAACAAATTATAAGATAGATAAGAAGGGGAAAGAAAAAATCTATCATGTGAATCTCCTGAAGAAATATTGGAAAGAGAACATCAGGAAGAGACACACTTGTTGACCTTGTCCATCGCCATGGAGATGAAAAAGGAACCACTTTCATCATTTGAATATCCATTACACCCCTGTGAGACAGCAGCACAGGTGAAAATCAGTACACATTTAACGAAAACTCAGAAAGAGAGAGTGCAACAGGTTCTAAATAATCATGCAGAGGTGTTAACAGACCGACCAGGGCATACAAACCTATTGGAATATGATATGAAACTAATAGCCTCCACACCTGTCTGTATGAAACCATATTCGATTCCGTTTGCTAAGGAGAAAGCTTTGAAGGAAGAGATAGACTATATTATAACATTGGACTGTATATCAGGAAATATATATATGATAGAAGAATCATGTGAAATCGTGTGGGCATCTGGACAGAATGTCCGCCATTACATTATCCGAACCACGGATAGCTCGAACCGAGAAATGAAATGGTTGAAGAGCTATGGCATAACGAGTGGACCTCGAGCTCTTCAAGTTTTTACTCTGAATAGCAGTAAGCGCTTTCTGGTCGGTTTCCACAATGAAATGTGCGCCTAGAAGAAATCTTTGTAACTTCAGAATAGACCATACCATAGCCAATAACTCACGGTCTAAAACCGAGTAATTCTTTTCTGCAGCATTTAATTTCCTAGAGATATACATCACCGGATGCAGAGTATCAGAATACTCCTGCATTAGTGCTGCCCCAATCCCAGTTGACGAGGCGTCACTTCGAAGAACAAAAGTCTTCTCAATAGTAGGTAACCTAAGAATAGGTGGAGATGAAAATAGGTCTTTAACCTGGTCCAATGAGGATTGACATTCTTTTGACCAGCGGATCAAATTAGGCGACCCTTTCTTCAATAAAGTAGAAAGCGGTGCCATAATGGAGGACAGATTCGGAATGAATCGTCCGTAGAATTGGACCAAACCTAATAGACTCCTTACTTGTTTCTTTGTCTTAGGGACCGAAATGTTAAGTATTTTTGAAACATTGTGGTCCTCTGTCTTTAAAAGACCATGACCAACACGATGACCTAGGAAAGAAATCTCACTAAATCCAATAAAGGCTTTAGAGGGTTTTGCAGTCAAGTTATACTCGCGAAGAGTAGACAGTAATTCGTATAAACCCAAATAGTGATCTTCCCAGGAATCACTGAATAGACAGATATCATCTAGATATGCTATGACATCTGTACGATATGCGAGAATTCGCCGCATCATGCGTACGAATGTAGCAGGGGCGTTCATAAGACCAAAAGGCATGAAATTCCATTGGAATAAACCCCTAGGTGTAGAAAAAGCTGTAAAAGGTTTGGCACGTTCAGTTAGCGGGACTTGCCAATAACCTTTAGACAAATCTAGTTTGGTAAAGAATCTAGAATTAGAAAGTTTATTGAGTAGCTCTTCTAATGAAGGCATAGGTTCAGCGTCGAACTTCGTAACTTGGTTCAATTTGCGATAATCTACGCAAATGCGAATGTTATTATCCTTCTTTCGAACAATAACCATAGACGAAGAGTATGCTGAAGTGGATGGTTCAATGATTTCCAAACGTATCATTTCATCCAATTCTTTCTCGACTTGAGACTGGAAATGGATAGGTATTGGATAGGGTCTGACTCTGATAGGATTATGATCAGTTAGCACAATGTCATGTTCAATGACATGTGTGTGTCCCGGGATGTCTGTAAGAACATCCTGAAATGTTTGCAACATCGAAGAAACTTGTCGATGTTCCTCAGCGGAAAGATTTGGAGAAACGGTCACGTTTTTCCAAGATTCCGTAGAATAAAGTGGGACCATAGAAAGAGGAAGATTGACATCAGAAAAAGTAGTTTCCTCATCCTGTATAACTGACAGCGATGAGTATTGACCATGAGGTACTTGAGAATTGTCCGTTGCCTGGAAAATAGGCTGCAAATAGTCTGGTCTTTCATGAAATTCCGTGAGCATATTTATGTGGAAAGTTTTATGCTTTCCATCAATATCGACAACATAGTCGACATCAGAAATTTTGGAGACTATTGCATATGGACCTTTCCATGCAATTAGAAGTCTGTTCTCCCTTGAAGGAAGTAGAACGAGAGCTTTGTCACCTGGACAAAGTTGTCGTAGACATCTATTCTTATTCGCAAACTGCCTTGCCTTTTCTTTAGCAAATTCGGAAGACGAAGTTGCTAGTCTGCATGCCTCAATGATTTTTTTTCCTAAGAGCAATGACGTACTCATAAGAAGACTGAGTCTCATCGCTAATATTATCGGCAGTGATTAGATCGTGAAGTAAAGACATAGGGCCGCGCGGTTGCGCGCCAAAGACAAGTTCAAAAGGGGAAAACCCCGTATGTTCATTGGGGACCTCTCTATACGCAAAGAGAGCCGCGGGTAAGACCCTGTCCCAATCCTGAGGATGATCCTCAGTTATTTTACCCAGTAAAGTTTTTAGAGTCCTATTTAAACGTTCGACCAACCCATTAGACATTGGGTGATAGATACTGCTGAGAGACCTTTTTATATGTAGCATAGACATTACCTGTGACATAGTGTCTGATATCAGTTGAGTGCCATGGTCTGACAATATTTCTCCGGGAAAACCCAAGCGAGAAAATATCAGCCAAAGAGCGTCTGCAATATCAGCAGTTGAGATGCTCTTGAGAGGTATTGCCTCTGGCCAACGTGTGCACATATCGACACATGTAAGAATAAATTGATGTCCTCTAGCCGACTTAATTCTAAAAGGACCGATAATATCTATTGCCATTTTTTGAAAAGGGCGAATTGGAATGTCAGCAGCCTGAATAGGCGCAGCATGTCGTGGTCCTTTAGATTTGACCTCCTGACATACTTTGCAAGAGCGACAGTACATTCGTATGTCCTTGCTCACAAATGGCCAAAAGAAAGCCGCAAGAACTCTCGACTTTGTACGGGAAAAACCCATATGTCCAGCACATTGCGAGTCATGAGCATGTTGCAATATTTGCACCCTCATGCTCTTAGGCACAAGAATTTGTGAATGAGTGGATGTAGTCGAGTCTTGTACCATACGTACAAGTACGCCGTTCTTCATAGAAATCCAAGATTTTCTATTAGTATTTTGATTAGGATCACCTTTTTTTGCTAGAATGAAGAATTTTTTGTAACGACGGATCTTCTTCTTGCAATTTGATAAATGAGTCACGTGTAATAGTCAAGTGACTATTTTGTTCATTTACTTCATCATTATTAGTTAATGAAGTTTGAGGTGGATCCAGAGCATGTGCTCTTGTGACCACCATATTGGTAGCTTCAATGTTTTGCTCTTCCCAAACAGCAATCTGCTGTGGGGTACATTCCCTAACTCCGTGAATACGACCAATAATAAGGTCCGCAATAGGGTTTGGAAGTAGACACGCGTGGACCTCTCCCGTGAAGAAAGGAGTAGCAATATGTATTATGGCAGTAGGATATTTTTCCAACGTGCCACCAAATGTGACACATTTGATGACCTTTCCTGTAGCACAGAATGGATCTACAAGAGATTGCCTAACGCCGACAGTAGTACATCCAGAATCAAACAACACCGAGACTGGATTACTATTTACAAGCCCCTTATGTAATATAAGAGAACCTCTCCCATCATGAGCAACATTAGCAGGAAGAGCGGGCAAAGGATGACCACAGCTTAGAGTACTAATGGTTTTCGGATCAAATAAAGTACTGCATTGGATACATTTATTTGCCCTACCAAAGTCAAAAGATGAGCATCCGATAGCATTATGGTCTTTATCATTATTAACCTGTTTATCTGCTCCCTGAGATTCTTGTTGAACAGAGTTTGTCTGTTGATATCTTTTTCTCTTTTGTTGCGATCTACCGCGACCATTATTGCCTCTGCAATTATCATTAAAGTCCCTACTGTAATTTTTATCCTGGTTTGAGTTCCAGTTTCCATAACTGTCATTACCATCTCTATACTGTTGAGAACCTCTATTATCCTGGTATTGAGGTCTCTGAGAAAAATATTTTCCTCTATACCGATTACCTTTATGAAAATTCCTAAAGTTACCGGGAATAGAATACCGTGTAATATTAGGTTGTCTCCAGTTCTGGGAAGAAGAATCTCCCTGAAATTGATTACCCTGGTTCTGGGCATAATTACGGTTACTCTTTTTATTGAAATTTTGCTGGCTACCCTGAAATTTACTCATAAAATTCGGGCCATAAGGTGCTGCCGAAGCAACTGGCAGACCTTCTTTTACCTTAGAGTTACTAATGGTTATGTGAGGATGTGCAGTAACATACTGGCTACAGTATTCTTCCATTTCTTTTATATTTTTAGGCTTACGCTCATGAAGAAAAGAAAGAAAAGCTTCATTAACAGAAGACATAACCTTGTCTCTAAGAAGTAAGTCCATGAGGGCTTCAAATGTACTTTCTGTCTTAGACAGCTCAACCCATCGTAAAAAAATAAGACGTATGCCTGAGATGAATTCTGAGAATTCAACTCCAGTTTCTGGTAACATGTTTTTAAATTTAAGACGATATCCGTCTTCGTTAAGTTGGTACTTCTTTAACAATGCCGCCCTGACAACCTCATAGTTGTTCTTGTCAGGCACATCTACCATACCCAACAAAGTCAAAGCATCACCTCTAAGTATCTTGGATAGATGATAAACATATAATGTTTTATCTATATTATGCACCTTACATGCACTTTCAAATCTATCTAGATAAAATGTTATATCATCAATTGAAGCATTGAATGCTGGTAAATTAAGCTTGAAATCAACAGCATTAGACTTATTAGCAGATGATACCTTATTAGCATCATTAGCATTACTAGATAACTTCAACTTTTCTAACTCCAAAGCTAAGAGTTTTTCTTCATGTTCCATTTTTGCTTTTCTCTCATCAGACTCTCTTTGTAACCTTCTTTCTTCAGCCTCAGCCTGTTTTTCTAATCTTTTATTTTCAGCCTCTATTTCAAGTCTCTTATTTTCAGTTTCTTTTTCAAGTCTCTTCTCCTGAGATTCTGCTTCTCTTTTTTGTTTTTCCATTTCCATTTGTAATCTCTTTTCATCTACCTGCATCTGCAGTTTTAAATTTTCAGCATCTATTCTCTTTTGTTCAGTTAGTTCTTTCATTTTCTTTTCCTCCGACTTCAATGCCTTGGCATATTGAACAGTCGCAAATTCTTCTAATTTATCACCTGTCTTCCCAAGGGCTTTACCCTGCTCAATAAAGTACTCAAATGTAGACATGATGTCTAAAATGTGAGTACAGAACCTGAAATAATTAATTATCTTATTTCAATCTTAATAGCAACAAGACTTAATAAAGTGCTTGTATAATTACTATGTTTACTCCAATCTCTGTGGGAAACAAGACTTGACACCAATTTGTATTATCAGTTGTACAATAATATCACAAGTCACCTCTTAATTATCAGTGCACTACCCAAATCAGTGCATAACCATCAGTTATTTATCATAACTGCACTACAATAGTGCATAAGCAACAAACCACCAGTTAGTTATGATAAGTGCACTATAGATCAATAGTGCATGAGCATATATGTAACAATAGTGAAAGCTAACTATGCAAGAACTATGCAAACAATAACAAGACAATGTAAACAATAACAAAGGTCACCAACAATGTAAACAATAACAAAGATCAAAGTCGATGTAAACAAAAACAAAGATCAGAGTCAATGTAAACAATAACAAACAAATGACGCTACAGTGTATACACAAAAATATACTTAAAGAACTGAATAATAGAAAAGAGGAGACCTACAAATACAAACAATCGAAATCGAAACTAAAAAACAGAAAGAAAGAGAGAAACAAAAAAAAAATATACAAAAAACGAAAATAAAGCACAACTCGTCACAACTAAACAGATATAGCAACGATTGTCGCTAGCAAATTCCACAGTAGGAAATTCGCACAGTCCCTAACGAAAACGCTAACAGTAGAACCTCTGTGACGTGGTATCATCTACTGAAAGACACCGCCCAACCGAGAAAAACCCGCAGAAATATAAACATATAAATACAAATCCAAATAACATATAACATATAAACATGTAAATAGTGTGAAAATGTGATAGACAGAAGGCTCAGTTAGAACATAAGGGCACAGTTCACAAACAAAACAGGCCACTTAACTTCTATGTATCCACAACGACAGCACAGTTCAGAACAGGATGTGATCAGCATTCTTAGGACAATGATCCAACGTTGATCCATATCTGCTCTCGTAAACTGCCATGACGAAGGAAATGAGCTTCTAATAGGAAACAGCTTCTGACAGGAAACAGCTTCTGAACTTGACCTTCTGAATCTGCAACAGTAATTCTGAGACCGGAACAGTTGTTACGGCACTTGTCCTTCTTTTCAACAGATCAGGAAATCCATTCGCTCGGTACTTGTCCTTCTATTTGTAGACAAACTTCAATACCGCCGAGCAGCGCCGGGTAGTTTCAAAATATCAACAACTGTCAGTACTGCTGCGTCTTTCAAAAAAAAATTTCATCAAAGGTGATGAATAGCAACTGCAATGTTGTCTTGTAGTCTGCTGATGATGTCTGGGTTTGTTGACCCCCTTGAGAGTTGGTACCAGAATAAACCAACTATTGGCCACCATGAATTGATAAGGGTGGAATTAGGATGCCGTCAAATTACCACCTCTATCGACACCAGGTATTACAATGTAAGATGTGGGTGTCTTATCTGGTTTAGATTGTTGCTGTGTGTGTGTTGCAGTAGGACAGTTCAGGGTACACCACAGGCAACATGACGTGTAGAGTCATAAAAATGGTAACTTCGCTTTAGGTTTATACCATTTATTGCACGCCACAAAACAGTCATGATACTTATGTTATTGTCAGCATAGGTACAACGAATGCAGCATTCAAACTCATGTTAACTGACAGTCATGTAGAAGTCAATACTCAATAGTTGTATGGAAAACAAATATCATAGCGAAGCTTGATAAATAATGCATATAACTTCTGCAACCGTGGTCAGCTGCAGATCCTTAATGTTCATAGACAATAATAATTATTCCTTCCTGATGCTAGCAGATCAGATGTATACAATACGTCCGTTTACTGTCTGCACGTGAGTAGCATACATGGATTACAGGTCAGCTCGACCTTTATAACCTTCCTAAGTCTAACCATCTGACTTGGACGTGATCTCTGATATAACGAATCCTGGAACACAGACAATAGTCTTGTTGGTCTAGAGCGACCCATATATATATATAATTAGTTCAGGTATAAAGATACCGGTGACTTAATCCTAGTCAAAGTACCTCTCCATTTTGAATCACACAGGCGAGCAAAAAGGCGACAAAATGACGAACCTCTAGATGATAGCATAAAGTTCGTTACAAGAGGAATTACCTTATTTCGGAAAATCAACCATGAACATATGCCTCCAGGCAGGCTTGACTAATACCGGGAAATAGTCTAGTTAGCTAACTAACTCACAAAGACAATGTATTTCCCTCAGAGAATCACAAGACGCAAGGCGCGTCCGCTCGCAATCAGTCCATTTCTCAACCCCCCGACCTGGGCGGAACCACAAAACCACAACCCAGTCGAGACATGCGCAGAGCGACAATCTCTGAGTCGCTGTTCACAATAAGACGATTCTAAGAACATTCGAGATAAAAGTCTTACACAGTCGCGCCTTTTATGGACATGAACAGAAGCGTTAAGAAAGGTTTCAAACATCTACAACAGTTGACTGATACTACCAAATAAGGAGATATGGTCACGCTTCGTTCAAGACATTATAGACCGAACGTGTCTCTATACAAGATGAGGTAAACCCACAAAAAATAGTAGTATCGATATTTCGGGTTCTGTCCCTTTGACCATAAAATATATATAACATGCATTTCTGTCAAATAATGATCATACATACGAAAAACGAACATACAAAGACTTTGGAAAAAAGTAATTATTTGTGCGTAACAGATGGGTTTACGGTTGAAACCATGTAAACTCCCCATTGATTGGAGCGCAACAAATGAAAGCCTAACCACGATTGGTCGGACTATAAATACTATCTTTCGTTGTTAGGGGAAACGGGGAAAGGTAACATTTTTTTCAAACACTTGTCGAAACGGGGCCTCATTGGTCAGACTCGCTGATATACACACTTGGGAGCGTTAGTTCGAAACCACTTGTTTAAATAAGCTTGATAAAGCATCAGTGCGTTGAAGCCAGCTTATATTTGGCTCAATAAAAGCCTGGAAGATAAGCAGATGGGAATTTGTGCCAGTTTGTGCCAGAATTCATTGCTAATCAACGTATCTGTGTTTATTCGTATGAATTGTGGTAAGCTTGAACCATTCAATATCTTTTAATGAAAATTGAATGTGAATTGTTGATTTATGCCTGTATATATATGTGTAGTTCAGTGGCAAACGTGAGGTAAAGCCTGTAATGCTCCAGCCTGAACAGAGGGTGTCGGAGAAAAGTCAAACGGCATGGAATGGCCAAACAGTACACTGACACCTAGATGATTGACTAGAAAGAAATAATGCTGGAATTGCAGAGGCGTAGTAACCATTAAGAAGGGTAATACTGGAATAAAGTATTTCAAATGAAGCTGACAGTTGGCCTAATGCTCTGAACTCAATGTTTGTGCTGTGTTGTGATCAGTGTAACAAGAGAGTTTAAGTTAGTTATGAAGTAGAAGGTACATCCTTCTTGATTTCAGGGACAGTGGTCTTGATGGTACTGAGCAGCACCTGGTCAGAGCTTTGCTGAATCCAGTGTCGGACAGCATACTCCTTGGTCCTTTTAGCTATCAGTGAGGTGTCTCCAGAGCCCAGAGGAGAATTCGAGCAGAGGAGTCCTTTCCTGCCGCCATCACGCCAGATAAGCTAACTTGGCCAGCTGAGCTCAACATTATGTCCCCTCATCTTGAAATAACTTTGTAAAAATAACATTCAGAGGGGAATTTAATTGTCTTAATATCAGGAACTGAGAACATCTCCAATACTAGTCCCTAAGACAAACTATTGAAGTCATGATGACAAATACCAACAGAGCTTGAACAAAACAAAACCAGTATTACCTCATATTACTACTACACAACTGACACACATAGGATATTTTTAATAATATATGTCACTACAATATTCATATTGATAAAGTCTGTACATATACTTGTAATTAAAATTGATTGTGATTCCTGGTTCCTTTGTATTTGAATCAGGACACAAATACATTATTAACAGCACTGAATACATATTGTTATTTGAAACGTTACGAGTGACTTCTTTAAGATATTCTCATAGAGTGTTATATGTATGTGAGTGTCACAGTGTTGTTAAGAGTAGTGGATTAAATTAAATTGTTTATCTGTCTGTTGTTGTGACTTACACTTCATCATACACATACCCTAGACACATAACGTAGTCATCACACTATTCCAGAATAATTCTGACTGAGATATATAGATATGTGGTAGCAAGTAAGGTTATATATAATACACTACTCTTATTAGATATATATACCTTCACAGCTGATCTCAGTCAGTACACTAAGTCCCCTATAAATATTTATAACATCCCACTTCACCACAATCCTCTTCTCATCTCTTGTTCCACTGGCGCTTGTCTGGTTCTTGTAATCATCCACGTTGCTGACATCATAATACCATTTCAACCGTTCTATTCTGGGCAAAAACCTTTTATGAAAGTTTAAAAGTTTTTATCGTTTTTTTGCTGTCCATGCATCACAGCCATATATTAAGATTGTCTAGACATTTGAATTTAAGATACTTATTTTGTGTTGGCTTAGCTATTACACAACTTATGGACACAAAAACAGAAAGGGAAGGGAAAATGAGAATCTTCTTCTTCTTCTTCGTTGGTCCTAAAAAGGACGTTTGTTACGTTGTGTCGCCGTTTACAGTGTCCCTGGTAAAATATACTTTTTTTTTTTAATGTAAAACTTTTGCCTCGTTTTGGCGAGCCGCGTCCCGTTCAACCTAGTCGGTTATATTAGGGCGCATGTCCAAATATAAAAGACCCTTAGGTCCGGGGATTAGATACTCTAGAATCCTAGAGCAGAGACTCCGACGCCTAGCTGGGCCACAATTGGATGAAGTCCAGTGCGGATTCCGAGCAAACCGAAGTACTCAAGACCTAATCTTCACACTCAGACAGCTGAGTGAAAAGGCCCTTGAGTATAAGAGTGAGATCCATCTTTATTTCATAGATCTGGAAAAGGCGTTTGACAGGGTCCCCTGGAGCAAACTTTGGGACTGTTTGGCAAGGAAGAACATTCCAGCACCTCTGATTTATGCTATACAGAGCTTCTACAAGTCTTGCAGAAATTATGTGAGGACAGCAAACCATAAGTCAGAAGAGTTCAGGACCACCACTGGTGTAAGACAAGGTGATATCCCGTCACCTTATCTTTTCATACTCCTCATGGATGTTGTCAACAAGGCATGTAAGGAGAGAACAAGAAATTATTCAGTGGGGTACTGGAAGATGAGACAGGTCTGTATTTCAGAGCTAGAATTTGCTGATGATGTTGCCCTGATTGCTAAATTAGAGGCACATCTCCAATTCAGCCTGCAAGTCTGGAAGGAAGAGCTGGAGAAGAGAGGGGTGGTCATAAGCAGCTCTGAAACAAAATCCATGGTGATATCATGAGAAGAAAGAAGACATCAGATTAAGCTGGGAGAACAGGTCCTGGAGCAGGTCGACCACTTTAAATACCTCGGAGCTATTATACACCGAAAGGGAGGCATCAAAGAAGAGTTGGCCACTCGAAAAGCAGTAGCTGGGAGACTTTTTCAGGCCATAAATCGAGGATTCCTCAGCAAGAGAGAGGTTGGTAAGAAAACGAAGATGGCTGTATACCGCTCCACCTATGTCCCAGTCTTGACATATGGATGCGAATCATGGGCAATGACTACAACCCACAAAAGCCAGATCCAAACCTCAGAAATGAGGTATCTGAGGAAGGTGGTTGAAATAACAAGAAGATACATAGTCCGCAACCAGACGATACGTCAAGGCCTTAAATCCCACCCCATGCAGACCCAAGTAGAACAGTCCCAACTAAGATGGTTTGGCCATGTCTGCAGAATGGGAGAAGATCGGCTATCACGACAAGCATGGGAAACAAAGAGCCAGGGATCCAGACCCCCAGGACGATCCAGAGTCCGCTGGGAGGACAACATTAGACAATCTTTGAAGGACCGAGGACTGGAATGGAACCAGGCCAGGAGGAAGACAGCCGATAGGATAGTCTGGCGCTCTCTCTTCCAAACCTCTACACCTCACGGTTGAAGGGGAACGACTAAGTAAGTAAGTGTCGCCGTTTACAGCAAAGCTGCGATATTTGCGTCTTTCGGCCCGACACATCCGTTTTCTGCATGGCATTTTTGGGACCGGGTTAACCTTCCCTCTTAGATCCCTACTGTCTCAGCCAGACTGCAGTAATGCAGCCTGTTTCGACGACCACCACTTGAAGGTGGACTAGGGTCTTTGTCAGCTCTGGTTCGCTGACCCTGACACAAGCAGTCAAGCTATGGGTCGCTTACTGCATTCCTCACTTTTGGTGAGTCTTCGGTCCCTGGAAAATGAGGATGAAAAAAGGGATTAGGAAAATAAGAAGACAGTACAAGAAGGAGGGAGGACAAGGGAAGATAGACGAAAGTATAAGAAAGAAGAAAGATACATAGACAGATGGACGAGTAAAGAAGAAGACAGAAGAAAGAATAAGAAGAGAAGCCAGTAGTAACAAAGAGTTGTACTATCTTGCTGTAAGACGGCGATCCAAATAGTACAAGTGTATTAACATATCTTTTTTCTTTTTTTAGCAATTCCGAACATCTTCTTCTTTGATCCTTAGCCGTCGACCGTCAAAGCAGTCAGTGGCCATCACGCCTGGTGGCGTCTTGTAGGGCAACAACAAATTGATTCCACTTTGCTCGGTCGGTGGCCGTCCTTCGTACAGTGCCCCACACTCTGGTTCATTCTTTGCATCTCAGCCTCCACAGTCCTCCGCCAAGTTGTTTTTGGTCGGCCTCTCTTTCGTTTTCCTTCAGGGGTCCATAGCATAGCTGTTCTTGTGATGGCATCGGGGTCTCTTCTGAGGACATGGCCAACCCAGCTCCAGCGTCTGCCAGCTATGATGGTGTGCATGTCCTCTTGCTTGCTCCAAGTAAGCAGATCTTGGTTGGTGATGGTATTCGGCTGTTATGAGTAAAATCCATAACATATCTGTCGATATCAATTTTCTACAATTTGCCATATTTGTTGATGACTGGTACCATTGGTTACAGGAAGTACGTCATTGCTTTTTTTGGGTTCAGTGAGCAGACGATTGAGTCGCTCGTGCTAAACGTCTGCGATCTATTGCCGGTCTCTTCGCTGTGAGTCTTTCAAGACGGACGGACGCATGTGTCATAGCTCCTGAGTGTTATAGCAGTTCTTAAGATATTCCTACTATATTACCATCACTAGATCGTCCATAAACCTCCGTGAGGCGATGCTAGTCTATTTGTAAGAAAGGAATTCTAATATTGAGAACGTGAGTTTGGATTATAAATAAAATGCATGAAAATGTCCTCGACATTGTTCTACTTGCAGACGTTACAGATCGATACTAAGGACTGTAGAGTTGACGCCATAAACTACTGTATACGCATTTCAAGAATGTATTTATAGAGCTTCGTTGTGTGAATAAAAACTGTATATTTGAATCGTCCAACCTGGCCTTCGTGGTGATATTATTCGTTGGTGGAGATAAGCTGTGTGTGTGGGGTTACTTACATACCACCAGATGGACCTTGGCCTGAGTAGCTGCAATACTCATTAAAATAATATAACACCCCATGCAACAGGACCGTATCATCGGCCAAAAGATTCGGTGAATTTTTCTTAGGCATGTTGTGTGAAAAGATGACAATGTCGACATTTCCTTCTCTGTAACTCTCCAGCATTCCGCACCATAGAGAAGCGCAGAAAGCACACAGCTCTGATATAATCTTAATTTTGTCCTTGTGCTGTACTGAGAGGACTTCCAGATGTTGTTTAGACTAAAAAATTCCGAACATAACACCAATTATCTCACAAAGACAACACTGAAATCTTCAATATTTTGTTCACTTTTTTGTATTTATTTAAAAATGCATTTCAACAAAATATCCTCATAAAGCATGCGGATGACGCTTCGTTTCAAGAAAAGAAAAACAAAACAAACATACACAGCAATGTAAGAGTTAATGAACGAATCAATAACAGTACGATTAACATACCTCGTACTTGGTGACGATCCATGAAAATGTATGCAAGTCAAATGTGAGTAATATACAATAATATAACAGACTTTCAATAAATAGCATTTGCGTAACATTTTTGTAACTTTATATATATTATTCACATCTTCACACACACACACACACTATCTGTCTCTGACAAAGTACGTCTACAAATATTTACAATAAACACAAAACAGTAAGAAACTTTTCCAAACTTTCCAACAACAAAAAAAGTAATAATATTAACAGCAAGGAGTCATTTTGATTTTAAAAAGCGAGGAACGAAATTCTGAAAAGGAAAAAAATAATAATAATAATATCATAATAATAAGTAATCGTCAGAAACAGGAGAAAGACAGAAAGAACAAACAAGCGGATGAATCTGACCATTGGATTCGGCGTCCAAATTCTGATAAAATATTACACGAAAAAATGTTAGGGTCAATTGAGTATGATGGAAAATTAGAAAACATACAAACAAAACCAAAGGCCACAGACACACGCCATGTTGGTGTTAATATATTACCATCGTTATTCTTTCAAAGTTGTGCTGCTGTAATACTTTGTTTTCTATCGAAACATTCAGCACAGGTAATGTCAAGTCAGTCTTATTGTATGGCTCTGAAACATGAAGAACGACGAAAATAAATGGGTACTTACGTAGAATAGAAGCATTGAAGTGGTATGACAAAATCTCTAATGTAGAACTGATGACAAGAATCAAACGAGTGGCCATGGAGATGAGAAGAAGATGCTGGAGATGGATAGGACACACACTGAGGAAACCTGTTGTTAGCATTACCAGGCAAGTCCTTGTTCTGGAATCCCCAGGGTAAGTTAGGTAGGGGCACATGGAGAAGACAGGGAAACACCTTGAGCTGATAGCACGAGACAACAAGACTTGGTATAGTTGTTGCAGGTCTATGTAATGATGATGATGATGAATGACAAGAAACACAGGATGGTTCGACAAATTTGGTGGCTGAATATTGGAAGTCTAATAGAAGTGGATGTTTCCAAAGAGAGAAACTTGTATTTTCATGACTACAACGTACGAAAAGATGCGACATCATCCAGAGAGAAGACGAGCAGCACTCATTCAAACTGGCCAAGTATAATGATCATCTGGTCATGGACTTGAGACATGACGGGTTCACAAGAACCTCGTTGCTGTAGGGTTTATTAACCTGTGGCCCACACACTCCTTGGCTGTCCGTGAATGGCTTCTATGGGTTCCATGTACATTATTTAAAATGTAAAATTTTAAATTATGTTTTGTTTTTTTGTTTTTTCAAAGAAGGGGTCCATAGCTTTCACTGGACAATCAAAAGGGTCCGTAGCCTTCATTGGACAATCAAAGGGGTTCATGGCAGACACAAAAAAATGTTAAGAAACCATGCTGTAGAGGTAAGTACAAGAGGTCTAGTGGCTGCCTCAGTGTATGATCTACTGAAACTATTGGCTGTGAAAGGACAGTCATGAACAATGATACTTGTGAACAAGAGGCTCGGTGAAACTGCGGAAAGGACATCGTGTTAGCCGTGGAGCAACAGCCACGGGCCATGAAATTCAGGAAAATAATTTATAAACAACTTGAGGGTTAATTTCACAGTTGCCTCATGCTGGCAACATGGATAAAACCAGGAGTGAAATTTAAAGTCGCAATCAAGGTGAGGTGGGTTCAATTCCCAGCGCAGGCTAGAAAGACAACAGGATGCTGACACTTGGGAATCTTGCCCCCCCCCCCCCCCCCCCTTTTTAAAAAAAAAAACTCCCGAGTGTATAGCAGATAAAGCAGATAAAAGAGCCGAAACACTTCTCCGACAGAGACCATTTCTGATGATCAGAATTCTCCTGTTGTAACGCTCTGGATAGAGTTTCCTGTCATCATATACATATGAGCAGTAGAAATATGAGCGTTTGGGAAGATAAACAGATCCGTAAGTTCAGAAGTGCTCACAGGTGACTGAAAAGCAAAATCCTTGATGATGAATCTTCAAAAAAATTGGACGATAACCTATGATGAATTTTTAATGATATCAGTTTGATTTTACTGACTTTACTCTCACTGCTCAAACATGTGTCTGTCTTTGATATGGAACACGTTGAATAGTTTATGAAATTAGCCCCTCTATCTTAGGATGGGGAACATTATGAACATAGACTCTTCTGTCGTAGATATGAAACATAATTAACGACCCATGAAATAAACTCTTCTTTGGAACATTATGAACGGTTCATGAAATGAACTTCTGTCTTAGATATTGAACATTATGAACGGTTTATGAAATGAACTTCTGTCTTAGATATTGAACATTATGAACGGTTTATGAAATGAACTTCTGTCTTAGATATTGAACATTATGAACGGTTTATGAAATGAACTTCTGTCTTAGATATTGAACATTATGAACGGTTTATCAAACAAACTCTTCTGTCGTATACATAGAACATTATCAACAACCCATGAAATAGACTTCCCTGTCTTAGATATGGAACTTTATGAACGGTTTACGAAATAAACTCTTTAGTCTTAGATATGGAACTAATTGAACCATCTGTGAAACAAACGTGTCTGTCTTAGATGCGGAACATTATGAACGGACCATCACACAAGGTCTTCTGTCCTAGACATGGAACATTATAAACAATTAATGCAATAAACGTGGAACATTATGTGAGGTTTACGAACAAAGATATATGAAAAACTATGAACAGTTTATGAAATAATCTCTTCTGTCTTAGCTAATTAGATCTGGAACAAATTGAACAGTTTATCAAACAAACTCTTCCGTTTTTGATATGGAGCATTATGAACGGTTAATGAAATAGACTTCTCTGTCTCAGATATGGAACATTAGGAACCGTTTATGAAATAAACTTTTCTGTCTTAGATATGGAACATTATAAACATTATAACTGGCCTATGAAACAAACTCTTCTATTTTAAATATAGAATATTATATACGGCCTATGAAACAAAATACTTCAGTCATAGATATAGAACATTATGACCGGACTATGAAACAAAATCTTGTATCTTAGATATGCAACATTATGTACGGTCTCTGAAACAAAATCTTCTATCTTTGATATGGAACATTATGTACGGCCTATGAAGCAAACTTTTCTGTCTAAGATATAGAACATTATATGCAGTCTATGAACAAAACTCTTCTGCCTTAATTATAGAACATTATGAGCCGCTTCTGAAAGAAAGGTGGACCATTTTGCATATTTCTTCTTAAAAGAATCGTTCTTATTCCTTTATATTAAAAATTATGAATACAATGACGTTTAAACCCGACTGAAGAAAGAGTATATAATTCTGACACCTGTTAACATTTGAGTAAGATGAGTGAGTTCGCATTTTAACAATGGTCAAGTTGCATTACTGCTGTCAAAACTAGACAGTTCTTCTTAATATGTATACTTTAAACTCAGAAATACCGCACCAGTGTAAATCTTAAGCTGAAGGTCGTAGACATGAGAAGGGCAGAAGGACAAACTCAAGAATGATCTAGACCTGTGTTACTTAACCTCCAGGTCTCGCACCCCTTAACACCATTTTAAGAACCATCGCACCCATTTTAACAGCTTTCTAAGAAGCCTGGCGCCGGACCAACTTCTAGCTCGAAACATATGTCAGAAAAGACAAAAAGAGATTAAAGTACTATATGTGTTTTTACATGAAATGAAAGAAAAATACAATTTATTTCTGTACTGTGTGCATGTAGTGAGCTCAGAAAATATAGGAAACAGGTCGTTAGAGGAAACACAGTGTTTTTATGAGTAATTCCCACCTTTTTACACACAATTGCAGACATAGTGATGATGATTCTTTCAGAATATAACCCGCATCAATATTTTAAACTTTTTGCAAAAGTTTGATTACAATATTTGAGCCGCGGTAGCGCAGTGGTTAGTGCACTGGCTTTCTAGCTCGGTGGTCCATGGTTCGATCCCCTGTTGAGGTGGGATTTTTTAGACCGCAAACGGCTGCGGGGTCGACCAAAAGCTGTAGATACAGCAATCTTTATGCAGGGGTTCCCTGAGACCTGAAAATTATTTCAAGGGTTCCTTCAGTATGAACAGGTTGAGAAAGGCTGTTCTAGACTAAATATAAACGAAAAACGAATGTAAGGGATGAAAGTCAAAGCTGATAATCGTCAAATAAAGCCACATAATAAAGATGATGGAATGAATTTGTAAAAAAAAAAAAAAAAAAAAAAAAAAAAAATCCCAGACAAATATTTTAACATTTGATCATTTCAAACCAGCAAAGAAGCGATAACTTAATTTATATCATTAATTAAAAATGAGAAACATTTCATAAAATGGTCAAAATGTACACAGAGGAACAACATACGCATACAATAGCACCAGTTTACATTAAGTAGTTGAAACTCAGCAGACACATTTTTTTTTCAGGGACTCGCAAGCATTGACGATAAACCTACGGTAAAGCACATTACAAACTGAAGTTCTTAGAAAGGGGCCGCCCTGTATACATTATTATCGTTTTCCATCTCGCTCCCACTGGAGAATGGAGATACCACTGTAGCTGCCCCCCCCCTTCCCCCCTTGCAGTGAGTCTTCACAAAGTATCCCCGCCCTCTTGCACCAGTGGGTTGTGCAGCAATGTGTTTTATATGATGTACCAGCCAGCCCTCATACACAACATCATATTGGTTGCTTGTACGACATGCATGAGGCTGGGAGTAGTCCTGTTCTTTTTTGTCTCATAAGAGACGACTTCTCTGAACATCTGATCATCAGATGTTCCCCGCCATCAGACAAGCATTTGGCCAGTTTTACCATCCTGACGCTCTAGGAGGGCCGGCCAATTTGAATCTTGACTTCCTTCAACCTCCCGGCTTTTAATTATTTTAAGAAAAATTAAACCTGCATCGGGAATTGAACCCGGGATATATGCAGAACCTGCAGATACACGCAGGATGAAACAGAGACCAGGATAAAATGACAAACGAATCTAACTAAGTAATAAAGTACGTAAGAGAATACTCAGAAGTACTGAAAAGACGTTCTTCCATCTTCCCGTCAGATTTTTCTTCAGTTTTATTTCGTTTACCCCTAAAGAAGGCCTTGCAGTCGTAACGTAGACTATTTTCTTTTTCCCGTTGTCCTAGTAAGATAGATTACCAGACAATCCATGTTCTAGAATCCTCAGGGTAAGAGACAGGAAGACCAAAGAGCACATTGAGAAGAGAACTGGTGACTCACATGAATGTGATGAAGAACACATGGACAAATCTTGAGCTGATTACACGGGAAGGCTGAGAATATTTTTGTTGAAGGCCTATGCTCCTTTTGGAGTTAAAAGGTGGAGGAAGAAAAAGTAAGATGCATTCCCAATTTCCGTTTACCCTATCGAGGATTTAATGACTAATTCTAACAATGGCGAGGTGGTAATTTCTTCAGCACGAAAGTAACAAAGAATTATTCACAATTATCTTCTCAGGAATTACAGGATCAACTGACACTGTTATGGGTGAAGAGAAGGACTCACGCCCATATTTTTGTGACCGGGGAAAAAATTTGATGCAATCAATCAATCAGCAAAATAACGCCATGAACTTCTGTTCACAGTGTGCTCCACTGTACCTTTCAACATGGCAACATCCAGTCCGCTTATTCGGAACACCTGACGTAGCACTCTAGTACGGCAAAAGATAAATGCTTTACATGCAACAATAACAATTAAAGTGACAGGATAGATACAAACACAAATCTTGCAAGAAATGAACTTCATATATTTTCTGGTTGTATTACGAAGCTGAACATGATAAATAGCATAAAATTCCTAACTTCATAAATGACATGAAACTACCAATCTGATAAACGACATGACTTTTCAAACTTGATAAATGAGACGAAACTCCCAACACGATCACATACTCGGCAATACAATATTTCACACAACAGCACACCAAAATCATAAACGAAATGAGTGCAACACAATAATGAAAATGCAAACTCTATAACCGTCCTCAACCCTGAATTTCCCGAAACAAAGTGAATTTTCCTGGAAATAAAAAACAAAATACTACAGCTCGATATAATGAAACAAATTATAAATTAACTTAGTCATCAGAAATAATGGAATGTTGCAATTTAAAAAAAAAAACTGTGCTCAGCGTACGGCATAGATGTCGTGGTCCCAGTGTCTGTCTTCATTACACAATGAACATATAACTTCAATTTTAATAATGAAAGCTTTTGAGAATGCTTTAAAGTAACTCAGAGTTTTACAGTTCAATGGTTCTCAACCCGTTTACCACCACGAAATAAAATTTCACAGCTGGCGGACCCATGCATCAAAAAGTAACAATTAATTGTATGAATTCAGTCAAAGGTTTTTACTTATTTAGTCGTTCCTCTTCTACCCTGGGGTGTAGAGGTTTGCCAGAGAGAGCGCCATACTATCCTATCGGCTGTCTTCCTCCTGGGGTGGTTGCAATCTAGTTCTGGGTCCATTACAGATTGTCTAATGTTGTCCCCACAACGAATTCTGGGTCGTCCTGGAGGTCTGGATCCCTGGTTCTTGGTTTCCCATCTTTGCCGTGGTAGTCGATCTTCTCCCATTCTGTAGACATGGCCAAACTATCGTAATTGGGACTGTTCCACTAGGGTCTGCAAGGGCTAAGATTTTGAGGCCATGACATATCTTCTGGTTGCGCACCATGCCTCTTCTTGTTACTTCAATCACTTTCCTCGGATAACTCATTTCCGAGGTTTGGAGCTGGGTTCTTTGTGGGTTGTAGTCATTGCCCATGACTCGCATCCATAAGTCAAGACTGGGGCATATGGTGCTTAATACTAGGAGTAAGGGAAATGTAATGATGCGACCCATAGGTTGGGGATCACTGGTTTAAATTTTAACATTTTTGAACAAATACATTTACATAATATCTCATTGTTATAAAACTGCTCTGATGGAACTAGTGACTTTCTCATTATCATCATCATTTTAACACCATATGGGGCATGGAGCTACTACTGCAGCTGATCTCCCACAGGAAGCCTGAACTAATCATTCACATGTTCTTGCAGTAGTGGTTTCTGTAGCACCATGTTTTATATAATGAGGTTGCCCGCCCCATACACAACCTCATGTTAGTTGCCTTGTACGACATGCCTGAGGGTGCAGCAGTCCTGTTCTTTGTTCATCTATTAATAGAACCCAGGTAACCACACGGAGCTAGCTACTATTTAGTTTCAGACAAAATCAAAATCTGATGAGAAAGACCCAACATTATAACACATGGCATACATTTTTTACGTGTCTGTTACCCAACATTATAACACATGGCATACATTTTTTACGTGTCTGTACCCAACATTATAACACATGGCATACATTTTTTACGCGTCTGTACCCAACATTATAACACATGGCGTACATTTTTTACGTGTCTGTACCCAACATTATAACACATGGCATACATTTTTTACGTGTCTGTAACCCTTTATCAGAAATCCTGGGGCACAGCTTGGTTCCGGAAACTGGATTTTCCGATTTTCAAATTTTACTCAAATCGTAAAAATAAAGTAACACAAATTCGCCTAAAACAGCCCAGTTCGCCCATTATACATTAAACTAACCAAGTAGCCCAAAATGGTCAAACTTCGCCCAAATTATGATGGAAAAGTAGCCAAAAACAACTTCCGATTTTTAGAATATTTCGGTTTTCGGATAAAAGGATATAAACCGATATTATTGAAAAATGTATTATAACTACTAAAACTACTTCCGGAAATGAAAGGACCACCTACCTTCCCAATGCACTTATTATAAAGGCAGACTACTGTAAAACTACTTCCAGATTTATCAATGAAAGTCTTTGCCACCTACCTTCCCAGAGGTCCCACAGCTGGGTAGACCAGAGCATGACATCACGTTTTGAACCCAGAACCCTGTAACTTTACCGCGAATCTATTTTGAATGCCCCTGCACTAGTAAAACGTATATATAAGTGCGTCACTACGGTGCAACCAGTCTTAAAGATTATCTTAAATACAATTAATTTTCAAATAACTTACCAACTTCAATGTTTACTGTGAAAACCAGCTTTATAATGTGTTTATACAAGTTTCGGTGATTTCCTTATTCTTCCCGGCCTCAATGACTTTTGTTTTCCTGCTAACGAACGAACACGAACGAACGAAATCTGAGTCAGGGTAAAGTCCCTTTTTACAGCCCTGCAATAACCAGTGTGTTAAAAATTAAAATATTAACCATGACATCAATTAATAATATTCACAATGAAACCCAGAACCATTTAACATAGTATGCCGCACATAGAGAGATAGATAGAGAGAGAGAGAGAGAGAGAGAGAGAGAGAGAGAGAGAGAGAGAGAGAGAGAGAATGTCCCCTAGAGCACTAAGTAAAACAATTTAAAATAAAAATATAAGTTACGTCGTTGAAATAACTGAAACGGTGCAACAAGATTTCTTAAAGATTATCTTAAATACAATTAGAATTTTACAAATTAACAATAATCGAGGTTTTACCAACTTCGGAAAGAACTTTTGCAAGTATGAAGGCGTTTCTGCCGTGTTAAAATTTGGTGCACAGAAGAATTTTTTAAGAGGAAGAACACTGTGTAAACATTCATGACATGCTTGAATGCAGATGTCTTTATAATGTGGTGTAAATAATCAGTTTTGACAGACTTGGGGTAGAGAATTCCATGCTAACCACCTGCATAACTTTTACAAGGCGTTCTGCCGTGTAAAATTACACAAATAGGAGATCTTGGAAAAAGAAGAAATTTTTTAAGAGGAAGAACATCAGCTGATGAAAATAGCAGAGCACTGGGAATGTTATCATTCAGGCAAACAAGTCGTAGCGCCCTTTTGTGTTAGGGATTCTAGGCGTTTCAAAAATGACAAGCCACAACGACTCCAGATATTTGAGCAATAAGAAAGGTGACTTTGAATATGTGCATAATAGAATATAAGTCTAGAGTGCGGACATAAAAAATGTTTGATTTTTGAGAGTTGAAACAATTTTTGTGAGATCTTGTTTGCGATGAAATAGACATGTGACTTCCAGCTTAGAGACTGGTCGATGACCACACCCAACAGGCTGTGGTCCGTAACTTGCTTAATACGTTCTCCATCTAGAGATAAAGATAAAGATTGAGTTTTGTTTTTATTAATGAACATACTATTAGTAGTGCACCAATCTTGTACAATGTCCAGGTGATGCTGTAAAAGAGACTGAACAGTGTTAATTTACTGTTACTGTGGTATCATCAGCAAACATAAGACAATCGTCATGTGGCAATGACAAGGGCAGGTCATTGATGAAGATGCTGAAGAGTAAAGGTCCTAGTATCGAGCCCTGCGGGACACCCATTGTAGTGGTGTATGATTTAGAGAGCACATTATTGTATAAGACTCGTTGTGTTCTGTTTTCAAGGAATGATTTTATTAATGTGATCACTTGTGGATGAAATTTGTACACCGCAAGCTTTTGTATTAGCAACGAGTGGTCAACGAAGAGCCATCATGCCGTCGTGCACTTTTGGAATTAGGAACACGCTGTTGAATGTTATTATTTTTATTAGTTTGGTATTCCATGTTCGTGTTTGTTGTGTGTTAGATACTTTACATTGATATTTCTTTCTTTCTGGTTCTGTATTTTTACTTGCTTATTTAGTGTTACGTTTTCCCCATGTTACCCGTAATTTTTAACTCCGTGTTAACAAGAGAAATCTGACGGGAAGATGAAAGAAGCATTGCAGTACTTCGCCTGATTCTCTTGTGTACTTTAGTACTTAGTTAGACATGTTAGTTGGCCATTTTATCTTAGTCTATATGTCGTTAACCTTTTCTCTTTTATTTTGTTTGTGATTTGTTCCCATGGTTTACAGTGTCAATTATCTTTTTCTGGTACCAAATTTACATTTCTCAACTTTGTCTCATGCGTAGAATTGTGGCCCGTGAACGGTAAACCAAAAACGTCCCGTATCTTGAGTGTATCATTTAACTGACTTCGCACTATTTTTTTATCTTTAAGCTAAAAACTTTTGAGTTTTTTGGGGCGGGATCTTTTTCGCTTGTGAGCATTATCAAAGCTTTAACTATTTCAAAAGCTCATTTCTTTTAATTCCTTCATTTGTATCCTGTTCCAGTGGCGGATCTACATTTTGGGGGCCTGAAGCTTGAACTCTTGGAGGGGTCCCTTTTATTAAAAAAAAAAAAAAGTGTTGGAAGATGGGAAAGAAACGTATTATAGAAAAAAAAATGGACGTTGGCGCCCTGAAGCTCAAACTTCATTAGATTTATAATAGATCCACCTCTGATCCTGTTCAATGCTGTATATTTCAATTATATCCAGTTCATTTGTTTTAACTGTTTTATATTTTTTCAGTTTACACGGAAAACAGCAATCAAAGCTAGATATTTCACACTTATAATGCCATAGCAAAACCCACCGGATGTCCTACCTAGCAAACTGGAAAAATAAATTATAATAATAAAAGCAATTTTTAAAACATAATTCACATTCAATTTGAGCATTATGAACAAATTCACATGCAGGCATGAAGACTTAACTATCAACATGTTATCAATATGGTACTGATGACTATGATACAAAAATATATCTAGATCTATATCATCACTTGTATCTGTACCTTTACACTCCTAGTAGCATTATTTACACTCGCAAAAATGTATCATACACGCCACTGCTTTCTCTGATTACTATTTACACATTCATTCACTCAACTCATTTTTTCACTTCATATGTAACACGGGGCCACCACTTCAGGTGGCCTCCTTACATTTTGTTGTTGTTGTTGTTGAAACGTACGCTGCTATTACTCGAGGCGAAATCTCAGGTTAGTATGTCTAACCTGAGACTGATTTTACGTGAGTATCCTATTTTCCCTGTACGCTGACAGGTGTCCTCTCGCCATTCAGGCAGATACTCGTCGTCTTCGGAGAGGGCCTCCTTACTGCAAGAAGTCTTCATCAAAGTGAATTCTGTTGCAGCAGTGATTTCTATAGCCATGTGTTGTACATAATGAATATGCCAGCCCCATGCACAACCTGGCATTATTCGCGTTGTACAACATAATGTACACATATGCTCAATACATTTACATGGAGATAACCTTCGCTGAGACAAACTTTAGCGATATGCACAAATGAAGACAATTTTGTTTTCAGAATTCAAACAATATTGACAATTGAAATGTATAATTCTACCAGTCCATACACATAGCCCATGCAGTGACAATTTAAGCTGTTCTTTATTTCAAACCACAAGCTGGACTGCAGTCCGCAATAATAACATTGTTATTATTTTTTCACAGTTCAACATTCTTCTTCATCTTGAATCCTTAGCCGCTGACTGACAAAGCAATCAGTGACCATCACGACACGTTGCATCTTATAAGGCAGCGAAAACTCTCTCCCTTTGCTGGGGCCGTGGTCATCTTTCGAAACATGAACAACCGAAAACTGTTTCCGTGTCTAACTCAACTGGCACACACATTCTATTCTCATATCAACTGAAAAATGCTATCATGTAATGCCAAAACAGTCCAACGACTTTCAAGCAATGCCAACAAATGTCACTATTTCACCGTAGCCACAGCCTTACGTTTTTTCTTATAGATCAAGCAATAAATGCAAATGAAATTTTCCATCCTTCCGAATCACATTGTCATTGTCCAATGCAGCAAAACTGAGACATACAACTGACGTGTGCGGCAGTGAAATTATGCCAACCGGGAAATGTAAGCAATGAATGGCCTTATCATGAACAAGAATAGAAAATGGTTTAGCTACATAAAAGAGGAAATGAAAAGGTGGACGGAACACTTCGAGTAACATGTAAAACGACCAACTCCATAAGATTCTGCAGAGGTCAGAAAGCAGAAATGGAGATAAAGTTAACTTTGAAGACCCAAATGTGGATTAAAATGGAAGAGTGAGATGACCAATGTGGAACTAAGCGACATCATCAGCTAAATACCAGTGGAACAAGAGGTAAAGAATGGACGATTGCGCTGAGAAGGACGCGAGAGAACCTGACCATTTCTGTCTTGGAATTCCAAAGGTCAGAGAAACAGAGAAAGACTGACAAACAGACACAGTGGGGAATGGAAACAGACTTAACATGGACAAAGAAGACTTGGACAGATGTTGCAAGGATGGTACAGGACAGGAGAGTATAGTGTAAACTTGATGAAGGCCTTTGCCCCACAGAAAAGAATAGATAATATAAGTATGCACTGTGGCCATTCAAAAAATCCTTCAGATTCTATTCTTTCCCTTGTATTCCTTTCATAGCATAAAAACGTATACGCTTTAACAATTACGCTGTATATTAATAGTTTTCTAGCATCTAGGATTTGAACCACACATGCACTGAAAACGTGTCCCACTTTACACATTCGAATCTAATATCACATACACAGCACACACGGAACCAATTGGGCCTACAACATAAATAACCCAAACACATTGGCTGGATGCACGTTCTTCAGAAACGATGGATGGCTCAAGTACACAGATATAACATCTCCTTCAAGCAGCTCAAATGACCCCTCAATGTTTGTGCTTTTGACTTCGTTTCGTTTTAACGTAACTTGTGCAAAAAGTAAACTTTTCGACACTCCCCTAGAGTTCCACAGAAGGGAATGGACGATAATTTTTTCTTCTTCGTCCTCAGACAAAGGATTTTCGTTGGAGCTCAGTGTCAAATGGCTGTACATGTGGTACTTCCCAGATCTGTGTATGGTGATGTGACCATTGGTGTATTCCACGTCTTTTCCAACGAAGGTTCTTTGTTCGGGGTCGTTAGTGATCCAGACCGGCAGCATTTCTGTGAAAGAAGCATTTTTTGGGGTTAATTTGGTTTCGGTTGCCTTTCAACAACCATTTTATTTCAAAAGGTTTATGGCATTTAGTGTGAAATAATATAGGTCATTTCCTGACCTGGTCAATGCTGGAACATCATCATCATCACTTTTCTTTGCAGTCCTTATGGAGCATGGAACCACCATTGAAGCTGGTCCCGCTTGCCGGAAGCCTGCAACAACAATGCACCTGCTCGTGCTATGGTGGCTTTTGTGGCAATTTGTTTTACGTTATGAGATTGCCAGCCTCATGTATAATCTCATATTACTACGACATACTTGAGGGAGTAGCCATATTCTTTCCCCCCGGACTACACGGAGAATTACAGCTAATTCTACTCTTTTCTGTAAATAAACACCTAAATGTTGAAGAAAATATATGTACTCAAAGGAAAGAGGAAACAAACGAAAGAAAGAAACAGTACACAGAGAAAACAAGAAATCACAAGCACTCCGAAATGAGCTATTTATCCATCAATGGTTAATGACCTGTCTAGAACAAATTCTGGAAGACCTTGTGCCGTATTTATCACAGCCTCACGGCAGTCCTCTTCGTTAATGCATATCTCTCTTTTATTTTCTTATACCGCTGATGAAAACTTTGTCATCCTTACGAAGGAGCTTTCTTTATTCTTTGTTCCAGAAAAACTCACACTTCTTGTGAGGTAATGACAAGAATAAAGTAATGACTGACATGGGATAATGATAGACTTGAAGGAATGATGAACGTGAGATAATGACAGACATGAGGTAATGACAGACACAAAGTAATGACATGCAAGGTACTGACAGACATAAAACTCACACTCCTTGTGAGGTAATGACAAATAGGAAGCAATGACAGACATGGGATAATGATAGACTTGAAGGAATGATGAACGTGAGATAATGACAGACAAAAGATAATGACAGTCACAAAGTAATGACATACAAGGCAGTGACAGACATGAGATAATGACAGATATAAGGTAATCACAGACGCAAGGTAATGATAGACATAAGGTAATGACTGACATAAGGTAACGAATGTCCGTAATGACAGACATTAAGTAATGACACACATAAGGCAATGACGGATACATTGTAATGACAGACTCAAGACAACGACTGACACACAGTAATGGCAGACAGTTACCATTATGAGAAGAGCTCTTCAGTCTAACTTTCGTTTCATCAACGTCTAACATCAGATGAGCCGCAGCCTCGGAACCTTCACTACGTCTCCTAGAGTTCCCTGTTCCGCCATTGCAAGGTAGTGGTGGTGCTCGAGGACTCATGTCACTACTTACGCACCGTCTCTTGAACACGTCAGCAGTGATGCAATACTAGTTTTTGGGAAAAGAAAAATTGCAAACTCATCGTGAGATTAAAGTGTCAGAAATAGCCAAACTTGTACTACTGTATAAAAGATAATTAAAATCATGACGAAACGAACTAATTTGAAATGCTGATCAAATTTACTGTTTTTTATTCTCTCCGGCACGGTCACATTTAATTTATTTTTCCGGAATGTAATGAAATGTACGCTGCTCTTGTGTGAATTTCCAGGGTTAGATTTTCGAATGCATGCTTCATTTCCCTGAATATCAGGGTTATATCTGAATGTACGCTGTATTTGTGTGAATATCAGGGTTATATCTCTGAATACGCGCTGCATTTGCGTGAATATCAGGGTTATATCTGTGAATGCACGCTGCATTTGTGTGAATATCAGGGTTAATCTCTGAATGCACTTCGCACTTGCGTGAATATCAGGGTTATATCTCAAAATACACGCTGCATTTGCGTGAATTTCAAGGTTAGATCACTAAATGTACGCTGCTCTTATGTGATTTCAGTGTTAGATCTCGGAATACACGTTGCACATGCGTGAGTTCCAGGGTTAGATCTCTAAATGCACACTGCTCTTGTGTGAATTCCAGGGTTAGATCTCGGAATGCGTGTTGCACATGAGTGAAATCCAGGGTTAGATCTCTAAATGCACTCCGTTCTTGTGTGAATTCCAGGGTCGGATTTCCGAATGCACTCTGCACTTGTATGATTCCAGGGTTAGATCTGTAAATACACGCTGCTCTTGTGTGAATTCCAGGCTCAGATCTCTAAAACCAAAACCCTGCAGCACCTCCGAGTGGTGTATCCTGAAAACAGGTAAACTTCGAGTTGCCAGGCCAACGCTTCAGTAATTCATTAGCCCACACTATAGTGGCCCAACATTACGATTCCCCCTGTGGTGAAAAATGTTGAGAACTCAGCATTGCACATCAAGTTTTGGGAGAATCATTTGAGCCCCAGACTTAACTCCATCTTTTACCTAGTTGGTTTTGTACAGAAGGATCTTACTGTGATTAGGTGACAGGCGATGGGTGCTGGCTCTGTGCAGGGAGTATCAATTCCTTGGAACAGCCCAGAACCAGAGATCATAATATTAGCCTTGCATAAATGGACAGCCCTCATGGATGGCTGGGAATGCATAATAAGACTATCGCCTTCCTAGCATGAAACCAGATGTGAGGATCCTTTAGAATCCAGATAGAATGTTTCCACGCTTTCCTCTCTACCTCATTCTGTTTCTATACTTTCCTCTCTACCTCATTCTGTTTCTATACTTTCCTCTCTACCTCATTCTATTTCTATAATTTCCTCTCTACCTCATGCTGTTTCCCTGCTTTCCTCTCTATCTCATTCTGTTTCTATACTTTCCTCTCTACCTCACTCTGTTTCTATACTTTCCTCTCTACCTCACTCTGTTTCCCTGCTTTCCTCTCTACCTCATTCTGTTTCCATACTTTCCTCTATACCTCATGCTGTTTCCCTGCTTTCCTCTTTATCTCATTCTGTTTCTATACTTTCCTCTCTGCCTCATTCTGATTCTAGTTCGTTCTATACTTTCCTCTCAACCTCATTCTGTTTCCCTGCTTTCCTCTCTATCTCATTTTCTTGCCATGCATTCTTCTCTTATGAAGGCTACTGACCCCCTTGGTTGTCTGGTGAAGGCTAATGACCCCCTTGATTGTCTGATGTAGGTTACACACCCCTTTGATTGCCCTACGAAGGCTACTGACCCCTTTGATTGTCTGATGAAGGCGACTGATCCCTTTGATTGCCCTACGAAGGCTACTGACCCCTTTGATTGTCTGATGAAGGCGACTGATCCCTTTGATTGTCTGATGAAGGCGACTGATCCCTTTGATTGTCCGATGAAGGCTATCGACCCCTTTGATTGTCCGATAAAGGCTTCGGACCCATTCTTAAGGGGGGGGGGCGGGGGGGGGGGGGGGGGGGGGGAATATACATAAAAGCATTATTAAAAACTTTACATTAAAAATGTTAGGTTATGTACCCGGACCCCCTTATAATCCATTCATGGACCCCCCCCCCCCCCCCCCCCCCCCCCCCCCCCCCCCCCCCCCCACCCCCCCCCCCCCCCCCCCCCCCCCCCCCCCTGAGTTCGTTGCCCACAGGTTAAAAAAAAAACCTACTGAAGTGTATTGTTACAAATACGACACTGAAACTTTGCGACCTTCCATCCGAAGACGTGAAGGCCTGGCCTCCTATTTTGAAAAAAAAAAAAAAAAATTCCGTTTCCACTCGACACTTCCTTGTTCCATCCCGGGCAGATAACAACAAACTGAACATCTGTCGGGGGAGAGTCTTTACCAAAACGGAAATTCCCGGGAGAAAGTAGGTCATGGCAGAACAAAACAAAACGTGGTTTAGATATACTGTATATCAACATTATCTGTGAGGGGGTCATCTCCAAAACTTAGGAGACTGGCGAAATTTATATTATTATTATTTTTATATTTTTGGGGGGTTACGGTAAAAAATTGTAACAGTAGTCCCATAGGCAGGTACTGCCGTTGGGAATTTGAAGTGTTAGAGACTTCACTGTACTATTCCGTTTTATGGTGGGGTGATCAGATCCCTACCTCGCTGCCTTTGGCTGGCCTAACTCAAGAGCACAGTTGGGTACCCATTTACAGTTGAGTTATACTGGAGCCAGCGTGGCGCGTATCATGTTTCGAACCCGACACCTTTGCTGCGTTGGACCAGCGCTCTAACCCCTCTGCCGAACGGACAGTAGGAATTAAAAATCAAAGTTGTAAAACAAATACCAGATATGTTCGCGAATATTTCTCCTGTATTTGCTTGCTCTTTTTATATATTCTGTATATTCTTCGTATATATTATATCAACCTTGTCAGAGCTTAGTATCTATCAAAACTGTACTTTGAGTTTAGAAGAGTTGACTTATTTCTGACTGAATATTGCGTTGTGCTGTTACCAGCGGACTAGCCACAAGAAGGTATGTAACTAAAGAATGTTTTTATTCATCCTGAAGGAACAGGGGAAGACAATACTGAATAAACCATCATCATCAAGTTGTTTGCGCTCCCTGCTGAGCACGAAACCATCACTGTAGCTCGTCCCCTCGCGGGAAGCCTGCACCAGGGAGTCACACGCTCTTGCAGAGGTAGTTTCTGTTCTTTCTGCTTGGCGCTCCTAACGGAGCATGGAGCCAGTACTGTATTTGTTCTTATAGAGCCTGCACTAACTCATGTGTTCCTAACGGAGCATGGAGCCAGTACTGTACTTGTTCTTATAGAGCCTGCACTAACTCATGTGTTCCTAACGGAGCATGGAGCCAGTACTGTACTTGTTCTTATAGAGCCTGCACTAACTCATGTGTTCCTAACGGAGCATGGAGCCAGTACTGTACTTGTTCTTAGAGAGCCTGCACTAACTCATGTGTTCCTAACGGGGCATGGAGCCAGTACTGTAGTTGTTCATAGAGGACCTGCACTAACTCATGTGCTTCTTACGGAACATGGAGTGAACATTGCAGCATTGTCTCTAGGAAGCTTTCACTTAAGTATATGCATGCTCTTACAGCGGTGGTTTCTATGGCATATATTTTACATGATGGGGTTGCCAGCCTCATCGGCACTTCACCATTCACCATCCTGCGCCCGCCCATTCAAATACAAATCACAGTATAAAATCGCAATTCATTGTGTCTTTTCAAAAAACTGTTTTAATGGAGTTATTTCCACCTGCTTTTACAGTTTTAATTATTATATAAAATAGGTTGAGTCAGTGCTGGTCAAAATTGAGGTATTAAAATATACCAAGAATGGGAGCTGCGTGCAAAGTTTCAGCTCTCTACGATGAATGCAACATAGAGATTTTGAGTGTCAAAAATCTCAAACACGACAAACATCAAATCCGATTTTGGTGTTAGAGAAAAGTTGTTAAAAATACTAAACTCTCAGGTAATACACATCGAATGAATTGCATATCTGCAACAGTAACGGGAATTCTATAAAAGTCCATAGAATACACCTGCTGGTATATAGTTAGTTGATCTGTGTTAACGCAAAATCCCAGAGCACTTGCCCGTTGGCAGTGGTGTGAGATGACGAGATGTTGTTCCGCCCCGGGTGACAGCCAGGAGGGGGTTGCCATCCAATACTATTATGAAGGTACTGTACTGTTTAAAATCTGCTTGCAATCATAATATATTTTTCTGTGCGTTTTATGGGGGCGTCAAAGAAACGATCTGCCCTAGGTGCCAAATCCTTTAAGTACTCCCCTGCTGGTTGGTAAAATATATTATCTGCTCTATCGACCCCTACAAATGTCTAAATACGGCAGTCTATACATGTTATATTCTCAACTACTTTTATACGGGTCTATGTGTTTGATTTATCATAAATTTATGATTTTATGTGTTTGTAAATAAACAATGCAGAAAGCTCCCCGTCAAAGGAAAATGTGACACTATTCTACTTATAATGCTTATATTGTGACGTCACTAAATTAGGCGCATGTTAAAGTAGTGTCATGCCTGGGAAATATGTTATATAGACATTTGAAAGATAAAGGTAGTCCCAAAGCAGATACTCCAGTAGGGGAATAAGGTGTAAGAGACTTCATAATACTAGATGCAGCTTTGACAGGTAGGGTTATCAGAACACTTCTTCGCTGACTTTGTCTTCCCTAGCTCGAGCAGAGTCAGGTACCCAATTACAGCTGGGTAGAGCAGAGCGTGACGCTACCGGTCTCTCCAGGCAGTAGTTACACCACTGAGATCAACAAGAGATATATGATCTAGTCTAGAGTTCAAGCCAGAGCTGATATCTCTTAACTTCATTCATAAAACCGGTCGCCCAAGCTGGCAATGAAAAGTTGAAGCATGATAAAGGTGTGCCTTAGAAAACCGCAGTTATCACTGACATAGGCAATTCGTTCCCACCCTTTGTCGTGCTGTGCTGGGTTTTTTTTCAATGGTTTCATTGATAAGCTGAGGGCAGCATTCGTCAGCAGTATTTTGATCCAATATTTTTGCATATTCGCCCCATAAGAACATTTTACATACAAGCTGGAACACGCCTTATTTACCTCGGCCAGTGTTTCTCAAACTTTTAGGAACTACGAACTTTTGAGACACTACGAATTCTATTTCGACCATCACTGAAAAAATGTCAAAGATACAATAAATATCCTACAGAAAGCAATAGGGTTATAACAAACAGATAAGAATAGCTATGTAGAGAACTTCTCGTCCCCTGGCGAAGAACCTGCTGTACATAACAACAGGGAAGGGGTAATTCCTCTAACAAGTCGGTAATGAACACGACCGTTCCTCAAATTCTGTTGAAAGGGGGCATTCTGAGAAAGATGACTTAATTACTGGTAAGAGAAACCTAAAAATAGGCACGTGGAAAGTCCGAACGTTTAATGAAATGGAGAAATTAGACGTCACTGTTGCACCCAATATAGCATATACCAATAATATAGTATATAATAATAATAACCCAATATAGTCTGACAAAGAATTTTTTTTAAAAATACGGACATTTCCGTTGTCGAACGTAATTTCTATATGGCTTATTATATAAGTTCCCACCAACGTTGCAGGTTTTTATATAAGTGTAACTTTTATGCTGAGTCTAGATCAGTGGTAGGCCACCCAGAAGCAGTGTGGTTCTACTTTAGAAACACTGAGTCTCTAAAGACCGACCGTGATAAAATCATGGCTGTTTTCATGTTGAGTATTTGGAATAAGTACAGTCGGTATGTAAATCTTATCTCAGACGCACTTTCTCTCTGTGCAAATCTATCAGTAGAAAGTTGGGAAATTACTACATTATATTTTACAGAATGTTAACTTCAATTCAAATACAAAAATCGTGTTCCTACCTTAGGCAGAAAACGAATAAAATGAGTTTCAGTAAGCAAGCCCGTGAGTTATCAATGGGAACGCGAAAAAGTTCCGTGAATTCTTTGATACCAAGTTATTAAATATCGGCTGGAGAGGGCTGGTGCTAAATTTCTCCAGCTTAAAAGTTCTTTCTTTTTTCCCCCCTTCTGTTATCAGAGATTTACCAAATTATCCCTTGCGATTTATCGGTATGTGCGATCGACCAGTTGCCGACCCTTGATCTAGATGGCTGTCACTGGACCCGTGCGGACTCCCTGGTGCGAACCTACGATCCTGAAATACTGCTTTGGAATATGAAGGTATATTATTCTTTCTTTCTCGTCTTTATTTTCTAACATCTCTGTTTCACTCTATGCCTGTCTCACTGCGTCTCACTCTATGTGTCTCTCTGGCTATCTCTGACTCTATCACTCTCTCTCTCTCTCTTAGTCTATGTCTTTCTCTCTTTCTCTTACTCTCTCTCTCACTCTGTCTTTTTCTCATTCTATGTCTCTCTCTCTCTCTCTCTCTCTCTCTCTCTCTCTCTCTCTCACTGTCTCTCTTTAACTTTGATAACGGTGATCCAATAAACGAAAAAATAATAATAATAATACTCACGTATGGTGAACCATCCACATGCAGAACCTTATCTTCCGTGCAACAAATACTGTTTTTCGACTTGACCTTCACCCTGGTCTCAAGATCAAGGTCACTATCCGAACAGGGGAAGCAAGATTCTCTCAGGGTAAAACTCTTCTCGCCCACTAAACGTTTCAAAGAGTCCAGTGCGGATGAAGATGCCGCCGTGGAAGAAACACCTACTGACGCATCGTTTCTCTGGCTCATCCAAAATCCGAAAAAGATTCCGAAAGGAATTGCAAGAATAAGGTTTAGAATCACTGATAGTATAAGCGCCACTTTCATAGTCCTGTTGTTGAAAGACCCTGAAACTTGACGCATAAGTCTCTGAGCTCTTGTGCTGAGGGCTGGGAAAGACTCACTCATTTCGTTGACGCAATTCTCGGCGTCCTCATAAGAAATTTGTCTCTCTGTGACGCGATTGTGGCGAACTTTATTGATGGGTTTAGTGGGCACTTGGGCCGGCGAGTCAAAGGTCACTCTGGTGTCTTTGGCCATTGTTGTGAACGCAGTCTCCGTTGCGCTGAAAGTAATTAACGAATATATGTTAGTAAATAGTCGACGATACGTTGTTGTGAGATAGATGTGGTTTCAATGATTTATGTGCCAACTAGTTTTATTTGTTGTTGTTTAAAATACAATTTTGCCTCGTTTTGGCGAGTTATATTAGGGCGCATGTCCAGATAAAAAAGACCTTTAGGTATGAAGTTGGGATAAGTCTGTAGCTGTTCTTTCATAAAAGGGTGCTTAAGTAGAATAGAAGGAGCCAAGTGGTATGACAAAATCACTGATGTGGAACTGATGACAAAATCACTGATGTGGAACTGATGACAAGAACTAAACACGTTCAAGTGGAACAAGATACGAGAAGAAGACGCTGGGGATAAACAGGAAACACGCTGAGGAAACCTGTTGATAGCATCACAAGGCAGTCCTTGTTCTAGAATACCCAGGGTAAGAGAACGAACGAACGAACGAACTTTATTTTCAAAGGGTTTAGAATTGGGCACGCAGGCCCGTCTAACATTCTGCCCTTCCTTTCTCTCATCTTCCATACTGAATCCATTTATTCTCACACGTATCCTAAATATTACTTAAATAATAAAATAACAAAAAAAGTACAATAAAATAAAATCTCAACATTGTAACAGTACAATAACAGTTACACAGATTTACAGATGATTATCATAATTTATACTAAACAGGACAAAATTAACTTTAAAACCTACATATGATGTTATGCAATTATTTAAGAACATAACGAAATTAGGGTGGCATATAATCTGCACTCATGATGTATTTGAAAAGTCTGTGATTGAATGAACATGGACTAAGAGTATTTTTTAAGTCGTGTGGAAGAGTATTCCACAGATGAGCAGCAGAAAAAGCTAAACTTTTCTTGAATAAGTCGAGCCTAGGCTTGGGCATGTGTAATTTATTTAAGCGTTGACTGCTAGAGGTAGAGGGTGATTAATACATGGAGAAGAGAACTGGAGACAGACATGACGGAGATGGTGAAGACATAACAAGACCTTGAGCTGATGGCACGTGACAGGAGGACTTGGTATAAGGTTTTTGAAGGCATATGTTCCTTGGGATGGAGACCAGAGCTGGAAACAGGTGAAAATGGTCAGGAAAACGTGGAAAGAACTTGAGATGATGGCACGTGACAGGAGGACTTGGTATAAGGTTTTTGAAGGCGTATGTTTCTTGGGATGGAGACGAGAGCTGGAAACAGGTGAAAATAGTCAGGAAAACGTGGAAAGAACTTGAGATGATGGCACGTGACAGGAGGACTTGGTATAAGGTTTTTGAAGGCATATGTTCCTTGGGATGGAGACGAGAGCTGGAAACAGGTGAAAATGGTCAGGAAAACGTGGAAAGAACTTGAGATGATGGCACGTGACAGGAGGACTTGGTATAAGGTTTTTGAAGAAATATGTTCCTTGGGATGGAGACGAGAGCTTGAAACAGAGGTGAAAATGGTGAGGAAAACGTGGAAGAACTTGAGATGATGGCACGTGACAGGGGGACTTGGTATAAGGTTTTTGAAGGCATATGTTCTTCGGGATGGAGACGAGAGCTGGAAACAGAGGTGAAAATGGTGAGGAAAACGTGGAAAGAACTTGAGATGATGGCACGTGACAAGAGGAATTGGCATGTGTTTGTTGAAGGTCTATGCTCCTTTGGGAGTGGAGGGTTATGATGATGATATTCCTTGGGGCGCTGATGGGTGATGATGATGAAGTGAACAAAGAAACAACAGTAATAACAAGTGTCAAAGCAGTTCTACTGTATGGCTGTAAAGCATGGAGAACAATCAAATGCAACCAAAACGATACACTTTCAGAAATGGGTCCTTGCGTACGATATGAGTAGTGAAATGGCGTGATATGCTCATAAACGTAGAACTGATATAAACGAATCCGTCAAATACCCGTGGAACAGGATGTGAGGAGACGTTAGTGCAGGATACTAAATAAAAGTAACGTAAACATGGTCAAAAAGTTTTGTTTAACAAAAGAACAATACAAAAACAGAATTTAAAAAGTGAACAAAACAAAAAAAAACTAGAAATTACAAACTAATAATACAAAAACATAATTTAAAAAGTGAACAACAAAATAAAAAAAAACTAGAAATTACAAACTAATAATACAAAAACATACAATTTAAAAAGTGAACAACAAAAAAACTAGAAATTACAAACTAATAATACGAAAACCGAATTTAAAAAGTGCAATACAACAATAGAATTGCAAAAGAACAATACAGAAGGAAAACGGAACTTTTCAGAAACAAAACACGTTTTTTCCAGTAACAAAAACAAAGAAGAGACAAAGACAAGGTAAGACAAAAAAGAAAAATATAGAAAGATTGATGACACCTAGTGAAATAGAAAGATTGATGACACCTAGTGAAATAGAAAGATTGATGACACCTAGTGAAATAGAAAGATTGATGACACCTAGTGAAATAGAAAGATTGATGACACCTAGTGAAATAGAAAGATTGATGATGACACTAGTGAAATAGAAAGATTGATGACACCTAGTGAAATAGAAAGATTGATGACACCTAGTGAAATAGAAAGATTGATGACACCTAGTGAAATAGAAAGATTGATGACACCTAGTGAAATAGAAAGATTGATGACACCTAGTGAAATAGAAAGATTGATGACACCTAGTGAAATAGAAAGATTGATGACACCTAGTGAAATAGAAAGATTGATGACACCTAGTGAAACAAGAACAAAAGCAAGCGGTAACCAAAAATTACACGCAATCGTACATTACAAAACAGAAATGCAAATGTGTGAAAATCTAATGCCAGAAGGATGAACACTAGAATTAAAATTAAATTAACAGAATACAAAAGAGAAATACAGTAGTGTAAAAACGGTAAGAAAGGTGACCCTTGGCGGATGACAGAAGTTGAAAAAAAAAAACCCAAACAAATATACAAACATGGTTTTGCAGGGCCCCGTGTACTTCACGTGGGCCCCCGTGCACTTCACGTGGGCCCCTGAAAAGACAAAGAAAAAATAGGACTACTGCCTCCTCAAGCATGTCGTACAAGGCGACTAATATGATGTGCATGAGGCTGACAACCTCATGATGTAAGACTAATTGCCACAGAAACCACTACTACCACAGTATGTGAATGTTTGGTGCAGGCTTCCTACAAGGTGAGCAGCTACATTGTTGACCCCAGGCCCTGTAAGGAGCACACTAGAAAATATTTATGATGATGATGATGACTGACCAGTAAATTTTATCGCTTTAAATGAAAATGTATAAGTGTTTAATTTTTTTAAAGCTTCAATGTTCCATTCTCTCTCTCTCTCTCTCTCTCTCTCTCTCTCTCTCTCTCTCTCTCTCTCTCTCTCTCTCTCTCTCTCTCTCTCTCTCTCTCTCTCTCTCTCTGAGTCTGTCACACACTCTTTCACTCTCTCTCTCACTCTATCTTACTCTCACACTCTCTCGCCCTGTCTCTCTCACTAACTCTCTCTTCCACTCTCACATTAGTTATTGAATGCAATGTTAATATTAACCATTTACCATTTTAATGTAAAATATTCATAATATCGCCATCGCCTTCCAGTTCCACCACTGGAGATAAACCCCTAACGAAGCCTACACCAAAGCGCAAGCTACTGCAGAAGTGGTTACTGTAGCCTTTTGTTTTACAAAATCATGTTTCTAGTCCTGTCCAAAACCTCACATTAATCGCGTATTACGACATTCGTAACAAAACATGTAGGCCTGTTCTTTCACGTTTCCTCACAGACTCCCCAGGGAACTGTTCATAATTTATAACCAATTAAATTTGTCTTCACTGCATATTAAAAAATAATAAATTTTGTCTCGTTTTTGCGTTCAACCTAGACACATCACATTGTACGTCGGTCATATTAGGGTGCATGTCCAAAATATAAAAGACCGTGAGTTCTGAGTACTTTTTATTGCCTCCCTTCACTGTAATAACTTGTATCCCCTTCTTCTTTAATTTTGATAATAATCTTTGACTACTTTTTTCTCTCGTTCACTGAATTTTTGCCAGGCAGATATATAAACAGATTACACTGGGACTTTATATTATTAATACTAAAACAGAGGCGTGTAGTTCCAGTGGGTCGCTGGAGAGACAAAGGAAGAATAGGACCCCCCCCCCCCTACCTCTCAGGCATGTCGTACGACTAATATGAGGCTGGCAATGTCATCATGTAAAATTAATGGCCACAGAAATCACCACTGCGAGACCATGTGACTGAGTGGTGCAGGTTTCCCGCGAGGTGACCAGCTGTAGTGGTTGGCACCATGCTCTGTACGGAGTGCGAAGAAGATTGAAGATAATGATGAGAAATACAAAAAGGTATTAACGATTATTTCTTTATCCTGGTGAAATAAAGATAACGTTTCTTCTCTCTCACTGTCTGCGGCTGTGTTAACACAAATAAAATAAAAGCTCAACACAGGTGATAAAGCTTAGCACGTTTACGAAACAAATAAAAAGACAAACATAAAATATAGAACAGCAGTGATTCTAAACATGTGGTATTCGAAACCCCAAATGTACGAGATGCTTCTCAAGGGGGTATGAGGAACATTTGGTAAATAAATATACTATCTTATTGAAATGTTTCAAAAGTAGTATTGTAAGTGGAAAAAGGTCGTGAACTGGAGAGAAAACGGATGAATCCTGTCAAAAGTAGTATTGTAAGTGGAAAAAAAGTCGTGAACTGGAGAGAAAACGGTGAATCCTGATCTCAATTAAATACAAAGTAGGAAATAAACCGGAAACTGAACACGATGTGTGTATATGTTTTTTAACACCTGTCTCAAGAATAACAGACGATTGCAGATACGAAACAGAAATCAAGAAGAGAATAAGACTGGCCAAAGCTACATTCATCAACATGAGACAGATACTAACATCTAAACAACATGAGACAGATACTAACATCTAAACAACATGAGACAGATACTAACATCTAAACAACTAACTTACACATTCAAATTGGAGATCATCATCAACATCAAATGAAATGTATATTCTTTACTATTGTACAGGGTAGAAACATGGACAATGAATAAGCAATTAGAAGAAAGAATTGAGGCCTTTGAAATGTGGATATATAGAAGAATAGGCACGACTCATGGAGAGAGAAAAAATACACAAATAAAGAGGTCCTAGAAAACCTAGCAATGAAAATAAGACAACTGTCTATAACATCTGTCTATAACATCTGTCTATAACATCTGTCTATAACATTAACGTTCAGACGTAAGGGTCTTTTATATTTGGACATGCGCCCTAATATAACCGACTAGGTTGAACGGGACGCGCCTCGCCATAACGAGGCAAAACTTTAAAAAAAAAAAAAAAAAAAGCTAAAATATTGTGTCCATGTAAAAAGACATAACACCTTAATGACGACCGTATCAGAAGGCAGAGATGAAGGCAGACGTGCAAGAGGAGGACAGCGCTATATGTGGGAAGATAACATCAAGAGATAGACAGGAAAGTCTGTCTGAGTGCACCATCAAAACAAGAGATAGAAAACGTTGGAGATTCATTGCAGCCGACCTACGATGTGAAGATAGATGGCAACTGATGATGATGAAGAATAAACCTGTTGGCTGGTAAGAAACAGAATCAAGGATCTTACAAATTTGTTTAACTATATTGATAAACATTTAACAACATTATGATACTAAAACAATTTTGTTATCTAAGGATGTTGCAGAATCAAATTTACTTTTTGAAAAATAATCAATCTACTTGTTTATTTTCGTATAAGCATTTGCGTTGTAATCTCTAGAATGTATTTCCTTTCATGCTGAATCAGCAGTAACGAACGGTTTACTAAAAGCCAGAGTTGTACGGGGCCCACAAAATTTGGGAACCACTGTAGAAAAGTTTTAACCAAAAAAAAAAAAAATGAAAAATAAAAACGGGATATCAAATATATGCCAAGGAGCACGCACTGTAAGTGCAGACGAAAAGAAAGAACTCTCAAAGAGGAAATGGAAACAAAATATCGGCAATCGCAGGCTGGAACTGGCATGCTGTCTAGGAATGCAGACACAAAAACCACCCACCTTCCGTCTTTTCTCACTACGCCGTCCTAGATATCCTCCCGCGTTTTTACGTTCACAGCGCAAGAATACTTTGTATTTAAGATAGAACTACTTGAGGGCAAATCTATGTTGAACATAAATGGGATTCTCTCTCTTCCCCCCCCCCCCCCTTTTCCACATCTTCTCTTATATTCTTCAGCGGGGGGAACATCTGACCAGGAGGTCCAACAACACTAGGGGCCTGACCTTAGACAAAGATGCAGTCTATATTAAAATATTTTTTTACCCATCTTCCCAAACAATGAGGGGGCCTCACAGTACTCATCTAAGCTCTCGGGGGAAAAAGAAAAAGGGGGGGGGGGAGAGCTGTTCGTGAGTTAAATGAGCTTGTAAGTAACAGTATTGCTTAAGGACAACTTATAACAAGGAAGCTTATAACAAACGTTTCGACTAGCATGTTTTCGTCAGGGAACTAACTACATGTGCACACACAAAAACTACAGTGACGGAAACAAAGGCAAAGATCTGTCGAGTTCTACACAGATATTATGTTCAGAACTACTGTAGTTAAATGTGGATGCATAATGTCAAAAAATGGTAAATTATTAGCACGTTTTCCATTTCGTGTTCTCTGTTTAGTACCTAACAAACGAGACGATAGCTGTTGATGCTTTGTCTTATACTACTACTACTACTAATATTACTAATCAGTACTACTATTACCGCTACTAACGCCGCTACCGCTACTCCTACTGTCACTTCTACTATTACCACTACTATTATTACCACAACTACAGCAAGCACTGCTACTACCATCACTACTACTACCACCAACACTCCTACTACTACTACCACTACTACCGCTACTATACTACTACAAACATATGCATACGCACATACATACATACCTATACACCAGTGGTGTCACTAGGAGGATGAGGGGGGTGCGGACCGCACCGGGTGTGACACTATCAGACGGGGTGACACCAAAATGACTTATCTATAAAAGTTTTGTGCAGTGTTTCAGTAGAAACTTATTATTTTTTTAAATAAAAATATCCCTGTAGTTAGTTATAACCACAAAAACATTTTTCGTAAGCCCAGCTTACATGTACTGTATCAATATACCTACGTTTTTACTTCGAATTCTATTGTTTTCTTACCGAATTTTCACTTTAACCACATGAAACTATGTAAATGTAAATACATTTAGGCTGTGCGTATGATATTGTAATTTACAGGTGTAATTTTAATGTTGCTAGTTGTTTATGTCACTACTATTGCCATTACATGCAGTGATATACGGGAATTACGATTTACGAGTAACATTAGTACAAAAAACATTACTAAGGATTCTGTATGGTCTGGTACGGGAGGAAGTCCATGGGGGTGACACCATGAGTTACCGCACTTGGTGGGCACCAACCCTAGTGACGCCACTGCTATACACACATACATATATATTAAAATCCTTATTCTATATAGAATACATTAACATGTAGCGAAATATGATATCATATAATATATGCAACATACCCTAAAGCAAAATTATTATAACTGATAACACCAGTATGAAAAACGTGTCAAGTAATTCAACGTGGGTGATGGGACCAAAGACGCAGCAAAAGTGATGAATGCAGTCAGCGACCCATAGCTTAACTGCTTGCGTCAGGGTCAGCGAACCAGAGCTGACCAAGACTCTACTCCACCTCCACGTGGTGGTCCTGGAAACAGGTAGCATCACTGCAGTCTGGCTGAGAGAGCAGGGATCGAAGTGGGAAGGCAAACCTGGTCCCAAAAGATGCCGTGCTGGAATCGGATGTGTCGGCCGAAAGGCGTAAATATCGCAGCTTTGCTGTAAACGGACACAACGCAACCAACGTCCTTTTCAGGACGAACGAGGAAGAAGAAGAATATACATACGCACATATATACATACCTATACACACATACATATATATCAAAATCCTTATTCTATATAAAATACATTGACACGTAGCGAAATATGATATCATATAATATATGCAACATACCTTAAAGCAAAATTATTATAACTCATAACACCAGTATGAAAAACGTGTCAAGTAATTCAATATGGGTGATTATTTTAACGCTGTCACATTCTCTCTATTCTATAATTGCACTGGTACTTGCAGATTTGACCTTCGATTGGTAAAAGTCCTTAGAGCGCTGATCTTTTGAGGCAAACCGGATTCGAAACACGGTGGCATCATATTCCAGTCCGTCCGGCTATAAATGTGTACACGACTCTGCTCTTGAGTTAGGGAAGGCCAAGGCAGCGAGGAGGGGAACTGTCAACACCGTCTCTCGAAACTGAACCGAGTATAGTAAGTCTCTAACACATCACTCCCCTGCACCAGTACCCTCTATAAGGCTACCTTTATCCTTAGCTTAACTTGCAAATTTACATAATACCGTGGCTTAAATTTCCTGAGCGTGAAAGAGATCAATAAATAAACTGACAGACTTTACATATCTACATATCAAAAACTACTAATTATTAATATGATGATATACGTTACAGCTAAAAACCAGACCACAAGGACTGTTATATTCAAACACGCGCCCTAGTATAACCGACGAACCCTGTGTCTAGGTTGAGTGGGTGCGCCTCGCCAAAACGAAGCAAAATTTTAATTGTAATAAAAATGTATGAAAATGTAAAGGCAGTCCCATAGCACTTACTGCCGTAGGGGATTGAAGTGTTAGAGACTTCACCATACTAAGTCCAGCTTTTTTATGAGGTAGGGGTGACCAGTCCCCTTCCTTTGCCTTCCCTAACTCAAGAGTAGCATCAGGCACCCATTAGTAGCTGGGTAGACTTTACGATAGCCTAATTCGCTGATTTACGCACTCAGTGAATAACACTTATTTCGGTAACATGTTATATAAATAAGCATTGTATGGTATTGCTACAGCGGCCGTTGCCTGTTGTCTGATCATAGTGACATCACCATTTATAAAAGCGCGTGCTTGAAATGAACTATTACTACTGTGAAAGCGTGATTGTTCAACTTATCTTTCTTTATTTATTGTTATGTCGTAGCCCCGTGTTACTCCCGGGGGCCTGGGGGGAGGGGGAGATATATAAATATTAGGGTTACCTCCTACTTAGGCATGTCGCAAAGAGTCGACTAATATGAGGTTGTGAATGGGGTTGGCAACCTCATCATGAAAAACGAGTTGCGGCAGAAATCACTGCTGCGTGAGCACATGTATGTTTTGGTACACGTGTCCTGCATGGCGGCCAGCTGTAGTGGTAGCTCTATGCTCTACAGGAAGCGAAAAGAGAAATTAATGTAATTATTATTGAGCGTCCGATTGAAAAAGTGGTTAGAGCGCTGGCCTCTCGCGGCAATGGAGTCGCGTTCAATTCACGGTATCGACACGCTCCAGTCTACCCAGCTGTAAAGGGGTAGGCCTACCTGGCTTTTTTTCTTGAGTTAAAGGGCAGCGAAGAAGGGAACTAGTCACACCATCTCTCGATGCTAGACCTTTATAGTGAAGTCTTTAACACTTCATTCCACTACGAGAGTATCTGCTATGGGTCTACCTAACCATAAACAATTCCTAAAACTCTGTACACGCATATATAAACATACACATACAGACAATCGCTGAACTTGACTATCGAGTATAGAATGTAAGGAGAACATTTACGTAAGTTTACCGTAATTCCTATAATAAAATAGAATGTATTACATTTTTGTTCCTAAATTATTTTGCATGCGCTGGGCTTTATCAAAGTAAGAGTAATTTAGAACTTTAAAATTCTACGAATCATCTAAGAAATAGCATAACTACTTACCGAACAAATTCGATGTCACAACCGTAAATTGTTATTTGTATTCCAGGAATAAATTTTAATTAATCCTTTACAGCAGCGTGGATTTTAAACTTTCCAAGTTGAAATGCAAGCAATTTTCCCGCTCCTTCCATTTTCGCTTTGAATATGACGGTGAGTTTTCAATTTAGATATTTTTCATGCTTACGACACTCTCAGTTTAAAATATATAATTCCCCACTATAAGTAGTTTCTAAAAAATGCTTATTTCTTGTGCTTTAATTTATAACGAGGACTAAATCCCTTCCCGGCAGACACTTCCACCCACCAAGCAGTCTGTGCGCTTGCTTGTTCGCTATCAAGTGGGGCTTGTCATTCGCCACACCGTCCTTGATAAGAAATATCGTGTCGTTTCTCGAAACGATCTAGCCAATAACTAATTCATTTCCACTCACTTTCACCAGAAAGACGAGCAGAAACTTCTGGTTCAGCTGTCATCACATTATAGCAATGTTCGAAGCCCGAGCAAATTTGAACCGCCCCCAACAGGCCTTTGTCAACAGCAGCACGCATGGCTGGTGAAGCCCACGGTTTTTTCTTTTCTTTTCGTTTACAGTAGACCTGACGAGAGATTTAGCTTTTTAGAAACTTGTCGTCTGCCCAACCAGTTCAGTATTTGTGATATAAATAACGCGACCTCGTTGGGGATAAATGAAATAATCTTCCGGTTAAGCGAATCGAAATTCGAATTGAAAAAGAACAATTAGTTCCACTTATACGAAAATTCCAATTAATAGGGGTCGACTTCACAAGAATGCTTGTTAACAAAGAGTATAGAAGGAAAACGGCAAGAAATGAACGAATTGCTTCGAGTTAAGCCAAAAAGAAAATAGAATAATTCTAGACAGGCTCAAAATGACTAAAGATGGAAGAATGCACTACGAACAAATATGTTTCCAGTAATTGTAAATTACTACGACAAATAGTAAGGTAAGGGTAGTCCCTTACAGATACTGCCGGCAGGGGAGTGAAGTGTTAGAGACGTCACCATACTAGGTCCAGCATCGAGAGGTGGGGTGATCAGTTCCCGTCCTCGACGCCTTTTCCCTCCCTACTTCTGGAGCGAAGTCAGGTACCCATTTACAGCTGGGTAAACTGGCGCGTGTTAATACCGTGAATCAAACTGGCACCTTTGCCGCGAGAGACCAGCGCTCTAATCGTGCGCTCATCTGTTTTTAAAAGAACAACATCACTACATACCATCTATTTTAGATGTTCTGCCTCGTTTTGGTGAGGTGCGCCGTTCAACCTAGGCACGCGGTTCAACGGTTATATTAGGGCGCACGTCCAAACACAAAAGCCCTTGTGGTCTGGAAAATGGTCCTTTGAGTTTGGACATGCGCCCTAATATAACGGACGATCCATGTTTGCTTTTTTGTTTTTTTTTGGGGGGGGACGGCAGTGGCGGATCTACATTTTGGAATCCCTGAAGCTTGAACTCTTGGAGAGGTCCCTTTTTAAAAAAAGGAGTGTCAGGGGATGGGAAAGAAACTTATTTAGAGAAAACTTGGAGGCCCTGAAGCTCAAGCTTCATAGTAGATCCGCCTTTGGATAACAGATATGCGCCTCGCCAAAACTCCTATTTAAAAACCACAACATGTGCATTAACACAGGCTTTTCCACGGGGATCCGCTACAGTGTTGATTCCGTGCCCCTTCAGAGGCGACACAGGAGGATTGAGAATTATCACATTTTGTCAAGGAAGCACACAAGTACCCTTACTTAATTACTTTAAGTTACTTTTAAGAATTAAGAACGGCATTCAGCCGTATCTACATCGGATAGCAGTAGATACATCAAGACGTTAAACATATATTTTAAAAACTGCATTAGTAGTTCACTAAGTGCCTCTGCCTATTTGACACAAGTAATATTTTTCTTCTCATCTTGACTGTCTTAAATTAGTCCCGCGTGTTAGAAGATACGGTGAACGCACAAATAATGCATCAGTGAAAAATTTGTGTCCACACTTCTTTGTGTCTTTTCATATTTCGCTCTCATCCATATATTGAAAAAAAAAAAAATCTTGTCGTTCTAAAACCATTACACTTTAGGCGAATTTATGTTGGTTCTTGTACGCTCGTCAAAAACACGCTTCGCTAACTTATCTCGATAAGACATCCATTAACGAGGAATTTCTGTCTACCCCATAACTGGTCTTTACTTGAGAGGTGGGAAACCCTCTATTAATGCAGTTGTTTCGATTCACGAATCTGATGCGTTATGTGAAATTATATTAACAAGAGGGAACATTTTTATAAAAGAATTGAGAAGATAAAGAACGCCCTTATTAACATTAACATCTTGTAGCGAATTTGGTGTGATAATGATGGCGTGATAATGAAAATTTTGTTAAATCAGGTAAGAAATGTGTTAAAAACTTAAAACATAGTTACAGACAGAAATAAAGAGATTCACAAATACACGTACACAAAAAAACAAAAAAACTGATGCGATAATAAGAACAGAACGGACAAATAAAGAATTACCTAGACTCGATGTGTTTGAAAAGAACTGGTTGAGGAACTAACTTCCACAGGGAACAGGACGATGATAAAGAACTGGTTGAGGAACTAACTTCCACTCGATGATGTGGTTGAGGAACTAAACAGAACAGAACGGTTGAGAACTAAATTCCACAGGGAACAGAACGATGATAAAAAACTGGTTGAGGAACTAACTTCCACAGGGAAAAAAAACGATGATAAAGAACTGGTTGAGGAACTAACTTCCACAGGGAACAGGACGATGATAAAGAACTGGTTGAGGAACTAACTTCCACAGGGAACAGAACGATGATAAAGAACTGGTTGAGGAACTAACTTCCACAGGGAACAGAACGATGATAAGAACTAGTTGAGGAACTAACTTCCACAGGGAACAGAACGATGATAAAGAATTGGTTGAGGAACTAACTTTAACGATGATAAAGAACTGGTTGAGGAACTAACTTCCACAGGGAACAGAACGATGATAAAGAACTGGTTGAGGAACTAACTTCCACAGGGAACAGAACGATGATAAAGAACTGGTTGAGGAACTAACTTCCACAGGGAACAGAATGATAAAAAAATGATAAAGAACTGGTAGTTGAGGAACTAACTTCCACAGGGAACAGAACGATGATAAAGAATTGGTTGAGGAACTAACTTCCACAGGGAACAGAACGATGATAAAGAATTGGTTGAGGAACTAACTTCCACAGGGAACAGAATGAGGATAAAGAACTGGTTGAGGAACTAATTTCCACAGGGAACTGAACGATGATAAGAACTAGTTGAGGAACTAACTTCCACAGAGAACAGGACGGTGATAAAGAATTGGTTGAGGAACTAACTTCCACAGGGAACAGAACTATGATAAAGAACTGGTTGGGAACTAACTTCCACAGGGAACAGAACGATTATAAAGAACTGTTTGAGGAACTAACTTCCACGGGGAACAAGACGATGATAAAGAACTGGTTGCGGAACTAACTTCCACAGGGAACAGGACGATGATAACGAACTGGTTGAGGAACTAACTTCCACAGGGAAAAAAAACGATGATAAAGAACTGGTTGAGGAACTAACTTCCACAGGGAACAGGACGATGATAAAGAACTGGTTGAGGAACTAACTTCCACAGGGAACAGGACGATGATAAAGAACTGGTTGAGGAACTAACTTCCACAGGGAACAGAACGATGATAAAGAACTGGTTGAGGAACTAACTTCCACAGGGAACAGAACGATGATAAAGAACTGGTTAAGAACTAACTTCCACAGGGAACAGAACGATGATAAAAAACTGGTTGAGGAACTAACTTCCACAGGGAAAAAAACGATGATAAAGAACTGGTTGAGGAACTAACTTCCACAGGGAACATGACGATGATAAAGAACTGGTTGAGGAACTAACTTCCACTGGGAACAGGACGATGATAAAGAACTGGTTGAGGAACTAACTTCCACAGGGAACAGAACGATGATAAAGAACTGGTTGAGGAACTAACTTTTACAGGGAACAGGACGATGATAAAGAACTGGTTGAGGAACTAACTTCCACAGGGAACAGAACGATGATAAAGAACTGGTTGAGGAACTAACTTCCACGGGGAACAGGACGATGATAAAGAACTGGTTGAGGAACTAACTTCCACGGGGAACAAGACGATGATAAAGAAAAAGAAATCTTCCCCATTTTCATTGTCGCTCCTCATGGAGCATAGAACCACTACTGCAGATGGCCCCCTTCCAGGAAGCCTGCTGCACCAAGCGTTCCTCAAGCGTTGTGTGTTTGATAACCATGCACCAACTAAAGAAGTTCGCGCGAAACGACAGATCAAATCTCCTTGGATCACACAAACTGTGCTGGAAGCCATGAGGCAGCGAGATAGAGCTCACAGAAATAAGGACTTTAACACATACAGCGCACAAAGAAACAAGGTACAATATTTAATACGTAGAGAAAAGAAAACATACTTTAAAAACTTAATTCAGAACAAAACAAACAGTAAAGATATGTGGCAAGCAATCAACACTCTAGCAAACAAACGAAGTTCGCCAGACTCATTAAGCCTCATTTACATGTACGGACTTTAGCAATTACTTTCAGGCAGAAATGACCAGTCTTAAATCTATGATACCAGATTCACCTTGTGACCTAGGCCAACTGTCAGCATTCTGTGAGAACAAATGCACGAACACAGTCCCATCCGACATTCCGTATATGACAGTTAACGAAGTTTATAACTATCTTCTAGGCCTTAAAGAGAATAACTCATCAGGACTTGATGGAATCAGTAATCGAATACTGCGCTATGCTGCGCCAGTTATTAGTGATTCACTAACATACATATACAATCTATGTATCGCAAAGAGCTACTTCCCGTTGCACTTTAAAGTCGCTAAGGTATATCCTCTTTTCAAACCTGGTTCCTCTGATACTCGTAACCTTGGTAACTATAGGCCAATCTCTCTAATATCATCGCTATCCAAACCACTGGAAAAACACATTAATAAAATAACACTACAACACCTAGTTAACAACGACTTGCTAATTGATAGTCAATCGGGGTTTAGGCCTAAACATTCATGTCACACTGCTCTAACTAAGATAATAGACAACTGGCACCTAAATATTAACAACGATAACATGTGTGGGGCAGTCTTTGTAGACTTTAAAAAAGCATTTGATATGATAGATCACGCTAGTTTAATTAGAAAACTAGAAACATCAAAAGTAAACTTTCAACTGATGACAATAATTACATCATTCCTGTCAGACAGAAAACATGTAGCTTCTTACAATAATTCCTATTCTAGCCCAGCAGTAATAAATACTGGCGTTCCTCAGGGTTCTATACTTGGTCCTCTACTTTTTACCATATACATTAATGACCTTCCTCTTCACATCAAGCACTCATCCTGTGATTTGTTTGCGGACGACTGTACTGTTTACAAGAGTGATAAAAGTTGTAAAACACTCGAACTATCGTTACAAAAGGATACAGATAATCTGATTAAGTGGAGCAACGGTAATCGCATGCTAATAAATATCATTAAAACGAAATGCATGTTAATATCAACTAGACAACAATTACAAAATTCAGAGAAAACAAAACTTACAGATCTACATTGGTACCTCACTAATTGAAAACGTTAATGAACATAAAACTCTAGGTATAATCGTTGACCAGCATTTAAACTGGAACTCACATGTACATGCACTGACCAAGCAAACGGCACAGAAAGTTTACCAGTTAGCTAAAATCAAACATTTCCTAGATGAAGATGCACGAAAATTGTTCTATATATCTCACATACAAGCAAACCTTGATTATTGCTCCACAATCTGGGATGGTTGCTCAATGTCCAACACAAAGAGACTCCGTTCACTCCAAAAGCGTGTAGTGCGTCTAGTCTCTGACAACTGCCTAACTCAGTGTGTAGATTTCTATAAAAACCTCCGAATACTGCCCTTAAGAAAGCGCCTTCTGTTTAACAAAGCTAAATTTGTTCACAAAATCCTGTCACACAATGCTCCAGCATATCTGTGGCCAATGTTCAATTACAATGAAAGACGCAGTCTACGCTTTAACAGATTGCAAGTGCCCAAGCCTAAGCTTGACTTATTCAAGTAAAGCTCAGCGTACTCTGCTGCTCATCTTTGGAATTGTCTTCCACATAACCTAAGAAACAACCTCAGTCCCTATTCATACAATCATAGACTTTTTGAATACTTTCAGAATTCTGATTACATGCCCCCCTAATCGGATTATCTTTTCTTAAAACATTAACTGTAGGTTCTAATGACGATGTTTGTACTTTTCAACATATGTTATATCATGCTTTTAAGTAATTAATGTTAATATGAGTGTGCTATATTATTATTTTACTTTACGTTGAATTTCTTGAAATTGATATGTAACATGCATATGAGAATAAATGAATTCAGCATGAAAGGTGAGAGAAAGGAAGGGCAGAATGTCAGACGGGCCTGCGTGCCCAATTCTCAACCCTTTGAAAATAAAGTTCGTTCGTTCACATGTCCTTGCAGTGGGGGTTTATGTAACAATTTGTTTTACATGCCGAGGTTGCCATGTACATGTACACCCTAATAAAGGTCGCCTTATACGACATGCATCAGGGAGCAGTCCCGAGCTTAGTGTGCAATGCTTGGTTCTCAACATGTTTCACCTCAGAGAGAATCGTAATGATGAGCCACTATGGTGTGGCTATACAATCCCTGAAGCGTTGACCTATACCACTTGGTCATTGGATGATCACAGACGATGGGTGCTGGACAAGCAGAAGCCACTTTTATCTACAGAAAATTAATCAATTGCTTTCCACGACAGGTAGCTACATCCATTCATTTACACAGTCATTCATTTATTTTTCTATTCGTTTTGTCTTCTTTAGCCTGGCTCCGTGTTTGAAAAGAGATTCTATGGTAGGTCATTCGATCTTGATACGTGAGCATATCTTGCATGCCAGCTTTAGCCTGTTTTGTTTTTGTGAGAAAGTCTTCATATGATTCCATAGCACTTCTGTGTGTCGTATCTGTTCACTCGTTGTACGATTATAATAAACACTATTTGGACGATTGTTTCTTTCCTTGCGTCTGTTATTTTGCTGTAATACCCTGTTCAACCAAAACCCATTGAAGGGTTACAAACGGTTATATTGGGGTATATAATGTGTTAATATTTGGACGATCTTTCTGTAGCATCTCATTTATAATGACTGCACCCCTCTCTCTAAAATCTTCTGTTAAAGCCCAAATTTTTCACGCATGTGGAAATTACTAGAACGCGCAGGAGTCTTTATGACTAAAAGGGAGATAATTTTCGACTGCTATATTAATTAAAAATCTGCTAATGCCGCCGTTGTATGAGCGGTTCTTTCTAAAACTTCGAATCCGAGATCATTTATGATTAAATCAAAGTATATATACATCTTGTAACTGTCAAATATAAAACTTAACTTTAGTACACATTAAAGACAAGACATTTCGAAAACTGTATGGGGTTTCTGAAGGTTTACTGTTCCCTGGGGCAGTGATTCCCAACCTTTTTACATTTAAGGACGACTTTTCCAACTACGTATAAGTTGCAGACCACCAGCTTATATGTAATATCGCAACTCCATAAACATTTAACTGTTGTTATTCAATAGATGAAAAGGCCTATATTCAATAACGCGAGCTGGTTATAACCGAGTATCGCATATAATATACGATCACTAAAAACCTGGGGAGAATCAGAGCAAAATCAAAGCATTAAATACCAAATCGATAACGCAGCCGCGAACCACCTGATGATGCGCCGCGGAGCATAAGTGGTCCGCGGACCACAGGTTGGGAACCACTGCCCTAGGGAACGCCACCGGTAGATACTGCACCACCTTGAAAAATTCAGAGAACCGACTCTGTGTAGTTACGACATTATAGCCTGACAAATTTTCCGCGTGACCGTTGCTTTCAACTCATGGCTGGAAAGATGATAGCTGAGAAATTTTCACAGCATTAAAAGTAGTCACGTAACAGATACTGCCGCAGAGGAATAACATATTTGAGGCTTCCCTATACTAGATTGTTCTTTATGAGGTGAGGTAACTAGTACCCTTCACTGCTGCCTCTGCCTTCTATGACTCTAGAACAGAGTCAGGCAACCATTAACAGCTGGGTAGACTGGAGCGTGATGCTACATGTTTCGATCCCGGAACCTTGGTAGGTAAATCTGCCAGCAGAAGCCAGATCTCTTACTGCTTAACCAATGGGGCGTTCTGTCACAGAATACAATAAGAAAAAAATGTCCACCAAGGCTAGCGTGAAGGATTCACTTACATGCCAGGCTTAGATCTATCTGTTAAGGGTGAGACCAAACTGGTGTTTATTAAACGCTGTTAAAAACAGGGAGCGTGTCGGACAATTGCTTTCGTCATGGAACACAATGAAGATAAAACAAAGTAAATGTGAGAAAAGAAAAGCCAAGAACTTTCATAAATGGGAACTTGCGTAGAACAGAATGATTGGAGTGGTTGGACATGAACACCAGTGTGGAGCTAATGACAAGTACCAGCTTCCAACTACGCTTCACTCGAACGAGAGAGAGAGATAGAGAGAGTTAAAGACAGTAAGAGAGAGAAAGAGAGGGATGGAGAGAAGGCATGTTAGTATTTTAAATGAAACAAGTTATCACCATCTTTTCTATGTGTGTGTGTGTGTGAGAGAGAAAGAGAGAGAGAGAGAGAGAGAGAGAGGACAGAGAAAGAGAGAGAGAGAGAGAAGGAATATGTTTGTTCTTGTTTATTTAAACGGAGACATGACAAAGAAGACGGGTTTTCTCAGAGAAGACTTGACATAGACAAGGAACAAGAGAGATGCTAGAAATGTGTTGTCTCCCAAAATAGACAGATCTGAAAGAGAAACAGAGACATAACACAGACAGAAGAGAGAAACAGAGAAATGACACAGACAGAAGAGAGACAGAGAAATGACACAGACAGAAGAGAGAAACAGAGAGATGACACAGACAGAAGAGAGAGACAGAGAAATGACACAGACAGAAGAGAGAGATAGAGAAATTACACAGACAGAACAGAGAGACAGAGAAATGAAACAGACAGAAGAGAGACATAATAATTACATAGACAAAAGAGAGAGACAGAATAATTACATAGACAGAAGAGAGAAACGGAGAAATGACATAGAGAGAAGAGAGAAACAGAGAAATGACACAAACAGAAGAGAGAGACAGAGAAATGACAGAGAGAAACAGAGAGAAGAGGGAAACAGAGAAATGACACAGATAGAAGGGAGAGACACAAAAATAACACAGAGAGAAGAGAGACACAAATGACACAGAGAGAAGAGAAACACAGATCAATGACACAGAGAGAAGAGAGAAACAGAAATGACACAGACAGAAGAAAAAACAGAGAAATGACATATACAGAAGATAAACAGAGAAATGACACAGTACATAAACACAAGTCATGCATAGCTTAACAACCGTTAAATTAAGCCCACATTTTCCCCCCTCCCCCCCCCCTCCCCCCAAAAGAAACACCAAACACAAAGAACACGATTTCAGACACCTTTAGAGTTATGCACGTTGACAAGGTAAATCCAATAGATTCAACCAAGCTCGGGTTAGAATCTACAAAAAAGGCTGGATCAGCATTTAGTCGTGTCAATAGCCGTCCCAACAACACGGGTCCTGTTAATCTTAATCCTAAGCTTTGAATCAACACATCAGATATAATACATACGTTAAGATTTAACAGAGAAAGACACGGAGAGAGAAAGATATGGAGAAGACAAGATGCTGTAGACGGTGCCTATTCGGGAAGACAGTAACTATTTAAAAAATACTTTAGAAGTAACCGTGAAAACGCAATTAAGAAGAGCATATTCCTTTGTACGTTGTAGTGTAAATGGTAGAGAGAGAGAGAGAGAGAGAGAGAGAGAGAGAGAGAGAGAGAGAGAGAGAGAGAGAGAGAGAGAGAGAGAGAGAGAGTATAATTAAAAATCTAGAAAATGATTACATATATTACCTGAAAATGTAATATCACAATATATACTACATGTCTATAACAAATCCTAGAATTAAAACTCCCTGAACAAAGAAGGAAACATTAAAAAATCCGAAACGAACAATCTATACGGCATTCTTCAAAGATAAATACCTTCAGAATGCAAGATTATGCCAGCTTGTCTTGTTCTTAATAAAATAAAATAATCCCTGATTCGGCATGAAAGTTCGTCGAAAACCGGCCTCATAATAGAGGTAAATAACAATCCTTATTGAATGTGTAAAGTCCTGTACTGAATGTGCGGTGACAGTACGGAATGTTACCGATTCATAATCTAATTCCACTTCAGTGTTTAACGGGCTAGACTACTTAGGCCCACAAAACGAATAAAAACCTGGGTAGATGACCTATGAAGGTTAAAAAGATTTTTATCAATGAAATGTGTCGACTGTAAAATTAATACGCCTTGCCGTTAGCGTCGCAATGTTGAGTGCATGGAAGCTGATAGCGAAACGGAGATTTCGCACTACTTTGTATGGGCAATAAATTATTCGTGTTAAATTTATTTTCTTCCGTGTGGGTGTATGCGTGTGTATGTGTGAATATATATGCGTGGTCTGTGTGTGTAGAGTTTATTTTTCTATGGCTTTAGTTCAGGGTTTCCCAAACTGATATTACGTGCGTACCCCTTATGACAGTTTAATCTGATTGGTTTGGCTTTATGGATCATCTTCATGCACACGGACAACTCCTTTAGATCACACAAGGATGATATAAGCACAGTGCACGAACTCCGTAGCACCGGCGAGGAATCCAATGTGTGCGTACAGGAACCGCACATTCTATAAATATTTTTTTATGATGGGTAGGTTTCCTAATTTTAAAATTTTGCCAGGGCAGCGGCTGTATGACCTACTCTTTACGATTTCCAACTACGAGGGATTTTTAACGTGCACAACTTGCACACGGGACCTCCAATTTTTTTTCGCACTTATCCGAGAAGGCTAGGCATCAGATCTCCCTACCCAGACCATACGCAGGTCATGCACCGCCTTCGAATTGAATTTTGACTATAATGAAACTCCCTAACGTGTTGGAATTCTTGTTTTGATGACGTACTCCACAAGACAATGTCATTACTGCCACCAATGACTTGAAGTTTCTATTCTTCTTAACGCTTTCTTGTTGTGATGACATACTCCACAAGACAATGTCATTACTGCCACCAATGACTTGAAGTTTCTATTCTTCTTAACGCTTTCTTGTTGTGATGACATACTCCACAAGACAATGTCATTACTGCCACCAATGACTTGAAGTTTCTATTCTTCTTAACGCTTTCTTGTTGTGATGACATACTCCACAAGACAATGTCATTACTGCCACCAATGACTTGAAGTTTCTATTCTTCTTAACGCTTTCTTGTTGTGATGACATACTCCACAAGACAATGTCATTACTGCCACCATTGACTTGAAGTTTCTATTCTTCTTAACGCTTTCTTGTTGTGATGACATACTCCACAAGACAATGTCATTACTGCCACCAATGACTTGAAGTTTCTATTCTTCTTAACGCTTTCTTGTTGTGATGACATACTCCACAAGACAATGTCATTACTGCCACCATTGACTTGAAGTTTCTATTCTTCTTAACGCTTTCTTGTTGTGATGACATACTCCACAAGACAATGTCATTACTGCCACCATTGACTTGAAATTTCTATTCTTCTTAACGCTTTCTTGTTGTGATGACATACTCCACAAGACAATGTCATTACTGCCACCATTGACTTGAAGTTTCTATTCTTCTTAACGCTTTCTTGTTGTGATGACATACTCCACAAGACAATGTCATTACTGCCACCAATGACTTGAAGTTTCTATTCTTCTTAACGCTTTCTTGTTGTGATGACATACTCCACAAGACAATGTCATTACTGCCACCATTGACTTGAAGTTTCTATTCTTCTTAACGCTTTCTTGTTGTGATGACATACTCCACAAGACAATGTCATTACTGCCACCAATGACTTGAAGTTTCTATTCTTCTTAACGCTTTCTTGTTGTGATGACATACTCCACAAGACAATGTCATTACTGCCACCAATGACTTGAAGTTTCTATTCTTCTTAACGCTTTCTTGTTTTGATGACATACTCCACAAGACAATGTCATTACTGCCACCAATGACTTGAAGTTTCTATTCTTCTTAACGCTTTCTTGTTGTGATGACATACTCCACAAGACAATGTCATTACTGCCACCAATGACTTGAAGTTTCTATTCTTCTTAACGCTTTCTTGTTGTGATGACATACTCCACAAGACAATGTCATTACTGCCACCAATGACTTGAAGTTTCTATTCTTCTTAACGCTTTCTTGTTGTGATGACATACTCCACAAGACAATGTCATTACTGCCACCAATGACTTGAAGTTTCTATTCTTCTTAACGCTTTCTTGTTTTGATGACATAATCCACAAGACAATGTCATTACTGCCACCAATGACTTGAAGTTTCTATTCTTCTTAACGCTTTCTTGTTGTGATGACATACTCCACAAGACAATGTCATTACTGCCACCAATGACTTGAAGTTTCTATTCTTCTTAACGCTTTCTTGTTGTGATGACATACTCCACAAGACAATGTCATTACTGCCACCATTGACTTGAAGTTTTTATTCTTCTTAACGCTTTCTTGTTGTGATGACATACTCCACAAGACAATGTCATTACTGCCACCAATGACTTGAAGTTTCTATTCTTCTTAACGCTTTCTTGTTGTGATGACATACTCCACAAGACAATGTCATTACTGCCACCATTGACTTGAAGTTTCTATTCTTCTTAACGCTTTCTTGTTGTGATGACATACTCCACAAGACAATGTCATTACTGCCACCAATGACTTGAAGTTTCTATTCTTCTTAACGCTTTCTTGTTGTGATGACATACTCCACAAGACAATGTCATTACTGCCACCATTGACTTGAAGTTTCTATTCTTCTTAACGCTTTCTTGTTGTGATGACATACTCCACAAGACAATGTCATTACTGCCACCATTGACTTGAAGTTTCTATTCTTCTTAACGCTTTCTTGTTGTGATGACATACTCCACAAGACAATGTCATTACTGCCACCAATGACTTGAAGTTTCTATTCTTCTTAACGCTTTCTTGTTGTGATGACATACTCCACAAGACAATGTCATTACTGCCACCAATGACTTGAAGTTTCTATTCTTCTTAACGCTTTCTTGTTGTGATGACATACTCCACAAGACAATGTCATTACTGCCACCAATGACTTGAAGTTTTTATTCTTCTTAACGCTTTCTTGTTGTGATGACATACTCCACAAGACAATGTCATTACTGCCACCAATGACTTGAAGTTTCTATTCTTCTTAACGCTTTCTTGTTGTGATGACATACTCCACAAGACAATGTCATTACTGCCACCAATGACTTGAAGTTTCTATTCTTCTTAACGCTTTCTTGTTGTGATGACATACTCCACAAGACAATGTCATTACTGCCACCAATGACTTGAAGTTTCTATTCTTCTTAACGCTTTCTTGTTATATTCATTTGTCTTTAAACTGCTCATGCGCAATATATTTTTTATTTTGTTCTCATCTCTCCGAAGACGGCGAGTATCTGCCTAAATGGCGAGAGGACACCTGTCAGCGTACAGGGAAAATAGGATACTCACGTAAAATCAGTCTCAGGTTAGACATACTAACCTGAGATTTCGCCTCGAGTAAAAGTGGGCGTACTTTAAAAAAAAAATTATGTTTTCATGACATATCATCAACCTTAATTTCCTTAGGAGCATTTGCCTTCTACAAACTCATGCCAAGTCTTCCTGTCACGTGCCATTCGCTCGAGTTTTTTCAACGTCTTCTTGACCCGCTTCATATCTGTCTGCAGTTGTCTTCTCTATGTGTCTTTTTTTTTTTTTTTTTTTGGTTTCCCTATACCCCTACTATACGGAGGTTCCAGAAAAAAAGATTGTTTTGTAATGCTGTAGTGGGTTTGATGGTATTGTATGATGGTGATGGTACTAAGTGTGATGCATGAGGTCAGCTGTGAAGGCTCCTGAGATAAAATGTAGCTGTGAATTGTCAGAAGGCCCTTCTTGCTACCACTACGACCTCACACTTATCTTTTTTTACTAATGAATGTGGCTACGTTAAATGTCTAGGGTAATGATATGTAGTGTGGTGTGGTAGTTTACAGACACACACACAGATATTTACTAAGTCTAATAATATTAACAAATGTTATAATACACTGAACTAACTCAAGTGTGTAAAAATTTTGATAGTAATTTTCTTACATTTATTTTGTTCTGGACCAAGTTTTATTTGGCCAGAACATATGAAAGGTTTAGAAATTATGAAAGAAATGCATGGAATATTACATAATAAATGCAAGGTGTGTACATATGTATGTTACTAGACTAGTTAGTATTATTAATGTTTATAGTAGTCATCTAGTTTGGGAGAACATTTACTGGTTGTGCTGTTGGAGTGACCTCATCACTCCCGGTCTATAGTGACTACACATTGTCCAGTTAATTGAAGGAATTTTATGGGTGTTTTAGCAAATAAGTTGAGTTGGTGAATTCTCAGCAGACCAGAAGCTCACGTAACTTTGAAGATGTAGCTCTGGTGCTGAGATCTGGTGGCCCCACCTCTCCGTGCTTGGGGGCAATATAAGAGTTATGGTGGCCCCACCTCTCCGTGCTTGGGGGCAATATAAGAGTTATGGTGGCCCCACCTCTCCGTGCTTGGGGGCAATAATAGGCTGCTCTGACACAATGTTACTGCACGGATCCACTCTGGTAAAATTCAACCACTCATTTGACACCGCATTGGTGCCAACTGAAACTCACAGCTCTGCAATCAAAGTATTAGTTATGTGTCAAAATTCCATTCTCTAACCCTGTCTGGACACAACACTACACAACAACAACACCATATAGACGGGTCAGATCTCTCTGACCATACAGCACATTTTACCATGTTGGTTTCACATAGGATAAGTTCTCCCCGACTACAGATTCCGAAATATGTTCATTAGTTTCCTCCCCTAAAATAGGATAGGTGATATGTTTCACTGATCTCAACACTTGATCTGTCCTTCCTAATCCTTGCTGGAGTTTATGTATTTTATTTGTCTCTAGACCCTGAACTGGGGTGGGGGGTCTAGAGCGAACCCTTACTTGTTGTAAGGAACAGATTAGCTATTGCAGTATCAAATCACTCGAACCTTAAACAAATATTAAATGTACAAAGAAATAAGTTTAGTCTTACCAGAAATATGAATATGGTACACAGTTAAAGTAATGCTAGCAAAACTCAGCTGAGCTGCTGGCCTTATGATGGCGTCCCTCTAAAATCTTCAATAGCTTCTGGGAATACACCAATTAATAATTGTCGTAATTTTTATCTGAGAGGGTGCTGATGAATATTGGTCCCTTTAGAGTGTAAAGTGATATTGAAGGCTCTGTGAGAATAAGGATTTTGGAGAATGAGGTAGTAGATTCACAAGCGCTGGGAAGGAGCAAGGACAGTCTCTTATTACGACAATCTCTGTTTTCTCACAGACTATTCCTATCTCTCTTCTGAACAAACAATTGTTTGTCAGTTCCAGTCGCTCAACGTACATGAATACAGCCTACACAGATGGAAATGTTTGGAGTTTTAGGCCAACCGACAACCAACACAATTAATGATTAATACCTTTATTATCATAAAGGACTCACACATAATTGTACATTTACAGTCAAAAATCAAAGGTTACAGAATACAAATATAACTAGGGAAGAGGGGGTTTTGAGGAGAAATATCCCAACCACCGTTTCCCGTTTATATTTACTAACAGACAAGACCCGGTCCCAAAGACAAGAAGGGGGGGGGGGGTGATCAGAGATAGGCAATTTAACCCACTGGTAAATTTATTACTCTGAGGCAAGGGGTTACAGAAGAAGGGGGGGGGGGTGTAGAGGAAAGCTAGGGTTCTCAATTGTCTCCCTTTAAATCAACAAATTTTACGGGAGGGGAAATGAACACAGTTACCCAATCCCGCTAGGAGAGATCCCGTACAAGGAATATAATGCGCCTTAGTACAAGGTCGAACTAATTAAAAGGGTAAAGAAAAGATAAATTCTCCTTTCATTCAAAAAACACACTAGGGCTGGCCATCCCACAAACACACACGCAGACTTACCAAAAAGGTGAATTCTGTCACTCTAGGAATTATTTATCACAGCAGCTAATACCGTGGAATAATGGACTGGTCCTCTTATTTCTTCCGTGTCAGGCCCCAGATTTAACGAGGTAACAAATAGTCTCAAAAAATCGCCAGACGGTGAAGCGTAAAGGCTACTGTTGGTTTAGATAAAGTTCCTAATGAATGGCACAGGCACTTGGCTAAGCGTGAGGTATGGTGTGGTTCCTAAAATTGGCACAGCTGGTGGAGATAACTTTCTTTTTCCGTAATGTCACAAGTAAAAAAAACACTGAGGTAAGTTCTTCTTCGGGGGTGTGTAAAATCCACTGAATATACTTGACAAACAGCGTTCAGGTAGATCTATGTTTTTTCTTCACAAATAGGGGCAGTGAATAAAATATGTTCTGCTTCCAGTTTACTTTAAGGACTAGCCTATATGAACTAGTATTATAAAAGTGTTTCTTGGGTGGCTCTTATTCTCAGTTAAATTCAGAGGAGCGGGGCCCATTACAGGTCGCCACAAGTTTAGCTTTAAAAAAGGTTCATATGTAACTGGAGTTATCGAATTGAGTTGGCAGAACTCTGTATATAATTTATAATTGCTGGGATGCAGGTTGAATGATCGTTCTGAATGAAAGATAATCAAAACAAGAAATGCATTACAAATCATATTATAATCTGACGCGATAAATAACAGTTAGCCTATTTACTTATTAGCGTCGTCAATTAACAAATCAGGAAAACTTCCCGTGAGTTAAAAATAATTAAAAGCACACCTATCTATACAGAACTAAACTGTATTAAAGTTATAATTCTTTTTAACGTCTGCAAAATAAATTTACGCGTCAATTGTATTAGGAAATACTTTTAGCTGTAACATTAGTTTGCACTAGAACTTTGAAAATGGGTTTATTTAATAAGGTTAAATTTACACCACAATCCATTAAAATAAATTGAAATAACTCGACCACTGATCACTCGAAGCTAATGTATAAATTACCGTCTGCACAGAAAGAATACACTCCAATAGTCACGAAGGTAGATGAAATCCAGCAGGGATCCGACTATGCTAGTGCAACTAGGATTCTGTCAGAGCGAACGATAAAATGCAGTTTATCGGAGTTCTCTATTTATACATCACGAATGTAACTTGAATGGGGCGTGTTAAATTTTCGCACCTTTCTTGATGTTTAGCAAATCCGAGGTACAACGCCGTTGTGTTAACTGCTGTGTTTCCTACGTTTTCCCCGGTCAGGCTGCTCGCATAAGGGTGCGAAAAGTTTCCGAGAAGCTAACTCTGTGAGCACCGAGTTCCCTGATTCTTTAGATCGTGTACCGCCCCTCGCTGAATTCTGAAGATCAGCCTGCCTTTGATCCAGCGTGTAAGGTTCTCGTGGAAATGTTGCATGCGGGTAAAAGTTACAACAGATGATCAGGGGTTCTAAAGTTATGAGAGGCCAATATTCTGTTATCATCGATCGAGTCAGGGAAATTCATTTGTCATACTTAGACGTACGTCACAATCGTCCCCACTTTTGAGACATGGAAACTCGTTTTCATGTTTCATTTATGACAATGAAGTTGCCCTGATCGGTAGCTTTAGGATGATTGGCATCGTCGATTTTCTCCTCTTCCTCCGTCGTCCAGTTTCTACTCAAGAAGTCAGCTCCGACATTCTGTTTTCCTGGAATATATTCCACTTTGAAGGAGTAAACACTCAATAGCAAGGCCCAACGCATTATCCTTGCGTTGAATTCCTTCTTGGCACCCAGGAAAGCTAGTGGAGCATGGTCTGTTTGCACCGTGAAAGAAGTACCATACAGAAACTCATGATGGCGTCTGATGCCATGAATCAGAGCGAGACATTCTCTTTCATTTCTCCACGTTCTTCTTAATAGGCCAACTGCATCCGTGAGAAATAGTATGCCCCAGGAAGTCTAACTGTTCAAACCCGATGAGACATTTGCTAGGTCTGGCTGTGAGACCCGTTTCCTGTAGTCTCCTGAGGAGCATAGCAACCGTAGCAATATGTTCTTCATAGGTTTCCGATGCAATTAATATGTCATCCATGAAATTATGGATATGGGGACTTTGCAAAGGCTCTAGAAGCTTCCTCATCATCCTGGTGAACACTCCTGGTGCGTTATGCAAACCGAACGGCATCACATTAAATGTGTAACGTCCTTCGCTAGTGCTGAAAGCTAACAAAGGTTTAATTTCCTCCTTGACTGGTATTTGATAATAACCTTTACTGAGGTCAATCTTGGAGAAGATCTTTGCTTTGCTGAGCTTGGTGAACAACTCAGAAACAGTTTGGAGAGGTTCGGGCTGGAATTCCGTTACAGCGTTTAGCAACCTGTAATCAATGCACAGCCGAACTTCCTTATTGGGCTTCTGCAACAGCACTACACTCGAGCTGTAAGGAGATGTAGACTCACTGATAATTCCTGCCTGACGCAGCTTGTCTATTTCTCCGCGAAGTGCATCCGCTTTAGCGTACGGGATGGGATAAACTCTGGTTTGAACAGGGGTCTCGTTTGTTAATTTCATATCAAATTCAATGAGATTTGTTCGACCAGGTACATCCGTTAAGACTGCACTGTACTGTTTTAGTAGAGCCCTGGTTTCTGTTTGTTGTTCAGGTGAGAGATTGTCGCCGAACTTGACATCTTTAAAGGATTCTGTGGGTTGCAGTGGATACTCCATGCAACCATCATCTTCCTCGTCTTCCGTTGCTATGGCGACAGCCAGGAGATGCTCGGAGGATGGCACCGGTCTTTCCAAATATTTCTTTAGCAGATTTATGTGGAAGACCTTCTCCTTTCCTTTGAAGGTTGAATGATCGTTCTGAATGAAAGATAATCAAAACAAGAAATGCATTACAAATCATATTATAATCTGACGCGATAAATTACAGTTAGCCTATTTACTTATTAGCGTCGTCAATTAACAAATCAGGAAAACTTCCCGTGAGTTAAAAATAATTAAAAGCACACCTATCTATACAGAACTAAACTGTATTAAAGTTATAATTCTTTTTAACGTCTGCAAAATAAATTTACGCGTCAATTGTATTAGGAAATACTTTTAGCTGTAACATTAGTTTGCACTAGAACTTTGAAAATGGGTTTATTTAATAAGGTTAAATTTACACCACAATCCATTAAAATAAATTGAAATAACTCGACCACTGATCACTCGAAGCTAATGTATAAATTACCGTCTGCACAGAAAGAATACACTCCAATAGTCACGAAGGTAGATGAAATCCAGCAGGGATCCGACTATGCTAGTGCAACTAGGATTCTGTCAGAGCGAACGATAAAATGCAGTTTATCGGAGTTCTCTATTTATACATCACGAATGTAACTTGAATGGGGCGTGTTAAATTTTCGCACCTTTCTTGATGTTTAGCAAATCCGAGGTACAACGCCGTTGTGTTAACTGCTGTGTTTCCTACGTTTTCCCCGGTCAGGCTGCTCGCATAAGGGTGCGAAAAGTTTCCGAGAAGCTAACTCTGTGAGCACCGAGTTCCCTGATTCTTTAGATCGTGTACCGCCCCTCGTTGAATTCTGAAGATCAGCCTGCCTTTGATCCAGCGTGTAAGGTTCTCGTGGAAATGTTGCATGCGGGTAAAAGTTACAACAGATGATCAGGGGTTCTAAAGTTATGAGAGGCCAATATTCTGTTATCATCGATCGAGTCAGGGAAATTCATTTGTCATACTTAGACGTACGTCACAATAATACACTGTGTCTACCAGGATAACTTATTCTGAATGACCCCAAATGCGCGTCTGAGCGCCGATAATATGATTGTCTGTGGCCAATCACGGCCTTTGGTTTTTTCAAATTCAAATTTCCTACACTAAAGTCATTTCAGTCATGCTTCAGTCAAGTATGGATTTGTGTCTGTTAGTCCGTCCGTCTCTACTTGCGTTTTCACAAAAAACATACTTTGTTTTTGAACCAACCTAGCCGTCCCCTCTACAATTTTGTCCTTAAAGTTATTTTTAGCCACAGCTCCCACCAATTTGCGTCCATTTAGCCTCGCTAGTTTCAAGTACGCGTTCAGTCAGATTTTTGTCTTTTGATCTTCGTTCCGTTTTGCCTTCAAGTCTAACAATTTCATTTCCATGGCGGGTGATGACCCGCGGCGTGGGCGATCATGTATTCTAGCAGCTTACGCATAGTTTTTATCCCTACGTTGTATCATTGGAGATATTTTGACGTTGTATCACTGTTAATTTTGTGACACATCTCCTCACTTGAAAACATGCCTACGGCAAGTTCTAAACCAGTGATACACATAGACAAAATCTCTCCCTACGCCTGCCATTACTCTAATTTTGATCACAGGGGTGCCGACTGAGGAAATCTGCACCGACATTCAATTTGCCTGGGATATATTGGATACTAAACTGATAAGGTTGAAGCAATAAAGACCACCTCAGCAATCTTGCGTTTTCATGCTTAGCCTGAGATAAGAATACGAGAGGCTGATGATCCGTCTCGACCACAAAAGTCCTACCATACAGATAGATTTGAAACTTCTTTATTGCCCAGACCAACGCTAAACATTCGATCAGGGGTCATGCTACCCTGATATACAGTGTGTCCCAAGAATTCCAACTCTTTGCATCCAATGCAACATTTTGTTGGCCTCGCAGTTAAGTTCGCCTCCCTAAGCCTATTAAATAACATTTCTAGAACTTCAATGTGTTCTTCAAATGTCTCTGTGGCGACGAGAATATCATCCATGAAATTCGTGATACATGGGTTATTCAGGGGATCCAATAATTTGCGCATCATCCTTGAAAATACACTCGGAGCATTTTTCAGTCCGAATGGTAGCATGTTGAATTCATAATGTCCATCTGAAGTGCTAAAAGCCAAATAAGGTCTCACTTCAGGCTTCACTGGGATCTGGTAATAGCCTTTACTAAGATCCACCTTTGAAAAGTATTTTGCCTTGTTCAGTCTGGCAAATAACTGTTTTGTGTCTGGTAATGGATCCACTTGTCCTTCTGTGACAGCATTCAGTTTCCTGTAATCTATGCACAGTCTGTGTTCCCCAGATGGTTTTCTCAGCAATACGACACTAGAGCTAAAAGATGATTCACTGTGTGAAATAATCCTTTCCTTCAACAAATAATCTATTTCTTCCTTCAATGCCTTCTCCTTCGCGAACGGAATAGAATAGGCTCTCATACAGATTGGGTTTGAGTCTACCAGTTTCATGTCATACTGTAGCAAATTTGTATGTCCTGGTTTATCTGTTAATACATCTGTATGTTCCTCCAGAACCTGTTGAACTCTCTCCCTCTGGTTTTTAGTCAGGTGCTTACTGACTTTTACCTGTGCTGCTGTTTCACAAGGATGTAATAGGTATTCATGTGAGGTGAGTGGTTCCTTTTGCATTTGAGTTGCGATAGCTAAGGTCAGTAAGGGGGTGCTTTCCTGGAGTTGTCTGTCCAGATACTTCTTTAACAGGTTTACATGATAAACTTTCTCCTTCCCCTTTTTGTCAATTTTATAGTTTGTTCTAGACACCTTCTCTAGAATCGTATATGGACCTTGCCATCCAATTTGTAATTTATTCTGGCTACCGGGTAGTAGAAGCAGCACCTTCTCTCCCACTGCCAGTTCTCTGTCCTTTGCCTTCCTATTAAAATATGCTGCATGTTTCTTTCTGGCTTGTTTCAAATTATCATTTGCCAGTTTCCATCCAGTTTTCAAACGAGTGGTCAGTTCGTTCACGTATTGATAAGATGAGGTAACAGTCTCTTCCGCCTTCTCATCTGTCCAGGTCCTTAATAGAGCTTCTAATGGACCTTTTATTGGCCTCCCAAATAGCAGAGTTGCCGGAGCCATCCCGGTTGAACTATGTGGTACCTCCCGGTACGCAAACAATGCGGCGGGCAGGAATTGATCCCACAGATCCGGTTTTTCGTGTGCCAGCTTTCTCAGGATAGAAATGAGAGTCCCGTTGAACCTCTCTACCTGGCCGTTCCCTTGCGGATGGTACGGACTACAATGAAAGTGTCTGGCTTGAAATAGCTTAAAAACTTCTTCCGTTAGTTTCCCCGTGAACTGAGAACCATTATCCGTCAAGATTTGATGCGGGAATCCTAATCGGGTAAATATTGTAAGTAGTGCCTCTGCTACATGTTTTGAATCAATTGATGGCAGGGCTACCGCCTCTCCCCACATAGAACAAGTGTCCACCAGAGTAAGGATGTAACTGTTCCTCCTCTTGGTCCGAGTGAGAGGTCCTACAATATCCACTGCAACCCTCTCAAAAGGTGTTCCCACTATGGGCATTTCCCCTAGAGTTGCAGGAGCAGTCCAGTGCTTTGGAGCTACCCTTTGACATTCTGGGCAGGATTTGACAATCTTTTTATATCCTCCGTTATCCCTGGCCAGAAGTAATGACAAGCTATACGCTGTCCTGTGGCGCTGATCCCCATGTGACCACTGAAGGGAATCGCATGCCCGAGTTCCATCACTTTATCTCTATATGAAGTGGGAAGAACCAGCTGGTTGTGACCATTTGTTCCAGTTCCGGCCTTCCTGTATAAGAGTTTGTTCTTCATGAAATATTCCCCCTTGCTCGGAGGTGTGTGGCATTTGGGCAATTTTTTAAAACATGGCTTGAGTGTCCTATCCTCAGCCTGCGCCTTCCTCATCTCCTCTGGATGAGCATTTATAGGTTCACCTTCTTCCTCCTTCTTCTGTGACCGGGTCTGCACTGTCGCCATGATCACAGGTCTCTCGGGATTCCCCAAGAAGACGTATCTACACCCCAATATCAGAGGGTAGATTGGTTCATCTATCACTGCTGCTCTGATTTCTCCTTCCACATAGCGAGTTTTCACCGTTATCCTTGCGATGGGAAGTGTCATGAGTGGTATGTCCTTAGTTGCCCCTTGTATTTCCACTGTTTCTGTGGTATACTGACTTGGGTCCACTAGGCTAGACTTCACAACTGAATCATAATCCAAACCTGTATCATAAAGGCACCTTATGGTGACCCCATTACAAATAACATCCTCACAAACTGGGGGGTGATAAGGTTCCTGTTGTCCATTAGGATTAACCTTTAATCTTCGCGTCCCCGACTTCATTGCAGCAATGTTTGAAGGTTTCCTTCTACAAAATTCGGTGTTATGGTTATCCTTCTTGCACCATTTACACCATCTTTTTCCTTGGTTCAACGGTTTTCTTTCATTGAACTTTTGGTCATTGAACTGTGAGTTTCTGTCGCGATAGTCATTTCTTGGCCGCTCAAAGTTTGTCCTACCTTTATTTCCCCGCTCTCTATTATCAAATTTATTAAATTGCTGTGGAGCTTTAAAATTGTCTATGTGCTTCTTTTTAGCACCACTTACCTCTGCCTGGGCTGCCTGATACCTCTCAGCAACATTTAAAACCTCCCCCAACTTCTCTGCACCTTGTTCCATGAGAAATTTTCTCATGTCTGGAGCCATGGACTCTCTCAATTGCTCAATCATGATCTTTTCTTTAAGATCTTGGGTCTTCCCCAGAGCAGTCCATTTCTCCAAATAGGTTTCTAGTCTGGCAGAGAATTGGTGGTATGTCTCCCCAGACAACAGTTTGGCATTTCTAAATTTCTTACGATAAAATTCCCCATTTTTTTCGTACCTCAATAACAAAGCCTGCTTTAACCTGTCATAATTCTCCTGGTCTTCTCTGTTCATTTTTGCGAAGACTTCATAAGAAGTACCTCTCAGTCCCTGTGATAGCTTTAAACTCCACCTCTCTCTCTCTAACCCATATGTAGTAGCTAATAACTCAAAACGTCCTAGGTACCCCTCTATGTCATCGTCTTTTTCAACAAAATGGTCTAAATGAAACCCCATAGCTGAGTTTGAGGCTCCCAGACTGGGCGTAGCATCTGAGGCAAAAGGGCTGGCACCATTTTCAGGGGCCGGGCCTTGTAGCTCCAGCTCCCTTAGTCGTAATTCGTGCTCCCTTTGCAACCTTCTATCTTCTGCCTCCCTTTCGGCAGTCAATCTTTTATCTTCTGCCTCCCTTTGCAACCTTCTATCTTCTGCCTCCCTTTCGGCAGTCAATCTTTTTTCTGCTGCCTCTAATGCTTTAGCCTCTTTGTCAGCCTCAATCTGCAACCTCTTAGTCTCAGCCTCAATTTGTACCCTCTTCTCTTCAGCCAACCGTTCAGACTCTAATTTTCTTTCAGCCTCTTTTTCTAATCTCCTTTCTTCCCGTTCAATATATTTATCACATTCAGCCGTTACATATTGAATTAAAATCTGACCCTCCATTCCCATCTCCTTTGCGGTCAGCACAGCAGCTGATCGGAATTTTGCCAGCTCCGCCATACTTTTTAAACAAATCTAGCAATGTGCAAAATAAATTTCCAACCACTAAAGTACTTCTAATTACTATAGTCTTAATAATTCTAATTAATTAATTAACTAATTACTTAGTACTGGCTGTGAAGATTCACCAACTTTTATCTGCAGGGACACTTTTAATTTTAAGGGAATTTTACAATTTTTGTTCCCCTAATTTTATTTCTCCCACCAGGAGATCCTAATATACTTAATGGGCTAATTATCCCGGGACAAAGAGACCCCAATATATGTAGTGGGTTTGATGGTATTGTATGATGGTGATGGTACTAAGTGTGATGCATGAGGTCAGCTGTGAAGGCTCCTGAGATAAAATGTAGCTGTGAATTGTCAGAAGGCCCTTCTTGCTACCACTACGACCTCACACTTATCTTTTTTGTACTAATGAATGTGGCTACGTTAAATGTCTAGGGTAATGATATGTAGTGTGGTGTGGTAGTTTACAGACACACACACAGATATTTACTAAGTCTAATAATATTAACAAATGTTATAATACACTGAACTAACTCAAGTGTGTAAAAATTTTGATAGTAATTTTCTTACATTTATTTTGTTCTGGACCAAGTTTTATTTTGACCAGAACATATGAAAGGTTTAGAAATTATGAAAGAAATGCATGGAATATTACATAATAAATGCAAGGTGTGTACATATGTATGTTACTAACATTTACTGGTTGTGCTGTTGGAGTGACCTCATCACTCCCGGTCTATAGTGACTACACATTGTCCAGTTAATTGAAGGAATTTTATGGGTGTTTTAGCAAATAAGTTGAGTTGGTGAATTCTCAGCAGACCAGAAGCTCACGTAACTTTGAAGATGTAGCTCTGGTGCTGAGATCTGGTGGCCCCACCTCTCCGTGCTTGGGGGCAATATAAGAGTTATGGTGGCCCCACCTCTCCGTGCTTGGGGGCAATATAAGAGTTATGGTGGCCCCACCTCTCCGTGCTTGGGGGCAATAATAGGCTGCTCTGACACAATGTTACTGCACGGATCCACTCTGGTAAAATTCAACCACTCATTTGACACCGCATTGGTGCCAACTGAAACTCACAGCTCTGCAATAAAAGTATTAGTTATGTGTCAAAATTCCGTTCTCTAACCCTGTCTGGACACAACACTACACAACAAAAACACCATATAGACGGGTCAGATCTCTCTGACCATACAGCACATTTTACCATGTTGGTTTCACATAGGATAAGTTCTCCCCGACTACAGATTCCGAAATATGTTCATTAGTTTCCTCCCCTAAAATAGGATAGGTGATATGTTTCACTGATCTCAACACTTGATCTGTCCTTCCTAATCCTTGCTGGAGTTTATGTATTTTATTTGTCTCTAGACCCTGAACTGGGGTGGGGGGTCTAGAGCGAACCCTTACTTGTTGTAAGGAACAGATTATGCTATTGCAGTATCAAATCACTCGAACCTTAAACAAATATTAAATGTACAAAGAAATAAGTTTAGTCTTACCAGAAATATGAATATGGTACACAGTTAAAGTAATGCTAGCAAAACTCAGCTGAGCTGCTGGCCTTATGATGGCGTCCCTCTAAAATCTTCAATAGCTTCTGGGAATACACCAATTAATAATACACTGTGTCTACCAGGACAACTTATTCTGAATGACCCCAAATGCGCGTCTGAGCGCCGATAATATGATTGTCTGTGGCCAATCACTGCCTTTGGCTTTTTCAAATTCAAATTTCCTACACTAAAGTCATTTCAGTCATGCTTCAGTCAAGTATGGATTTGTGTCTGTTAGTCCGTCCGTCTCTACTTGCGTTTTCACAAAAAACATACTTGGTTTTTGAACCAACCTAGCCGTCCCCTCTACAATTTTGTCCTTAAAGTTATTTTTAGCCACAGCTCCCACCAATTTGCGTCCATTTAGCCTCGCTAGTTTCAAGTACGCGTTCAGTCAGATTTTTGTCTTTTGATCTTCGTTCCGTTTTGCCTTCAAGTCTAACAATTTCATTTCCATGGCGGGTGATGACCCGCGGCGTGGGCGATCATGTATTCTAGCAGCTTACGCATAGTTTTTATCCCTACGTTGTATCATTGGAGATATTTTGACGTTGTATCACTGTTAATTTTGTGACAAATGCTATCAGCACATTTCCTGTAATGTGTGTCCTATCCATCGTCAGCATCTTCTTCTCATCTCTTGTTTCATTGGTACTTGCCTGGTTTTTGTCATAAATTCCACGTTGGTGACTTTGTCGTACCATATTAATCCTTCTATTCTATGCAAGCACCTATTTGTGAAAGTCTGTAGCCTTCATGAAATACGCCACGTTTTTTTTATTTTATTTTTATTTCGTATTTATAAGATCCTAATCGCTTCTGCTGTGTACACGTTTCTGTACTCACATAGTAATGTACAGTGTACACGTTTCTGTACTCACATAGTAATGTACAGTGTACACGTTTCTGTACTCACATAGTAATGCACAGTGTACACGTTTCTGTACTCACATAGTAATGTACAGTGTACACGTTTCTGTACTCACATAGTAATGTACAATGTACACGTTTCTGTACTCACATAGTAATGTACAATGTACACGTTTCTGTACTCACATAGTAATGTACAATGTACACGTTTCTGTACTCACATAGTAATGTACAGTGTACACGTTTCTGTACTCACATAGTAATGTACAGTGTACACGTTTCTGTACTCACATAGTAATGTACAGTGTACACGTTTCTGTACTCACATAGTAATGTACAGTGTACACGTTTCTGTACCCACATAGTAATGTACAGTGTACATACCGCTATTAGGTGTAGGTAAAGGTAGATACTGCAGTAGGGTAGTGAAGTGTTACAGACCATACTAGGTCCAGCATCGAGAGGCAGGTGGTGACCAGTTCCCTTCCTCGCTGCCTTCTCCTTTCCTAACTCAAAGGGCAGAGTCAAGTACCTATTTACAGCTGGGTAGACTGGAGCGTGTCGGTACCGTGATTCGAACCTGGCATCTTTGCTGCGAGAGATCAACGCTCTAACCACTCTGCCAATCGGACGCTCAAGATAAATGTAGTCCCTAAGTAGATACTGCTGTAGAGGAACAACGTGTTAGAAGCTTTACCTATACTTAGCTTTATGATATATTGGTGACTATTCCTCTTAGAGGCTTTACCTATACTTAGCTTTATGAGATATTGGTGACTATTGGTGACTATTCCTCTTAGAGGCTTTACCTATACTTAGCTTTATGAGATATTGGTGACTATTCCTCTTAGAGGCTTTACCTATACTTAGCTTTATGAGATATTGGTGACTATTCCTCTTAGAGGCTTTACCTATACTAGGCTTTATGAGATATTGGTGACTATTGGTGACTATTCCTCTTAGACGCTTTACCTATACTTAGCTTTATGAGATATTGGTGACTATTCCTCTTAGAGGCTCTACCTATACTTAGCTTTATGAGATATTGGTGACTATTCCTCTTAGAGGCTTTACCTATACTTAGCTTTACGAGATATTGGTGACTATTCCTCTTAGAGGCTTTACCTATACTTAGCTTTATGAGATATTGGTGACTATTCCTCTTAGAGGCTTTACCTATACTTAGCTTTATGAGATATTGGTGACTATTCCTCTTTTTCAATAACCTTGCCTTCTCTAACTCAACAACAGAGTCACATATCCATTTTTACAGTCGGGTTTATTGAAGTGTGATCCTACCTGATTTCATCTTACCTTTGGAAGCAAACGCTCTATAAAATTTGCCATTTGAGACGCTGACTTGTAAACAAATACTAAGAGCTTTTCATTTCTATTTAATATTTCAATAAATTACATCATATTTAAAATTCAGAGTCACATTTATGATGCTCTCATCACGTCCTAGTCGTTCATGCATGCCAGTCAGATACGGTCACCCTATCTCGTAAAACTAAGAGCAAAGTCTCTAACATTGTATTCCCCTACAGCAGTATCTGCTACGGGAGTACTTCTACTTGACCTTCGCCTGCCATGTATACACTGATTACGGTAGACAGCGTAGACTGCGCTAGCTTGGTCATGTCCGACGCATGAAAAAGATGGTCGCATCCCCAAAGATATTTTCCACGATCAATCGGCGGACGGCTAAAGAACAGTTGGGAGATCGCAGCTGAGGTTCAAAGTTGGGAGATCGCAGCTGAGGTTCAAAGATGGGAGATCGCAGCTGAGGTTCAAAGATGTGTGTAAGAGAGACATGAGGGCACTGGACATAAATCCAGCAACCTGGGTGCGTGAAGATGCCGACCGCACCAAGTGACGATGATCTCTATGGAGCCATCTCAGATTGAGCGACAAGAAGCTTTTCATACCAAGCAGAAGAGAAAAGTGCACCACGCAAAAAAACAGCCGACGTCTACCACTTCAAGGGCGCATCCCATAGTTAGTTATGACTGAAGGGGGCAACTACTACATGAATTCGATGGAGAACGTTTTGAATTTGCTACTATCTGAAATAAAAAAAAAATAAAATAAAATAAAAACCAATTTACTCACCCTTCGATCTATGAAGCGGAACCAGTTTTCCTTAAAAACTTGCGAATTAATGATAATAATTTATAAATCCTTAAAAACTCGTTAGAACTGGCGTGTCGCACGTTTGCAAATCCCAAAAGTATATGTTTTCATTGTCATAATTTTATACACACGCCTAACCAATCAACGATACAAGTTGATCTGTTTACTTAGCGGTAATTAGGACAAAGAAAACAGATTGAAGTCCGCTTTGATTACGTAACATTATATAACTTAAAATTTTATTTTCACTAATCACGCACGAGATAATGACGTATGGGGTTTTTCCTGCAACGTCAGCAGGTGTCGGTGTGTGAGTTAGTCGTTCGTAATTCGAACCGAACGATTCTGGCTGTGTGAGAGCCAGAAGTTATTTGAAAAAGATCTGTTCATTGGCGGAAACAGTTTATATCTCCATAAATGGACATGTCAACAGACAAACTACCACTGAACTGTAATTAGATGGTACCGACGTATAGGCCTTTAAACATAATCAGGTCATTATTACAGTCTCATTAGTTGTATTAGGGCCCCTACGTTTAGGATGTTAGTAAATTCAAAAATTGAAAATTGCAAACAGCGCTATAAATTTTACGTTGCAATTGCATTGCGATTGAAAATTGCAAAAAACGTTACACAACTCCTATCCAACAGGCTGTCTTCTTCCTGGCCTGGTACCATTCTAGTCCTCGGTCCTTCAGAGATTGTATAATGTCGTCCTCCCAGCGAACTCTTGAGTAGTCATGGAGATCTGGATCCCTGGCACTTGGTTTCCCATATTTGTCGTGGTGGCCGATTTTCTCCCATTCTGCAGACATGGACAAATCATCGAAATTGGGACTATTCCGCTCTGGTCTGCAGGGGCTGTGTTTTGAAGCCATGACGTATCGTCTGTTTGCTGACTATGTCTCTTCTTCAGCCACCTTTCTCAGATATCTCATTTCTGAGGTCTCCTCCCAGCTCCCGATAGCTACATGTTCACATCTCAGCTCTCTATATCTACATGTTCACATCTCAGCTTCCTATATCTACATGTTCACATCTCAGCTCCCTATATCTACATGTTCACATCTCAGCTCCCTATATCTACATGTTCACATCTCAGCTCCCTATATCTACATGTTCACATCTCAGCTCCCGATAGCTACATGTTCACATCTCAGCTCCCTATATCTACATGTTCACATCTCAGCTCCCTATATCTACATGTTCACATCTCAGCTCCCTATATCTACATGTTCACATCTCAGCTCCCTATATCTACATGTTCACATCTCAGCTCCCTATATCTACATGTTCACATCTCAGCTCCCTATATCTACATGTTCACATCTTCCAGCTCCCTATATCTACATGTTCACATCTCAGCTCCCTATATCTACATGTTCACATCTCAGCTCCCTATATCTACATGTTCACATCTCAGCTCCCTATATCTACATGTTCACATCTCAGCTCCCTATATCTACATGTTCACATCTCAGCTCCCTATATCTACATGTTCACATCTCAGCTCCCTATATCTACATGTTCACATCTCAGCTCCCGATAGCTACATGTTCACATCTCAGCTCCCTATATCTACATGTTCACATCTTAGCTCCCTATATCTACATGTTCACATCTCAGCTCCCTATATCTACATGTTCACATCTCAGCTCCCTATATCTACATGTTCACATCTCAGCTCCCTATATCTACATGTTCACATCTCAGCTCCCTATATCTACATGTTCACATCTCAGCTCCCTATATCTACATGTTCACATCTCAGCTCCCTATATCTACATGTTCACATCTCAGCTCCCTATATCTACATGTTCACATCTTCCAGCTCCCTATATCTACATGTTCACATCTCAGCTCCCTGTATCTACATTTTCATCTTTCAGCTCCCTGTAGGTACATTTTCACCTCCCAGCTCCGAATAGCTACCCCCCCCCCTCCCCATCCCTCCCCCAGCTCCCTATAGCTAAATTTTCATCTCCCAGTTCACAACAGCTACATTTTCGCCTCTAGCTCCACAAAGCTACAGTTTTGCCCCCAGCTCCCCACAGCGACATTTTCACCTCCCAGCTCCCTACAGCTACATCTCCACCTTTCATTTCTCTATACCTACATCTCCACCTCCCAGCTCCCTACATCAACATCTCCACTTACAGCGTAAAACAGAGCACTGCGTAAAATAAAGCGCACTATTTACACAAAGTTTACAATGCAAAACACAAAATTAATACCCAATGAAAGAAAAATATTAAATCTGCAACTATTTACACACTTTATCACTGTTTAAAAAATAAAATAATAATCAAAGACATAATCTTTGAAGGACCGAGGACTAGAATGGAACCAGGCCAGGAGGAAGACAGCCGAAAGGATAGTCTGGCGCTCTCTCTTCCAAACCTCTACACCTCACGGCAGAAGGGGAACGACTAAGTAAGTAAGAAAGCAATATAAATGCTAAAAAAGAAAAAAAAAATCAGAAAAGGGAGGTGGATGAAGGGACACGTTCACGAAGTGAATAATGACAGCCAAAAAGATTTCCAAACACCGTAGAACCATTGTAACCGCTTTGTAGAATTTGTCTTCCGTCCATTACCGTAAACTGTCTAAATTAACGATAACTCTAAATGTTTAGGCCATCAATGCATTCGAACAAGAAGTGCGATATAAAAGACCACACATTTTTTAGAACAACAAGCCTTAACCCTGAATGCGCCACATCTGAGACTCTACGGACTTGGCAGGGTAAGAGTTAAATTTACAAAAGCAAGTGGTTATTTCAAAAAGTCGAAGCGTGGCGTAGTATCACATCAGAAAAAAGTGGGGACAAAACTAGGAAAGGAAAATACGGATGAATGGCACCGAACTAGAAAAATTAAACTCTTTCATTTGATACAAAGGCGCGTACTTTTCCCTCCTGTAATTACGATGTCAAGACACACAATAAGGACATTTAGGCCTATAATTTAGGGCCCAAATTATCAATCTCACGGCAACGCCTAAATACGCGAGTCCATATGTGACCCAATGAAAAATATAATAAATGAAATACAAGATTTGGTTGAAGATTTATTATTTATGTTAAATAACATTACAGGAAAAACCATTAAGAAAGATGTTTAAATATTTCGTGTTATCTGTTAATATAATTTTACGACTTAAAAATACTGTTTCACTAGTATTGCAGAAAAGATGGTTTACAAGTAGTCAAATTTTTCGGATTTACCCGTTCTTTTTTTATCTTCTTTCACCTTTCGATTCCCTTAGGAACATTGACCTTCAACAAACTTATGCTACGTCTTCCTGTCACGTGCCATCCGTTCAAGATTTTTCCAAGTCTTCTTCATCTCGTTCACGTCTGCCCTCAGTTCTCTTTTCCATGTGTTCTCTGAGTCTTCCCCTACCTCTCTGTGATAAGAGGTTTTGATGTTAATAAAATCTAAGGTTAACCAGGTGAGGTCAAGCTATGTAAGTTCCCTGAGTAATAATGATGATGATGAATTTCTCAGGGTCCCTATCCGCTACCTCTTCTGATCTCACCCAGGGTACAGTATTCTCTGTGGGGTTATGTGGCTAAGTGTCTAGGGTAATGTATTTAGTATGAGGAATGAATAATTTCAAACAGAACTTTAACTCAATAAAAATCAAGTAAGTAAAACTGTGTGTACGTTTTTATATATAAAGGGATATATATACAATTTTATTATTCCTGTACCTCACTCTTTTGGGACAGGAATTGTCAAACCAAGAAAACTGTTATTTACATAATATAAATAAATAAGTTGGAAACACTGTCCATGACTTTTAACAATAAAAAGGTCACTGTAATGGGTACCACACAGTCTGATTTCAATGCTTGTTACTAACACTAGTCAGTTATTTGAGAGTCTGTTCTTTACATCATTCCCCAGGAAATTCTTGTTATTGTGGTGGGTGGAATTGTGATGAACTATCATGTGCCCGTACTAAGGGACTTATCTCGTCAGCCTGTCTGATGCTTTTGGCTCCAGAATATACACTGTCATCAACTGGTTGCCTCCTGTATGAAGATACTGATTTTGGGCTTCACTGGTTATTGATGGGCCTTCACTGCCCACAGGTTCTTTCTTTTCCAGGTTTTCTGCAACACTTTTGACTGGCAATAAAACCCTGGAATGAGAAGGAAAAGTTCCTCCCCTATAGAGCCTGTTTATAACAATTCCACAACTAATCGATAATAATCTTACCTGGGGTCAGCCATGTGTGCTTACCATGTGCACCAGACTCTAAGTTTCCTTGACTACACTCAGTCCTGTGTTTTCATTCTTTTGCCAATATGGCATCAAAGCCACTGTTCCTTAAGCATTGATTGTCTTCCATAGAATCAGCAGGGGTGTACAAATATATCTTGTGACCTGTTAATTTCTTCTTTCAAACATTCTATGCATGGTTTCACATGTTCTTTGAACACTGTGTCACTCCAGAAGCCACTATCCATTTATTTTCTCCGGGACTTACAGTCGCAAAATTTTATGGCAAATTTACAAACACATTTATTTTTCACTTCCCAATAAGTCTGCTTTTAGACACATTCCTACTTAGGTCGTCGTAACCTCTCCCAATTGGCAGTATCGAAATAAAATACGGCGGCACACACAGCCTGTGGCCTACATGTCAATATATTACAAATAAACTTATTTGTCTTACCTCAAGTAAAGAATACTAACACATGCACAAGCTTGACTAGCAGTAAATAAGTTCTCAGACTGCTTTATCGTCCAGACGGCAAAAGCTTGGTCACAAGGCTTTCCCGCTGATCTCAACTTGGCAGTGCTTGGTAGTTTTTTTCAAATGGCGGTTCAAACTACAATGGCCTGATTTTTCAAGTAGTTGTACATTTTATTACCCTACCCCTAACCAATCAGAAGTCGAGTAAAAAAAAAAAAATAACTATTTTTGGATTATGACTGGAGCGATTCTAAGTGTGTTTGTTCGTCTGATTACGTTTGGGTATTTTATATCTCCGTTATTTATGGACCGATTTCAAATATCAAAAATGATAATTAAACGGCCAATTTACCTCTATCGTTCTATCTAATCTTCCTTTGGTTATTCCTTAACAGTTTCATCTGGGTAATTTTGTTGTAATTAATTGTAGTTCTACCCTGATCTAAAATATCTTACTTACTTAGTCGTTCCCCTTCTACCGTGAGGTGTAGAGGTTTGGAAGAGAGAGTGCCAGACCATTCTATCAGCTGTCTTCTTCCTGGCCTGGTTCCATTCTAGTCCTCGGTCCTTCAAAGATATTCTAATGTTGTCCTCCCAGCGGACTCTGGGTCGTCCTGGAGGTCTAAAATATCACTAATTTAAATTTTTCTAAGTCAAGAAAATTTTAGTGGGAATCTTTAGGTTAATATATTAATCAATATCAGCGCTATAATTCAAGATATCCCTTTCATTTTAATTCCCTTTAGTTATTGAGAAATAAATTATTTAATTTTGGTCAAAAACACAGAATCGGCATTTTTGCCACTGTCGCATAGAGATTTATGATCAATAAATTTTCTATATTCTTTTCTTTTCTACCCGGGTCCTCTACTTTATTATCGCTCTTTTATCCTTTTCCTGTGTTTTTTTCGCATTCGTTCGTTTGCGAAAAAATATATTATCCCATTCTGACTTTGCCGTTTCTTTTCTCATACTGGTAACGCATCGTATTGCATAATCGTGTCAGTCCCTGGACGAGACGAAATACTGTGAAATCCGTCTCGATAGACATGGGATGGCAGACATATCGTCTAACATTTTCATCTGACACGAGTTTTCTTCGGCTAAGTTCTCGACATGAGGTGTGGAAACTGCCATCTGCATCGCTCAGGACTGAGATTAGTTAGACGGAGGTGTCAAAGACGCGTTGTGGCAGTTATGGCCTGCGTCTTAGTTAAGTGTTAAGAGAGGAGAGGGGAGACGGGGGTTTGCAAAATACCGTGGGATCCTTTGTCTGTTTAAGATATATCTACCCGAGAGAGTTTTAGACTAGTCATTCATACTCCTAAATCTGCAGTAGACAGATCACTCGTGCTAGAAAATATCTTGTATATTGCAAAGTTCTGAGTTTCTTGGCAACATTTTGCCGAGTTCTAGACTACCATTATATTGAAGGATTCTAGTTCGTGGTATTAATCTGTAGTTCTGTGTGGAGGTAAATATATATTTATATATCTAGTAGAATTGAGTGTTTTAGTGATAAATCGCTTATTTCATTTTACTAGTTAGATTTCTGTGCAGAAGAAATTAATTTATAAGTTTGTTATATTCTCTAGTTGACGTGTTTCAGTGGAAAGCAGAATATATTATAATTTCTAGCTTAAACTCATGCAGCTATAAATAAATTTAATTTAACTGCTAAATACTCAGTCGAGAATATTTTTAAAACTATCTTAAAACTGCACTGATTCATCATTGAGTATTGACGAAATACGTATGTATTTCCAATTCATGATGATTGATTTTATGAATTATACCTTATTACACGGGAGTTTTAAACGATAAGTCAAGCTCTCCGCTTGCAGTTTATAATGTAAAATATAACCGAGTACATAGTATGTAAAAGTATTTTATATGTTGTTTTTTCTTTATTCAGTGAAAACTGAGGAAGCCCAACTCTACCAGCGTTTTGTACGGAGAAATATCTGTGAAGAACTAAAACATTTTTTCTTAAAGACTTGGGTGTATAAAGTAAAACCTGTCTAGATTGCATTGGCATCCAGAACGACAGAGTACCCATTACATAAACTTTTTTTTTAAGATTTAATGAAGTAACGGGCCCATCGAGCCTGATTTAATTCTTCCAGAGAAAAACCTCAAGTACATTTCAGCCCTTGTGGCAAGCAAAATATTAATATCAGTAACCTTCCGACGGAGTTGTGACTAGTGGTGGTGTGACCAAATAAAGTCCTATACTGAGAGAAGGCAGTTACCTGACATTCCTAATTACTAGAAACCTAAGCTATTGACACTGTGCTCGCTGTTAACGTTCGTGCCTGGACAATTTTAATGTGACAGAACCAGATATCCTAAAATAAGTATAACCAAGAAAACGTTCCCCGAAGTAGTGAATTCAACCCGTCTTTTTGGAACTGGGGGTTCTCTTGGCCAAGACTACCATTGGAGAGTCTGTATGTGCATGTCCTAAAAATTGTGTTTCCAGAAATGGCTACCAAAGCTGTAAGTACGAATGAAAGCACGTGATCACGGCTGACTGAATAGAGTGAATGCAGGACTGAGTGATTCCTTTATTGTTGTATTTTGGCACCCATTTTGCTGTCTTAAATTTCTTTATGCAAGTTTGTTTTGTTGCTAACAATATTTTTCCTTAGGATAGATCAGAGTATCCAAGTCTGTTCATACCTTTTAAAGGGAAATCTTAGACTAAATCATATGTATCCGTGACTCTTTGGGGCTATCACTTTTCTTCTAACAGGACTGTGGGCTATACATCGAGGGAAAGGATCATACCAATGGGTCTATCATTCTTGTAGAAATTCATTGACTTTATGACTATTTGTATATGTTTGATGTAATTTTTTTATGTTGTGATGGAAGTTTATTATGATAATTAAACTTCACATAAACTTATTCCAGTGTGTCGGTCAGTTAGTTCCCAATTATCTATATTTCCATTGTCATAGTTTCACGTCTGTGTGTCTATTGTAGTCACTTATGTGTGTATGTATGGGAGGTATATATATATATATATATATATATATATATATATATATATATATATATATATATATATATATATATATATATATATATATATACTACTATACAGCGTGTCCGGCAGAATTACTACCAATAACAAATGTCAATATTTACTCATCCATGTAAGTTAGAATTATTTTTTTATGGTTACCTCGTATAGAAACCATCACATTTTTAGGAGCAGTGAGATAATTGATAAATTGTCCGATAATGTGCAGATAACGCATACGTAATGCGCAGCCGCGGAATGTGAGGACGCGTGTAGTGAAAATGGCGGAGTTCACGGTGCAGCAGAAAGCGCAATGCTGTTATTGGCTTGCGGAATTAAAGTTTTCCATTGTTGTGCAAATGAGATTCAGGCAGGAATATGGACAGAAACCTCCAGAGCGACACACCATAGTGAAATAGCACAAGCAACTGTTGGAAACAGGTTCTTTGTTGAGAAAGAAGGGAAGCGGCAGGGAAGCGTTGTCTCCAGATAGAGTTGAAGCAGTTAGTGAAGCTTTTCAACGTAGCCCGCGGAAATCCATTCGACGGGCAAGTGGAGAATTGGGTATTCCAAATTCTACTGTTCACAAGACATTGTGCACAAAAGATTGCGGCTTAGAGCCTACAAGATCCAGCTAGTGCAGAAGTTACAGCCAAATGATAAACCCAGACGGGCCGAGTTCACAAATACAATGCTATGTCACCTCGATGATGACAATGAATTTCTCAATCGTATGGTATTCTCCGATGAAGCGACCTTTCACACATGTGGCAAAGTTCACCGGCATAATTGTAGGATATGGGGAAATGAAAACCCACACGTCGTAATGGAGCATGAGCGAGACGGCCCTAAACTTAACGTGTGGTGTACCTGTTACGGTATATGATATTAACGCCGTCTGCTAAAGGTTATCAGACGTGCAATTGTAAAGGTTAAGGCATTTAATATATTGCGATAGATGTTTCAATTATTGAACGCTCCATACACGATCGATTATGACGTGTATAGCGTTGTTTGGGTCACAGTCGGTAACTAAGAAACGCTACCCTTTGTTACTTGACCGCCAAGCTGAATAGCTGCGTTTTTCTAACCTTCCAATTCAATGGCATGCTATAGCCATTTATATATGCATTTTTTTGATGGACCAGGGTCAGTCCTAGAACTCTATATGAGAGGAAAATTTATGGAGGTTAGTATTTAACTAGAATTCTCAGAAGGAGAAGAATAATCGTCAAATTCGTATGAATATATTCAGACTCGCAGTCTCACTGTCGGCAGGTAGCCATGTCTAGCTGCGCGTGCATATAGCTGTGATGTTCTGACGACAATACGCATTGTATCCTTAAACGGACATTGACACGTAAACCAGCAGTCTACGTTATTGATTAATTTATGCATGACTTATATGGACTTATGTTCTACTCCTATTTGAAATGATCATCCTGTGTGTACAACTGTGAATTAAATGTATGGACTCAATGAAATGACTTATCAAATCAATCGTATTCCAAGGTTCAAGTATTGTTCGGAATCTTTCACCTTCGCATTCGCTTAATCTTCCATCGAAGGCACGATGCACTATCACTGAATAAAAAAACTAACATATCAAAGAAAAAACAATGGCCAGAAATTTATAATTGTTTTATTCATATCACATGGAACATTGTTCAGAGCAAACCACCTTGCAACAGTACTTTAACTTCGAATTATGTGATCGGGCCATTTTTCTTCGCCGAAGCCACAGTCAGAGGAGTAACATACCTCTAAACATGCTGCAAAATTTTGCAGTCCCTAGGATACCAGAAGGATTAGTATTCCAGCAAGATGGAGCACCTCCACACTATGCCAATGAAGTAAGAAACTACCTTCATCAACAATGTCCAGACAGATGGATTGGAAGATTAGGTCATATTGATTGGCCACCAAGGTCACCAGATTTGACCCCCCTTAGATTTATTTCTATGGGGATACGTAAAAAGCTTTGTCTATCAAACTCCGGTGCAGGGACTGGATAATCTTCGGCAGCGAATAATTGACGCTTGTGCATCCGTCACACCACAGATGCTGCAAATAACGTGGAGAGAGATAGAATACCGTCTTGACATTCTTCGAGCCACTAAAGGCGCTCATGTGAAGATCTACTGAAACTTGGTGGAGATCTACTGAAACTTGGTGAGTTGCAACTAAAACTTAATGAGTTTGCCTAACAGAAAATCAAAATCCGGTCGGTCTGCTATTATTAGTATACGAAATATTGACATTTGTTATTGGTAGTGATTCTGCCGGACACACTGTATATTATATTAGATTTGTCTGACTAATCTAACTCTGTTGTAGATGATAGGCTGACTGAGAGAAGCTTCTCGAATGTCAGAGACAGAATCTACTATATTTCCTCCACCTCACTCGTGAAATCTATTTCTATTTTTTTCACCTCCCACTGAGCTATCGACTATCTCTATGTCTATTCAGAAGGGACCAAACTTAGTCTTAATCACCTATCACAAATCTACGACAGCCACTACAACCAAATTTGTTTCTTGATTCTACAAAAACGAGGTACCAATTTGATTGGTTGTTAATTTTACTACGTCCTTCGATAAATATTAGGGTGGGTGTGTGTGTGTATGGGGGTAGTAACTTTTAACCTGTGGTAGTAGAAAAATTCAAATTCTCTAGTTAAATTTTTAGCGGTAAATGGACTTTGCCCCTCAGACAAATTTCAAATATTGTAGTTATTTATAGATTTTAAAAAATACGCGGACTGGTTTTTAAGCAGGAAGTTTGAGCGTGGGGTTTACACAGATCCATTTCACTACACTCTCTTATCTGGTGTATTCCACAAGAAGGACTGTCTAGTAACGCTATCAACAGGTTTTCCCAATGTGTGTCCTATCCATCTTCAGCATCTTCTTCTCATCTCTTGTTCCATTGGCCCTTTTCTATTTCTTGTCATCAGTTCCACGTGATTGATCTTCTTTAGTGCATATGTTTGTTGACGTTTTTGTGGTTGTAAATTTCTACAAGATGGGTACCCACCTACATCAATGGATGTTGATGCGAACACACAGCCTCTCATATCCAGGTGCAGTGATCGCCGCGGAAGCTACTGTCTTGTAGTAAGCTTCTAGCATATGGCCTATCCTGCACAAACATGTCCATAGCAGCACCTTCACGTGGTGACCCCATTCTCACAGAGTTTGCTATGGGGGCGACCGAATGCCTGGCGGTATAACTGGGTAGGGAGTTGTTTGGGACCCCTTCTAAGGTGCAGGCGCAATACCCACCGCCGAGTGGACCATGCTCTGACCAACACCAACCCAAACCCCACACATGGGTTAAATGCTACTTTCTCTCTTCTCTACTTGCCTACCAAGCTTTCTCTGTCCAATCCACGATACATCTCACCAAGGATCCTGAAGTGGTGACAGTAAAATACAGGTCTTTACCTAGAAGGGATCCGGGCCCTGTCCAACGTCCCAGCTGCAGCAAGAGTGCCATGCGACCTGACATTGCACCCATCGTCAGATTTTGTCCAACCCCTGAGACACGGGAAGCAAAGCCACTAAAACTCAATGGAAATTTAGAACCACTGTGCTGGGGAAAATCGTGAAGGCATACGATGCAGGACGTGACACAGCCACAGCAAAAGCTCAGCCACAGAACGAAGAAATGAGGCCTGCATCATGAGCGCTTGTGACTAGCGGGGAATGCATCTCTGTGAACCCCACCTGAACCCCCAAAGCGAAGTGATCTTTAGAGCCAAAAAGGTGAGTGGCCAAGAAAATCAACCCAATAATCATGGAGGAAGACATACCCATTGCACTCTTTGGAAGGGAGGTCTGCAGCAAACACCCAATATCTCCAATGCCAGTCACACAACATATTCCATACGAGCTCGGGCGTCGCCTCGGTTACCAAGGCCCGCGCAAGGGAGATAAAACCCCTGCTCCTTGTGAAAAGTCAGCGAAGGGGAACCTTAACATTTTACAGCTAAATATAGCTGGACTACAGAACAAGACAATCGAGCTTACAAAAATACTACACGAACATCAAGTACATGTAGCCCTTCTCCAGGAAACAATACTCCCACGGAGACAAATTAACATCATGGGTTATACACAGTACAAACGTGAATGCCTGAAGTGCCAACGCATCATGACCTTAATCAGAAATGATACCCAAGCCACAGTAACCAACAACCCTGTGTCGGATATTGACCACCAAATAATAAAGCTATGGGGCAAAGATAACACCAAGTACACACTACACAACATTTACTGTGCCCCGACCTCATCAAAAGGTCTGCCTGAGTTCGAGCCCATACTAAAGAAAACTGTCGTAGCTGGTGATTTTAATGCTCACATTCCTGCTCTAGGATACCGGCAGTTTAACAGTAGAGGCCTAGAGGTTGAGGAGCTGTGCAGCAGTACCAACTTAATGCTACTGCAGAACTTGGCAACTCCACCAACACTCCTACACAGGGCATACGGCTCGACCAGCCGGCCAGATCTGACATTTGTTTCAGCTGACATAGCAGAACATAGTATCATCAAAGTCTTAGAAGATGTGGGAAGTGACCACCGCCCTGTTTTAACAACTATTTTAACACCACATATGACGCAGAAGTCCCTGGGTAAACCATCCTGGAACTTCAGGAAAGCAGACTGGGACCGCTACGGCCGAGAAACTGACGCTGGGTTCAGTCAAATCATTAGAACTGATAACATTAACACTACATACAATAACATATGTACCACAATCCTAACAGCTGCCGAAACGTGCATCCCAAGGGGGAAGCATAAGAAGTATAAACCTTACTGGACATCTGAACTAGCTGAAGCAGTCAAAGAAAGGAGAGAGGCTAGAAAGAAGGCTGAAAAATACCCTACCACCCTAAATAAAACAGATTACAACAGGTGGACAGCAAAAGTAAGGTATGTCACCAAGAAGAAAAATGAACGGGAGACTTGGAAAAAAAATTGCAACAAACTAGATCTAAACAGAGAAGGGAACAAAGTTTGGAGACTCCTCAGTAATCTCGAGGGAAGCAAGAAAAAGACAAACCCAACACCTATGGTGGATGGAAGTGGTGATGAAGTAACATCAAGCAGCAAGAAAGCCGATATCTTCAACAATTTTTATGCCAGTGTAAATAAAACACAACAGAGAAAGAAACTAGACGAAGTGCTCCTAAAGAACACACCCACGCGTAACATAGATCAGACCAATATGGCTGCGTTCGATGATCCGTTCCGCCCAAAAGAACTGAGAATGGCACTACGGAAACTGGCCAAAAATAAAGCTCCAGGACCAGATACAATTTAAAATGAGATGATTTGTCAACTAGGGCCAAAGGCAAAAGAGACACTTCTATGGTTCATCAATAGAACGTGGAACGAGGGACAGTTACCATCAGCATGGCTGACAGCAACCATCATACCTATTTTAAAGAAAGGGAAACCACCGGGAACACCAAGAAGCTATAGGCCTATATCCCTCACTTCATGCTTGGGTAAGCTGGTCGAGAGAATGGTAAACAACAAACTATACTGGTGGTTGCAAAGCTGGAACCTTCTTGACAACAACCAGGCAGGCTTCAGACGTAAGTGCCGCACAGATGACCCCCTCTTCAGGTTCACACAGAATGTGATGGATGGCTTTCAAGAGGGAAAAAGCACGATAGCTGTGTTCATCGACCTTGAGCAAGCCTAGGACAGAGTTTGGAGAAGGGGACTTTTGCTAAATATGAGAAGAGTGGGAATAGGAGGGAAAATGATTAGATTAGATGGATACAGGCCTTCCAGGCAAATGGAACCATAGCTACCAACAGTGCCGGTGCAATTTCACGGAAAGGAGCGCTGGAAAGGGGACTGCCTCGGGGCTCTCCTTTTAAGTTGCACCCTTTTCCTCATCTTCATTAATGACCTTGCCAAACATCTGAATGTGTCGAGAGCGCTGTTTGCTGATGACATTGCCATCTGGACTACTGATAAATATCCCATTCTGGCAAAAGCCAAGATCAACGGAGCTCTCCTTGCAATGTCAGTATATTGTGAGCTGTGGAGACTTGGAATCAATACGCAGAGGGCTGTATGCACCACTTTTTCCCGAGGCCACAGGATGGCAGAGAGACCTGTCGGCATCGAACTGAGTGGGGAAACACTGACAAAGGAGGAGCACCCAGTCTGTCTGGGAGTGAAGCTGGGCGGACAATTGAGGCTGGATGGACGCGTCTACAGCCTCGAGGAAAGGGCATGTAGGCGCCTAAACCTCATCAAACGGCTAGCTAGTACAAATTGGGGAGCGGGTAAACAAACCCTTCGTCAACTGTATCTCGGCTATGTGAGATCGGTGATTGACTATGGCCTCCCCCTCCAGACCATTGAATGCTAGTGCCATCTCGTCGCGGGACCGTGTGCAGAACCGGGCTCTCGGGTTAGTTTGTGGAGGGATGGGATCGGCGCCCACGGCCGTATGTGAGATGGATGCCAACGGGGAGCCGCTGGATATCAGGCGTAAAAGAGCACTGACTGAGGCTGTAGAGAGATACGGGAGACGGGAGAAAGACCACCTAGACAGGGTACTTATTGACATTTGGAAACAAACACGAAGACTGAAACAACTATCTCTCCTGGACATAGCCAAAGAGGAAAATGATAAACACCATCCCCCACAAGAGAGAGAATTAGAAAACAAATACTTTGGACCACCCACTTGGGAAAACTTCCATCGGCCGACTGTCAAAACGCAACTGATAGATAAAACGGCCGACAGGGAGGCACTTCCCACGGTCTTGAAGACGTGTGCCTCGGAGACCATTAACAGCTACCCAATATCAGCAATCCAGGCCTACACAGATAGTTCAGCTTTCGAGACCACCTCTTTTGCAGGATATGGCGTCTGCATATGTTACCTGAATGGATCCTCTTATGAGTTCTGTGACTCCTGTGGTGAATATTGTTCAAACTGGAAGCGGAGGCTGGGGCCATCGGGACAGCCATTGAATTGCTACGCCAGCAGTTTGACCTTATGGAACGAAAGCCGTCGGATATAGTGATTTTCAGTGACTCCATGTCTGTTCTGTAAGCACTTAAACAGACACCATATGAAGGCAAAGACATTTTTCTTATAGGAAGAGCGGTTCACATCTTGATCACAGCCTACTCCATCAGTGTAACCCTACATTGGATCCCTGGACACATTGATCTAACTGGAAATGAGACAGCTGATAGACTTGCAAAAACAGGAGCCTCTGGGCAACAAAAGGACAAACCCTGCAGCATGAGAACAGTCAAACAGATTCTCAGAAACAACACAAGGGAAATCTGGCTGAACAGATGGGCAAACGGGCCGACTGGCGAAATGTCTTTGATGAAATGACCTGCCCAAAAGACAAAGACAACATAAATAGACTCAGCAGGAGAAATACAGTCTTATCTTTCAGTTCCGAACAGGACACGCCAGAGTCAATAGCCACCAGACACCTCCTAAACCGTCTTTACAGACAACCCTGACAGTCACCTACGCACTGTGTGGAACACTTAAAACTGCAGAAAACATGGATATCTACCACATTGTCCTGCTGGTAGACTGTAATGCAGTACTGTGGTTTTATTTTTTAACAGACCCGATTCCGTTCTTCTATTTGTGTTTGCACCAGTCTTCTTCCCTTTGTAACTATATGTGTTTGCCATGTTTCTTTTCCTGGAAATATATCGAGTTTGGTCTTTTTCTGTAGGTCTAATAATTGCGGTTTTAATAGGAACTACAGGGGAGTTATATTAGATTTTCACCAGTTTGTTTTTCACCAGTTCTTTTCGCAAGATAATCGCGATCAGGGAATCTCTTTTTCTTTGTTAAAAAGAATCGCGGTCGTCGCGTAACGTGACGCAATTTTTTTGGACACGCGGTCTGTCCACATTCACTATAATTTTCACATCTAAATCTATCTTCTCAGTCTATCTCATACTAGGATCTTGTCTATACACTGGACACACTCTAACTTAAATCCACTTCGTGACAAGACCACGATTGAACGATTTCCGACACATGGATATCTACCACATTGTCCTGCTGGTAGACCACGATCGAACGACATAGTGTAAGGCGGTAAAGGTAGTCCCATAGCAGATAGTGCCTTTGGGGAGTGAAGTGTTAGAGACTTTACTTTACTAGGTCCAGCATCGAGAGGTGGGGTGACCAGTTCACTTCCTCTCTGCTTTTTCCTTCTTAACTCAAGAGCTAAGCCAGGTACCCATTTACAGCTGGGTAGACTGGAGCGTGTCTTGTTGATTTAGGGCTGCTGAGCTTCTCGTTCTTGCAGCCAATACCACACTGAAGACTCCTTGGAATTGTCTTGCATAGCTAGGCGGGGTTGTCGCACGGAAGGTCCTGGGTTCGAGTCCGGGGTAAGCCACTCATGTCTGTTGTTTTTCTGTTGTCTAGTGTTCTACTTCTTTATTTCGAGTGCCTCAAAACATACCTTTATGTTTGTCTAATATTTATCTACATTGTAGATCTAGGATTTTCCTGTGGCTTTTATGCCATTCGGGAGCAGCGGTAGCATAGTGGTTAGTGCACTAGCTTCCTAGCTCAGTGGTCTATGGTTCGATCCCCAGATGAAGTGGGATTTTTTAGGCCACAAACGGCTCCTGGGTCGACCCAGCCCCAAATGGGTACCAGAGCAACTCTGGGAAGGTTAAGGCGGCCGGCGTGATGCTGACCACATCATCATCCTAGTGTGCCGACGGTCAAGAAAATATGGGCCTAACACCATATTCCCAATATGCCTCAATTGGCGTGTAACGGGATCCTTTTTCCTTTATGCCATTCCATGTTGAGTTAAGTCATGAGCTCCAATTTATCCAACTCGGCTGGCATTTAAAGGATCGTCACATCTGGTCCCAGGCTAGGAGTAAGAAGTACGTGGCATATTATGCATTCCTCGCCATCTAGGGGAATCTCCAAATATGCAGAGCCAAAATACTGTACCCTGGTTCTGGGCTCTCCCAAGGAATTGTGCACGTTCTACTAGAGCCACTTCTCAGCTCTCCCTGCCCTTCGTGGGCACATGGTGAGATCCTGCTGCATGCAGCCAACCAGGTAAAAAGCCAGAGTTACGTCTGGGGCTCAAGCTTAGTGTGCAATGCTGGGTTTTCACCTTTGCCGCGAGAGACCAGCGCTCTAATCACTCAGTCAAGAGGACGCATTTTGTAAGGCTTTATCAGTGATTAGTCCATTGCCGGAAACAGGGGTAATCTTGAGGTTTAATATCACTGAATGTTCACGAGAATGAGCATACGACAGACATGCACATTTCTGGTTTAAATAATGCGCTTTTTCAAAACGCTTTTACTTAATTTCATACGAGCGTTGTTTGGATGTTTAAAATCTTTCAGCTCTTGGTCCACTAGGTTTTAGCTAACTTAGGGAGTTGAAATTTTGCACATGACTGTCGTAAATTTATTTTGAGAGAAAAGAGTCTTAGAAATAGTGGTCCGGTTTAGAGTGGAAAATGATGATGGAAAGCTCAGTGATAGAAAATATAGAGATTCAATAGTTGCTTCACAGCGAGCTGGAGGAGAGTAAAGACAGACTTATTTACGACACATCGTTTCTCTCAATCTTCTCTTTCACTCTCCTGGTCAAACAATTATTTGCCAGTTTTCCAGACCCGCATCTGCTCGCACACCGATTTGGTGTTTTTCACACACACAGGCGACGTTGATACAAACTATATTAAACGAATAGGGGGAAAAGTTGGGCTTTGGGTATATCCAACACACAGAACTAAATGAGTTTATGTGATTTTATTCACTTTAAACATCAATCACTAAAAATATCAGATATTACATAAATTATCATAAGTACACAAATGCAAATAACAAGTTTGGAAGGGGTGAAGAAGACTGGTATCGACTAAGCCCTTCCCGCTTATTAGACAAAGATAAACCCAGTCCAAAGATAGATAATATCAGGAACATAGGTACGTTAACCTAACAGTAAAGTTAATTACTCTGAAAGAAGGTGTTACCAAATTTAGGTATAGGTGATAGAAAATCTGTTCTTCCCAGCTGTTCTTCCCTTTACTAAGCAAATGGAAAGGAGGTGGTTTTAAACAGAGTTAACAAATTATCAACTATCCCACTTAAAGGAACAATGTAGGGTATACAGAAAAGATATATGTTACCAGGTAAGCAAGTTAACAAAATGGTCACACAAAAGAATTAATTTCCTGTCATTCATACACGCGCGCTAGCAAAGGCCTTCACTCATCTTGCTCTCACTTACCGATTGTGAAAAAATCTTGCACTCCATAGAATAACACAACAGCAGTTACACCTCAAACTAAATGTATGAGTGTTTGTTCAAGTTCTAGCCCCAGATTAGCGGGTAGGCGGTCAACACATAAAAGGATCCCGTAATCGCTGGAAAATGAATCTGTAGTAGTGTCTCTTTTCTTAATAACAGTTTCTATGGGAGGGCACGGTCTCTGATACCGGGGTGAGGATGGTGTGGTCTATTTGACTATGCTGCTGATAATAAAATTCTTACGCGTGCTGGTACACTTTATCCGTGAGGTATGGTTTAAGTCCAGTGAGAAAACTAGTCACATCACTGTTCAGGAAATTATGAATTATCTCTCTGTGTCAGTAAACTAACAAAGCTCGGGCCAGTGTTCTTCTTCCCGTTACGACTTAAGTTGTTTGATGGTGCGTTAAATTTGTCTTTGGGTGTGCTTTCTTTGCTATAAGTTAGATAGCGGAATTCCAAACATAGAATCGCCTCAAAGATTAAAAATTTACACAGTCTCAACAAGTTCTGCGTCAGGGGAACTCTACACGCTGTTTATGCTTTGCCTTGCTTAGATTGATTTCTTTATTGCTTTCTTAATGCTGGGATCGCACAGGTTACGATCACTCTGAATGAAAAGAAAAAAAAGACATGTAATATACCGAAAACAAATAACCTTCTAAAGCGCGATGAATTTCCCGTTAAGCCTATAATACACTCGAGTATTTAATTATGTATTTAATAAACCCTGCGCGAATTCTAGTGGTTAAAAACCCACATCTATAAAACTAGGACTTAACTGAATTTATAAATTATAAATTCCTTCGCGACTTTAAAAGTTAATTTAAGCATCTATTATCTTTTGAAATAATATAATAGATAGATCATTATATTTACCACTGGAACTATTGAGATGGTTTAATTTAATAGATTTAAATTAACACAAAATCCATTGAAATAGAATGACTGAACTAGACCACTGATCACTTTACACAATATATATTACCGCTCTGCACAGAATAGAAAACACTGCAAATATATATATAAAATCCAGGGGAAAATCTATAACAAGATTTCAATAAAGCTAGTGCTTCTGTAAAGGTCTGGCCAGCGAGTGATAACGTGTCTAGTTCTTCATGGTCTATTTAGCTAAAATGGAATGTAAGTTGAGTGGGACATGATAAACTTGACAACTTATTTGATCTCACGAACTTTTGGGGATCTGACCGCCAAATCAAGAGAAGAAGCCGCCCCCTGGTCTTCGTATCCGCTCGCTGCTGCCCGTTTCGCTTTCCCCCGTTCGCTCGGTTCCTCGATTGACATCGAGACGCGAAATTAGCGGCAAGCAACTGCGTCTCGTATCAGGGACCACTACTGTCTTTGATAGCGCCGATACTCTCCCCTAAAATCCCTCAGTTCGTCTCTTTGATCTCGTGCCGCCTACTAAATGAGTCCCGGTGGAATGAGTTCTGGCAAACGAAAAGTTACAACAAATGTTCAGGGGTTCTAATGTTATGAAAAGCTAAAAGTCCCTTTAAATCATCCATCATATCAGGGAGAATTCACTTGTCAAACTAGACGTACGTCACAATCGTCCCCACTTTTAGACATGAAACCATTTTTCATGTTTTATTTTTTGACAATGGAGGTGACCTGATTGGTGATTTTAGGATGAGTGGTATCTTCAGTTTGCTCTTCTTCCTCTGTAGACCAGTTTCTACTCAGGAAATCAGCCCCGACATTCTGTCTTCCCGGAATATATTCCACTTTGAAAGAATAAACGCTTAAAAGGAGGGCCCAACGCATAATCCTAGCGTAAAATTCTTTATTGGCACCAAGAAATGCTAACGGAGCGTGGTCTGTTTGCACCGTGAAAGATGTACCATAAAGAAACTCATGATGGCGTCTGATACCGTCAATCAGAGCAAGACATTCCCTTTCAACTACGCTGTAGTTCCGTTCCGCTTTATTTAATTTCCGACTGCCATAGGCAACTGGAAATAGCATGTTCAGGTCACTGTCATCGGCTTGAAGCAGTGTTGACCCGATGCCCTGACCTGACGCGTCGACTCTCAGTACAAAAGGTTTCTTGAGGTCAGGCAACCTCAAGATGGGGTATGCAGACAACTGTCCTTTCAAAGTGCTATACGCGTGTTCGCACTTTTGATCCCATATGACCTTATCAGGACAACCTTTCTTTGTGAGGTCAGTCAGCGGTGCCGTCAGTCTGTTGAAGTTCTGGATGTACTTCTGATAGTATGCACGTAGCGATATGAAGGAACGTACGTCTTTCTTCGTTCGGGGTCTTTTTGCTGCCACTATTTTCTCCACGTTCTTCTTAATAGGCCAACTGCATCCGTGAGAAATAGTGTGCCCCAGGAAGTCTAACTGTTCAAACCCGATGAGACATTTGCTAGGTCTGGCTGTGAGACCCGTTTCCTGTAGTCTCCTGAGGAGCATAGCAACCGTAGCAATATGTTCTTCATAGGTTTCCGATGCAATTAAGATGTCATCCATGAAATTATGGATATGGGGACTTTGCAAAGGTTGTAGAAGCTTCCTCATCATCCTGGTGAACACTCCTGGTGCGTTATGCAAACCGAACGGCATCACGTTAAATGTGTAATGTCCTTCACTAGTGCTGAAAGCTAACAAAAGTTTAATTTCCTCCTTGACTGGTATTTGATAATAACCTTTACTGAGGTCAATCTTGGAGAAGATCTTGCTTTGCTGAGCTTGGTGAACAACTCAGAAACAGTTTGGAGAGGTTCGGGCTGGAATTCCGTTACAGCGTTTAGCAACCTGTAATCAATGCACAGCCGAACTTCCTTATTTGGGCTTCTGCAACAGCACTACACTCGAGCTGTAAGGAGATGTAGACTCACTGATAATTCCTGCCTGACGCAGCTTGTCTATTTCTCCGCGAAGTGCATCAGCTTTAGCGTACGGGATGGGGTAAACTCGGGTTTGAACAGGGGTCTCGTTTGTTAATTTCATATCAAATTCAATGAGATTTGTTCGACCAGGTACATCCGTTAAGACTGCACTGTACTGTTTTAGTAGAGCCCTGGTTTCTGCTTTTTGTTGTGTTCTGGTGAGAGATTGTCGCCGAACTTGACTTCTTTAAAGGAATCTGTTGATTGGTTGGCAATGATACTCTCCATGCAACCATCATCAATCTTCCTCGTGCCTTCCGTTGGCTATGGCGACAGAGAGATGCTCGGAGGATGCTCCAGGACCGGTCTTTCCAAATATTTCTCTTTAGCAGATTTATGTGGAAGACCTTCTCCTTTCCTTTGATGGAGATCTCTTGTAGTTGGTACGTGAGATAGATTTTTTAAGGACTTACATTGCCTTGATGACATCGTGAGGAGTAAACAGAGTCCTTGCCATCCGATGCGATGCGAAGTTTATTGCTTCCGGTTGGAAGTAGCAATAGGACTTTCTATCCTGGTTGTAGTTCTCTCTCTTTTGCAGCTTTGTTGTATCTTTTAGTAATTTTAGCGCGGGCTTTCTTAAGGTTGGTAGTAGCTAGATCCCATCCTAGCTTTAGCCTTTCCTTAAGCTCAGATACATACTTGCTTGCAGAGACGACTGTCTCGTCAGCCTTCTGGTCTGTCAGGGACCGAAGTAAGGCTTCTAGTGGCCCCTTAATAGGTCTGCCAAATAAAAGTGTAGCTGGCGCAAAACCCGTAGACGCTTGGGGTACCTCTCGGTAGGCGAATAAGGCAGCCGATATATATTGGTCCCAGTCTTCCGGTTTCTCCTGACCCAGCTTACGTAACATCATGGTGAGGGTACCGTTAAAACGTTCCACGAGCCCATTTCCGGCCGGATGGTAGGGACTTGTGTGGATATGTTTGGCCCTCAAGATCTTAAAGATCTCCTCCATTAACAGGCTACGGAATTGGGATCCATTGTCCGTCAAAACTTGTTGAGGGAATCCCAACCGTGTAAAAATTTGCACAAGGGCTTCTGCGACATGCTTGGAATTAGTGCATGGTAGCGGTACGGCTTTGGCCCACATAGTGCAAGTGTCAACTAAGGTCAGGATGAACCTGTTCCTTCTTTTGGTCTTTTCCAGGGGACCAATAATGTCGACAGCAACCCGTTCAAATGGAGTCCCTACTATTGGCATTTGCCCCATAGGTACTGGGGGTGTCAAGTGCTTGGGTGCTACCCGTTGGCACTGGGCGCAGGATTTCACATACCTGACAATGTCAGAGTTCATTCCTGGCCACCAATAGTGGTTTTTTATTCGCTGAATAGTGGCGTTTTGTCCCATGTGTCCGCTAAAGGGAAGAGAGTGCCCCATTTCTAAGATCTGGTTTCTGTACTGCGTCGGTACTAGGAGCTGGTTATTCCCCGTGTCCGGGTTGCCCGTTCTACGATACAATACACCATTCTTAGAAAAAATGTCTCCGTTGTGTCTGGGGTCCTTAGCCATGGGCAGTTTTTTAAAGCAGGGCGCCAGAGTAGGGTCCTTTTGTTGCGCCTCCTTCAGTTCATTCGGCAACAAGTTTGGCGCAGGCTCCCTCTCCTTCTTGGCTTGCCCTCTTGTGGTTACCGCTGCCACAATCGGCTCCTTAGGTCTCCCAATGAACACATATCTACATCCCAGGATAACTGGGTAGATCGGATCATCCATTATGGCCGCTTTAATAACTCCTCTGACAAAGTCAGAGTGTATTTCTACCAGTGCGATAGGAAGCGTCCTGGGTGCATCACTCCTGAAAACTCCACTAAGTTTGACGGTTTCCTCTGTCTCCTGACCGGGTTTGACTAGGTGCCTAGCGACAATACAATCAAAACTTAATCCCGTGTCAAAAAGACAAGTAGTAGAGGTACCGTTCAAAATTACAGTTCCTCGAGTTGAGGGTCGGTCCCCCTCAGGTTGAGAATCACTGACATTGACTCTACCTTTCGAGGCTGTATGCAAACATCCAATGCGGTTTGCACCGGTTTGTTTGCCCTGATCAGACGTTCCTGGTGTAGGGGTCTTCCCTTTTCCTTGACCTTGGTGACCGCGCTGCCACGTAGGCTTGTTGGGTTGATCAGAATTGTTGTTGGGGGGGGGGGGGGGGTATCGGGTTTTGTAGAATTTCGATTTTTCCTGGGGGGGGTTTCTGGGTATTTTTATCTCGTTGGTTATAATGTTGAGAGGAAGTGGAAGAATAGGATGCCTGCTCTAGATTCTGTTTTCGAGATGGCTCATCGGTGGGTTTACGTTTAGTGCTGGGAAGTTCGGCCATTGCATTGCTATAGCGTTCGGCTTTATTGAGTATGTCTTCAAGCCTGACTGCCCCCTGTTCCGCCAAAAATCTACGTGTTTCATTCGACAAAGTGGATTTTATCTGCTCCACAAGAACAAGTTCGAGGAGTCCCTCATATGAAAGAGGTAGGTCAGATAATTCAATGCACTTTGTCAGATAACCCGTGAGACGTGAAGAGAACTGGGGAAATGTTTCCGTGCTCTCTTTTCGGCTGTTTCTGAACAACTGCAGAAACTTTCGGGCAGTCATCTCAAACTGCTGTAGTAAGGCCTTTTTCAACATGTCGTAATCATGTTGATTCGGTCCCAGCTTTGTGTACACGTCGTAAGCATTGCCTTTCAGTGACATTGAAAGTTTGAGCGCCCAGCGGGTACTCTCTAACCCATAAAGATTCGCGAGTCTCTCGAATTTTTCTAGGTAGCTGTCAATTTTTTCGTTAGGGCTAGGAAAAGATTCTAAAGAAAACGACATAGCAGTTAATTGGGCAGATTGAGTACTGGAGAGGTCCATTGATTGAGACTGGGGCGAAGACGGCTCTCCGTTAGTCGAAGTAGAGGCGCCCCGACTCTCTAGAGCCTTAAGCGCCAGTTGATGATGTCTTTCCTTGTCTCTCTCTCTCTCTCTCTCTCTGCGAGTTTCCATCTCTGCTTCAATTTTCTTCTGTTCCAAAAGACGTTCTTCCGCTTCTTTCTTATCTGCCCTCTCCTGGGCTTCTCTCCTCTCTGTTCTTTCTTTCTCTTCCTTCCTCTCAGCTTCTGCTCTCTGTTGCTCCGCCTTCCTCTCAGCTTCGGCTCTCTGTTGCTCCGCCTTCCTCTCAGCTTCGGCTCTCTGTTGCTCCGCGTCATATATTTCCAATTCCTGGTTAATAAACGCGTTTGCAGCTTCTGCATCTAATCCTGCCTCTTTCGCTTCCAGCCTCAAGATGGACCTCATCTTTATCCTCTCTGCCATTGTTAAAGAATAAGATGAAGTATGCCTAGAGAACTAGTAAGAAGCAACGCGAAAGGGAGGAACTCTAAAAAGCTACGAGAAAAAACCACAAGTATAAATTTACCTGTGTTACCTCCTACCTGTACTGTGCAAACTTATCGCTGCTATTATCTGGCAATTAAGGCTCTAAACGCAAGCGACTATGCCCCTAAATGGTAAGTTACACTGGAAAAGAATCTACTTATACTAACAGTCGAGAAAAATTTATATTAAAACAATTTAAAAGAAAAAAAAAATTTCCACTAAATTTTTAATCTCTGACAACAAACTCCGTCCCTAAAGTCAATTATTGAGATGAGACGTTGTTAACTTAATTTTTCAAAATCAGAACAATCCGTCTTTAGCTAAGCTCAACTCTTTTTAACTTCAAAACCTTTGTGACTGTAAAACAATCACGCAATCCCAGCAACTCTTATAAAGAAAGCAATTGAATTATCTCCGCCAGAGGATAATTATAATAGCAAATATATTTGTTTATCTGTACTTTCTACTGCTGTGGAGAGAAAACAACCTGTAAATATGCTGTGTGGACAACCCAAATACTTAAAGAACGTTTGTCTAGGGGTGTAATTATTTATTTATTTCCCTAATTCACAAAGACAAATCATTCACACTCTACCTAGTTAGACCCAAACTAAATCAGACTCAAAATATCTTTATCCCGGCTATGCGATTGCCTCAAATGTAGCTCAAGATCCCAGAACCAGCCCACAAATATGTGTGCATCAAATGTATCTCAAAATTATCCCGGCGAGCCGGCCAAATATTGTCGTAAATTTATTTTGAGAGAAAAGAGTCTTAGAAATAGTGGTCCGGTTTAGAGTGGAAAATGATGATGGAAAGCTCAGTGATAGAAAATATAAAGATTCAATAGTTGCTTCACAGCGAGCTGGAGGAGAGTAAAGACAGACTTATTTACGACACATCGTTTCTCTCAATCTTCTCTTTCACTCTCCTGGTCAAACAATTATTTGCCAGTTTTCCAGACCCGCATCTGCTCGCACACCGATTTGGTGTTTTTCACACACACAGGCGACGTTGATACAAACTATATTAAACGAATAGGGGGAAATGTTGGGCTTTGGGTATATCCAACACACAGAACTAAATGAGTTTATGTGATTTTATTCACTTTAAACATCAATCACTAAAAATATCAGATATTACATAAATTATCATAAGTACACAAATGCAAATAACAAGTTTGGAAGGGGTGAAGAAGATTGGTATCGACTAAGCCCTTTCCGCTTATTAGACAAAGATAAACCCAGTCCAAAGATAGATAATATCAGGAACATAGGTACGTTAACCTAACAGTGAAGTTAATTACTCTGAAAGAAGGTGTTACCAAATTTAGGTATAGGTGATAGAAAAAACTGTTCTTCCCAGCTGTTCTTCCCTTTACTAAGCAAATGGAAAGGAGGTGGTTTTAAACAGAGTTAACAAATTATCAACTATCCCACTTAAAGGAACAATGTAGGGTATACAGAAAAGATATATGTTACCAGGTAAGCAAGTTAACAAAATGGTCACACAAAAGAATTAATTTCCTGTCATTCATACACGCGCGCTAGCAAAGGCCTTCACTCATCTTGCTCTCACTTACCGATTGTGAAAAAATCTTGCACTCCATAGAATAACACAACAGCAGTTACACCTCAAACTAAATGTATGAGTGTTTGTTCAAGTTCTAGCCCCAGATTAGCGGGTAGGCGGTCAGCACATAAAAGGATCCCGTAATCGCTGGAAAATGAATCTGTAGTAGTGTCTCTTTTCTTAATAACAGTTTCTATGGGAGGGCACGGTCTCTGATACCGGGGTGAGGATGGTGTGGTCTATTTGACTATGCCGCTGATAATAAAATTCTTACGCGTGCTGGTACACTTTATCCGTGAGGTATGGTTTAAGTCCAGTGAGAAAACTAGTCCCATCACTGTTCAGGAAATTATGAATTATCTCTCTGTGTCAGTAAACTAACAAAGCTCGGGCCAGTGTTCTTCTTCCCGTTACGACTTAAGTTGTTTGATGGTGCGTTAAATTTGTCTTTGGGTGTGCTTTCTTTGCTATAAGTTAGATAGCGGAATTCCAAACATAGAATCGCCTCAAAGATTAAAAAATTTACACAGTCTCAACAAGTTCTGCGTCAGGGGAACTCTACACACTGTTTATGCTTTGCCTTGCTTAGATTGATTTCTTTATTGCTTTCTTAATGCTGGGATCGCACAGGTTACGATCACTCTGAATGAAAGAAAAAAAAGACATGTAATATACCGAAAACAAATAACCTTCTAAAGCGCGATGAATTTCCCGTTAAGCCTATAATACACTCGAGTATTTAATTATGTATTTAATAAACCCTGCGCGAATTCTAGTGGTTAAAAACCCACATCTATAAAACTAGGACTTAACTGAATTTATAAATTATAAATTCCTTCGCGACTTTAAAAGTTAATTTAAGCATCTATTATCTTCTGAAATAATATAATAGATAGATCATTATATTTACCACTGGAACTATTGAGATGGTTTAATTTAATAGATTTAAATTAACACAAAATCCATTGAAATAGAATGACTGAACTAGACCACTGATCACTTTACACAATATATATTACCGCTCTGCACAGAATAGAAAACACTGCAAATATATATATAAAATGCAGGGGAAAATCTATAACAAGATTTCAATAAAGCTAGTGCTTCTGTAAAGGTCTGGCCAGCGAGTGATAACGTGTCTAGTTCTTCATGGTCTATTTAGCTAAAATGGAATGTAAGTTGAGTGGGACATGATAAACGTGACAACTTATTTGATCTCACGAACTTTTGGGGATCTGACCGCCAAATCAAGAGAAGAAGCCGCCCCCTGGTCTTCGTATCCGCTCGCTGCTGCCCGTTTCGCTTTCCCCCGTTCGCTCGGTTCCTCGATTGACATCGAGACGCGAAATTAGCGGCAAGCAACTGCGTCTCGTATCAGGGACCACTACTGTCTTTGATAGCGCCGATAGTCTCCCCTAAAATCCCTCAGTTCGTCTCTTTGATCTCGTGCCGCCTACTAAATGAGTCCCGGTGGAATGAGTTCTGGCAAACGAAAAGTTACAACAAATGTTCAGGGGTTCTAATGTTATGAAAAGCTAAAAGTCCCTTTAAATCATCCATCATATCAGGGAGAATTCACTTGTCAAACTAGACGTACGTCACAATGACCCTCTGTCATGGTATTTTAAAGTAACAAAATTTGAAGGAAGCTTGATCGACCTGTCCCAGGCCAGCGATACAAAATTAAAGCTGAAAAGCGGAGAAATGATCACAGAAACTTGGTGACGTTATACACAAAATTGTGAGTAGGATTACAAAATTTAGTGACGTACACAAATTTGGGAAGAAGCTTACAGAACATGGTGTGGTTGTGAACATTGTTATATCTTAGTTGCAATTCGTAGTGTCTGGAGCAACATATGAATTAAAGATTTTTTTTTTTTTTTTTGAAGATTCGGTAAGAGTAATAGAATTGGAACCTTGAAACTTTTGTTTTCTTTGACTTGTTAATGAATGAAGAAAGTATCTCCTTCAACCCCTAATCGGTTATAATTAGGATATACTTTGTCAACATCTGTAGATAATACTGCTCAACAGCTGCTATTGCCTTACTGGCAACACGCTGCCTAATGTTTTAAATTTAATATTCATCTTCATTATCATCACTCCCTTTCTCGTTCCTTATGGACCATGAGCCACTACTGCAGATCCTTGCAGGAAACATGCGCCAAGGAATTAATGTGCTTTTGTAGTAATGGTTACTGTAGCAATATGTTTGACATGATGAGGTTACCAGCTACATGCACCATCTCATATCAGTCGCCTCATACGACATACATAAGGAAACAGTAGTCCTATTCTTGTCTTTGTCTCCTCAGAGACACGTGGGTACTACTCGAGGTTTATTTCAAATGGCACTTAAGTTAATTAGAAATTCTGTGTACATTTTCTGTTAGACTTCCATACGCATACTTACTTACACTGTTACTTTAATATGTTTAAAAAATTAAAACATTTGAACAGGAACAACCAAAAAAGGGAGAAGAAAGAAAGAAAGAAAGAAAGAAAGAAAGATATACAGACAGAATAACACACGGACATCAACCAGGCAAGAAAGAAAGACAGACAGCGAAAAAGAAATAAAGAAAGATAAGACAGACAGCTACCAAGAAAGAAATAAAGAAAGGCAGATAGACTGACTGACAGCAAGAAAGAAAGAAAGACAGGCAGACAGACAGCAACCAAGTAAACAAGCAAGCAAGAAAGAAAGAAAGACAGCAAGCAAGCAAGAAAGAAAGACAGCAAGCAAGCAAGGAAGAAAGCAGGAAAGAAAGAAGGAAAGAAACAAACAAACAAATAAAAAGAAAGATAGTACGCGCGCGCACGTATACAGAGAATGTAGATTACCGTGTCTAATCAAGTTACTTATATCCATTTCACTTTGATCTGATCACGTGCTGATTAGGAGAAAAGATGCTTGCTATTGTGCAACCCTGGCACGACACAAACGGCTCTGGAAGAGGTCAAATGCATCCTTCAGAAGTCAACACGCAAAGTATAGAATCCGCAACGAGATAAAAAGATCGGTTTAAAATTATTCTAAAAGCAAGTACAACTGAGTATGTAAACATCCTAATGAATACGAAAGTGTGAACATATTATTGCCCAAAGCAGACTTTAAAACAAAATAGAAGTGAATAAATCTAAAAATGTTTATTTCTAGTAATAAATACTGCAGTATTAACATTCTTATCTTTGTTTTATATTACCTTCCATTTTTTTTTACCTTACTGAAACATATTCCCTTTCGATACAGATTCAAAGAACTAAGTTTGTTAACTCATCGGAGACATACCGGTTGGAATTATTCAAGCACGAAGCAGAAAGAATGACATTTCCACTTTAACCCGTAAGTGCCCTTTATCTGTGTCGGGAATCAATCTTTATAAGTTGATTCTGTGCGGGTACCTTCCCACCCACCTACCTAACGCCAGCAACTTCATTTTTGTCAGACGCCTGCTACCGCCCACGCTGGTGAACCACACATTTCTAGCTGTCTGCGGATTTTTTGTTTCCCCGATTCTGAAATCCGTACCCACTCGTATTCTCGTTTCTCGCGATCAACTTTTCGTCCGCTTGCGCTTGTCCTGCAATTCTCAGTCGCATATGGCACGGCTGTTGTCACATGTGGTGGCAACAGTGTTGTCGACTTGAATCAACCGACTCGAAAGTTACTGCAACCTCTCGACCTGAGTCTCGACTCGCAAGTTTATATATATATATTTATTTATGTATTTATTTTTAGAGAGAGAGAGAGAGAGAGAGAGAGAGAGAGAGAGAGAGAGAGAGTAAGTCACTCGCCAAAATGTGGCGGTAAATAATTATGTATCGCTTTTTTTGCTGCATGCAGATTACGGCACTACATTCTCCATTAGTCATTTTCATTTTGCTTCAGAAGTACGGAAACAGTGGCACGAAAGAATAGAACCGTCATTTACAATAAACACTGGCACAATATATAAATATATGACGTAGACACTTATTTATACTTGCCCGAACTGCATTATATAAATGGGGAACATATTTCTGTAAAAAAAAAAAAAAAGTCCAGCGCAAATAAAGTATATTAGGAAGAAAAAATTTCGTTTCCACGTCGGAAAAATTGCTTTGGTGGGAAGATTCGGTGGGTGGTGGTGCATGGCCGTTCTTAGTTGGTGGAGCGATTTGTCTGGTTAATTCCGATAACGAACGAGACTCTAGCCTATTAAATAGTTCGCCGGTCCCTCGATGCGCCGGCGCAACTTCTTAGAGGGACGAGTGGCGTTTAGCCACACGAGATTGAGCAATAACAGGTCTGTGATGCCCTTAGATGTCCGGGGCCGCACGCGCGCTACACTGAAGGAATCAGCGTGGATGCCTCCCTGGCCCGAAAGGGTTGGGAAACCCGTTGAATCTCCTTCGTGCTAGGGATTGGAGCGCCGCAGGCGACCTTTGTCTTTACTGACTGTGTGTGGTACACCACTCTGAGTGGAGACCTCCCAGTACCAAAGACTGCTGTGCCTGTCTTCAGATTTGCTCCTTTCCTCAGACCTACGGGTCTTGAGAGTTCCTCTATAAATGCCATTGTGCAGATGAGGAAGGACATCCCTCGAAACCTTCGGGTTATGAGGCTATGTCCATTTTGGCTGGAATGACGTCTCGATAGTTCGAAGGTTTTATAGCGAATATGAGTACACATGAGGGCAAGTTCGGGCACAATGGGCTAATCACCTGTTTGCCAAGTCACTTCGATTACATGTCCGCCCATGGGCCTTGTGCACTTGGGTACCCTCTACACCTCGTTTCACGGGGTAGAAGAGGTTCCGATTATGAGATGAGATGAGATATATATATATATATATATATATATATATATATATATATATATATATATATATATATATATATATATATATATATATATATATATATATATATATATATTTGATACATTTTCTCGTAAATATATGTTTACTGATTGTTTTGAAAAATCGCAAGCGATTTTAAGAAAAAAATTGGCATCCATTTTGGATCCTGTGTAAAACCTAAAAATGTCCTAGGACAGAAAGAATGACAGAAATACAATATTAGACTAAGTTTTATACTTTCATGAACAACGTATTTTAAACTGAATTTTAAAATATGTTTGCAGATATACTGTAACTAAAGTAACGTACCTTATATTCTATATTCTTTCTTTCAATCTCTCCTCCCTGACTTTCTTCCTTTAAATTACTCATCCTCTCTGGATTTCGTTCTTTTCCGTTACATTTGAAGATATTGAAGATATAACCCACTAGACGTTAGCCACAGTCAGCTGAGCTGGACTGTCTTATGACAGGTCGATACGTTCAAATACCTAGGCACGTGAATAACTTCAGTTTGAAGTTACATCACGGAGAAAAACCCAGGCAAAAACAGCATTCTATTTAATGAAAAGTATTTGATGCAACATCTCCTTATCAATGGAAAGAAGGTAAAAAAGTATCCAGACAGTCTCGCTAATCGGAAGAAATAGATCAGTTGTGTACTTGTCGCTGGTAAACACATTTACAAATTTATATACACGATGTCTAAACCCGGAGGGCAAAGAGCAGGGAATCTTGATTAGAACATTCTTGAATCGTCTTAAGTGAGTTATGTAAGAAATGTAATTTTCTCAATGTATCTGATGAGTCCACGAGAATTTCGAAATTAGGCTAAAACGCGCAAGTAAACCGCCAAAATAGGACCGGGTTGGGGGTGGGGGGGGGGGGGGGGGGGGGGGGGGGGGGGGGGGGGGGGGGGAGAGAGAGAGAGAGAGAGGAGAGATAATTATGTTGTGTGTGTTCTGCTAGATGTCCTAATTCTCATGTGTTCATTTCATTACTCTTCATCCCATCTCAACTTGTTGAATCTTACTGACATCTTGCAGTGATGCGATTCCTCCCGATGTAAGCAAATGCTGTTAGAGCACACTATTACTTCCCTTTACATAACTTAGTCGTTCCTCTTTTACCTTGGGGGTGTAGGGATTTGCCAAAGAAAGCGCCATACTATCCTATCGGCTGTCTTCCTCTGGTTCCAGTCTAATCTTCGGTCCTTCAGGGGATTGTCTGATGTTGCCCTCCCAGGGAAATCTGTGTCGTCCTAGAGGTCTGGATCCTTGGTTTCAAATATTTGTCGTGGTATCCAGTCTTCTCCCATTCTGCAGACATGGCTAAACTGTATTATTGGATCTTTGTAGTCAAACTTATCATGCCCTTATGGTCTACGCATCATTAACAAATTTAAAGGCCCGCGCCCTCTTTTAATGAGTGTTCAAATAGCATCACGGTGCAATGCAAGACTTCTCCGTATTATCTCTATAACGGGTTGCCTCCCCTTAGCTCTACAGTAGTGGTCCAACAGTGGCCAACACTCAAGAGTAACTAATGTGGGTCTTCAAAGGTGTCTACCACCGCACAAGATTACTCTTGGCAGAGTTGTAGGTAGAAGGATAATGATGCTTCTACCTCAAGGTAGTGTCCACAAGATATCCAGAAAGCGAGAACAATGCTACATTGGCTGAGCACGTCAACTCTAGTATCTGCCGTCAACTTTTGTAAAGGATTATGTAATATAATTTTAGCTCGTACAAGCCCCCAGCTGAGTTAATTCAGCGAATTTCCTCTTATTATTATTTACAGTAGCTCTGTTTATGAGAAATGAGTACCCTCTGAGTATTGAGTTTCCAGACACATACTTATGTGCCCCCACCCCACCCCCCACCCCCCTCTTTTCATTCCACCATCCCATCTAAGAACTTTTACACTCTCTGAGAATTAATCTTTATCCTAGTGGGCGAAAAACTGTCTTTACATGTAAATTAATAGTTTTATAGTTAACTTTAGTTGAAAATGTTAACAATATAGTTTGAATATGTTTACATGTACAGCGGTTGAAAAGGTTGTAAACTTTCATTTCAAGTAGAGTGAATATGTTTTACATTTACACTGGTTGAAAAGGTTAATAATATAACAAGTATGTATATCATTTCTTTCATCATTCCCTTCCTGCTCCACATGGAACTTGGGACTACCTCTGGTTTTGGTTCTTTATAAGGAACTCGCAATAAAGCAGTCCCCGGCCCTGGCAGTGGTAGTTCATTAAATCATCATTCTAAATGCTGAGGTTGCCAGCCTCAAATGACTTGGACATCCATTAGCAATTTTCACACATTAATATTCACATGTCAATATATACGTATTAGTTCACATGTTAATAATGAAAAAAGATATAGAATTCAAAATGTACAATTTTTAGGCTCACAGACTGCTGACTCAGAGAAAAAACGGTACTTGTAGAGGCCTCTTACACTCGGTCTGCGGTTGTCGTGAGGTCTGATTCACAACACGGTATTCTGACCAAACAGTACGCCATACTTTATGACAGTATATCCTTGACGAACCAATGGAATCGCACCTTCATGTATAGTGTTTACAAACGTACTAGCCTAACAATGGCGAGCTCAAATCCGTGTAACCTTGATTCAACTGGAGGTAAGCTACAGACTTATGAGCGAAGTACAGCATGGCAGAAGTCAAGAATTCATTAATAGGAATTTTCAATTAATAGAGTGTGCAACAATTTTCACGGGAAGTAATATGGTAATGGAGAAATCTCGAGTGGAATGCATCGAGACATCAGGCAAGTCAAAAATTTTGCTGTTTAGGCTACGCCTAGGAAAAGATGGTAGTATGATAATAAAAGACCATTATCTAGAAAAAGAAAGAATAATACAGAGATTATTTTAAGCCTAAGATTAAGGAAATCGGTCCAGGAATAAGTAAAGCTCCCTCTGTCGTTCGGCCATAGCCTATATAGGACGTGCCCTACATGAAAAGCTGGTCATAATAAAAATTCAAATACAGCGAGAAGCGCCAGGTCTGTCAGAGAGAGACTTCTTTGCCTTCTGCATCTGAGAGCAGACTGTGTGACCATTAACAGCTCGACTGTATGTACTTGAGGGTAAGAAATAATGTATATATATATATATATATATATATATATATATATATATATATATATATATATATATATATATATATATATATATAAAATTCTAGTTAAATAAATCACTTGTGCGTTAGGAAGTGTGTAGATGTGTTTCAAACTACTGTGTAATTTCTGGAGGCTAAACCAAGCTGTGTATATTTAAATAAATTAAGAATGGAAGCAGAAAGGGTGTCCATGGTTTTAGAAAAGCATTTAAAGAATTATTTCTTGATGGAATGGAACACACAACAGAAACAAAGGAAATGATGAAAGGAATTGTATTATTGTATTGTTTGAGATATCACTTAGTATTTTATACAAGACCTAATAATTGTATGGAGGCGGATCATGGACAAATGGCTCTAACTAAGGATTTGGAGAAAAATTGTATTCACAGTGACCTGGATTGTGTTGCTACTGATATATTATGCCCTGTGCGTCTACTTGCACACTGTCTGAAACTGTCTCTCATCCCCTATATCTGTAATAGAGAGATAGTAATAGACAATATAGTGGTTAATCAAATATATTTCAGGTCATATCCTGTCATCCAAGTACACGTTAAAGAGTCAGCCACTACTGGAAGGAACTAGTGGTGCGAGCGCCCTTTGACTTCAGAGGGACAGCCACCCAGTGCCTACTTCCTGGTGGAATTTCATTTGACCTTTCCTTCCATGTCAGAAGTGTAACAGGCTTCAATTTACCAGATAAGTGGCCAAACAAGGCTACAGTTCAGAGTACTCAGTCAAACCACTATTCAAGACAGTAGTATCTAATTATGACATCTATTTGGGCATGGTTATAGCCAGTATAAACAATCATTTATTAACTGTGAGATCAGATGGGTTTTAAGATATAAATATACTACAAACAGAGTGAGTTCAACCAAGAGAGAAGAACATTCTACAACTTTAGTGACTTTTGATACTTTTGAACTATTTTCAAATGTTTTATTTATTTAAATGTTGTAATTAAAATTTGATTTCCTTGAAAGATGTTCAAGCAGAAAAGAAAAACTTGTAAAAATAAATTGTAAATATTTACCAGCAGACTTACTTAAATTATTTAAGTTAAGTTACAGTTCTTGTTGGTAGATAGTGTAGTTAATACCCCTAGCAGAGCTAATAATATTAACAGAGGAGGATCTTGAGAGGAGCATGTAGGACCTCATAAAGTTGGACATAGTATGGTGGCCTCTAACACTTCACCCCCCTACGACAGTATGTGGTATGGATACACCTTGACCTTTTACCTTTAAACTCAAATCGTCCTTTTTTGTCCAACATTTAACCATCCCTAGCTCAGCAAAAAATGGTTCCGCTTGCCTAGATCTCCATTTCAAATCCCCCATCCCCCCCCTCCCCCTTCCATGTTCTCATTAACCTCCACATTTTTACCTTCCATGTGCGCTCCGGTCAAGAGCAAGTATGGCTGTACTAGTTGATTGTTTCCTGAGAGTATGCACTTTCCATCCCGATATTCTCACCTTTGTCTCCAAATAGTTTGAACAACGAGATATCGACCCCCTAGTGAGAATATACAAATTTCAATAAACAGACTGACTTTTCAATCACACTGTAGTGTCCCGGATTGAGAATATCTAATATTTAGAAGGCGTGGATGAAGATACAGTGTTTTTAACTTGTCTTAGCCGTCCTGGATACAACGCGTGAAGTGTGTTCCGATCAGGGTTGTCAGATCAAAATTGTGAAGAAAAAAAAAGCCAAACAAACATTTTTGACGCCAAGCAATTTAAAAAAAAAAAAGCTAGATTTGTGGAAATTGGCGTCAAAAAAGCAAAATTGGCAACCCTGGTTCCGATGAGTGTTAGAAATTTCAAGATGTTATTATTGTTCAAAACGCACAAGACTTTTCAGAAATAAAAACGCGGCAAATTTCATAGCCAAGAAATTATAATCACAATTTATGCGGCATTTGAGGGGAGTTTCGTGGGGCCTTAAAGACCGTGCTTCAGCAACTAATTACCTCTCGGGAAGCTACGCTTGGAAGTGGAAACAAAAGGCTCTTTATCAGAAATCCAATGTGCTGGCACGACTTATAAGTCGAACAAGGCGCACCGTCGTAAAAAGAAATAAAAAACGACTTTGTCAAAAACATTTATAGTGTATTTTAACGCCAAGGTCTCATAAGTTGATTGAATAAAAAATAAATACAAAAATAGTAATCGATTGACAGAGTGGTTAGAGAGCTGGTCCCTCTCGGCAAAGGTGCAGGATTCGATTCAGAGTATCGACACGATCCAGTCTACCCAGCTGTAAATGGGTACCTGACTTTTCTCTTGAATTAGGGAAGGAAAAAGCAGCGAGGAAGGGAACTGGTCACCCCACCCCTCGATACTGGAGCTAGTATATTGAAGTCTCTAACACTTCACTCCCCTCCGGCAGTATCTACTATGGGTCTACCTTTTAATACCAGAGCATTCCCGTGTAGTTCTCTTATAAGACAAAGAAAGAAGTCACTCTTAAGAGGAATACAGGTAACAATAATAAAATTAGTCATATTTCTATTAACGTAGTAACAGTCAGTGGTGTACTAAAGGGGCGCAAAAGGGCGGTCCAACCCGGGTGACAGCCAGGAAGGCGGTGACGTCGGACACTATTATGACAGAAATTATTGTTAAAAATGTGCTTCCAATTGTGATTCGTTATGGGAGGAGTGTGCTAAAGGTAGAACCCGCCCCGGGTGTCAAATACTTCAAGTACGTCTCTGGTTACAACAGTTGTTACTGATAAGAAAGCGTGCTTACAAACAAACAAGAACGAGTAGTTATTCTTGGGTTAAAGTAGTTATAGTCACAGCCTGCTCTTGGGTGGTGCAAGCAGTACGGCCGCCCCGAGCGCCGTCTTCGGGGGTGGCGTCGACATTTAAAAACAAACAAACAAACCCGGAAATTATAGTGTGACCCAACTCAATAGTATAAAATTGACCGTCATAAAAGAGATAAATACAGTACAACACGGGAGGTAGGGAGCGCAAAAACGGGACCTGGCATCACCTACAACAGCTGGATCTAGTTATGATAGTAAAACTACAAGGTGTGTGGAGGCATACCTGGAGTCACCCTTATATGACAACCAGCTATACATACTGCAATAATATACATATATGGAAGTGAACCTCTGTCTGTGAGACTAATTACATCTTCATAGACTCTTGAAATCATCCACACACTTCCAGGGATTCCCTCTGGGGTGAAATTTGTTGAGAACCCAGCATTGCACACTAAGCTTGGAGAAGTCACTTGAACCCCAGGTGTATTTCTTTGGCTTTGACTTCGTTGACTGCATGCAGGAGGATCTCACTATGGACCCAGGGATAGGCAGTGGGAGTTGAGAAGTGGCTCTGAGCAGGACGTGACAATTCCTTGGGAGAGCCCAGAACCAGAGCACAGTAGTTTAGCTCTGCATAGTTGGACAGCGAAAAGCCTAGATCTACAGTGTAGACAATACCAAGGAGTCTTCAACTTGGAATTGGCTGCAACAGAGCGAGAAGCTCAGCAGCCCTAGTTAAACAACAATAACAACAACTACAACAACGAGGTTATTGGAAAGTTTTACTTCCACGTAAAAATAAAATCTACGTGTCACGTTGCGAACTCGGGGTCTTCGTCATGAATGAGGAAAGCTATATTACTTGTTTACTTACTTTTGAGGAAATGTAGTTACATGTGTTGTTATTGGTGTTGGAATTGGGACTGTATTGTTAAAATTTTTTTTTTTTTTAACCACGATGGTTTTTACTCGTGTGTTTGTGTTAATTTTATTTTTAAGTGGTCATTTTTAAAAGAGCAAAGGTAAACGTATGTCACGTGGGTCTTTATATCATTAAATTACCTACATCTTCTTCCTATTCTCTCACCCTAATCCTTTCATTTTATTACTTTTCCGTACTTGTTTTTTTTTCCTGTATTTTTTCGCATCATTCGTTGCGAAAAATATATTTCTTTCCCATCATCGTTTTTCTTTCTCATACTGACTAGTAACCTTATTGCATCAGATGTCAGTCGCGCAGATAGCTGTGAATGTACGGTTCTCGCCAGACATACGTCTGCAGTTTCCCCGGGTCAGAGCGCGGCCCGACCAGATTTCTGGGCCTGAGGTGTGAGAAATTCGTTTCGCTGGACATAGAGCAGACTTTTGGTCTACCATTTTGTTCACCTGTCACTAGCTTAAGGTGTCAAACCCGGCATCTGTACGACGCAGTTGTAGACGGTTGTCTGAGATTTGCAACTGTCACGCGCATTTCTCGGTCACTGGTGGCAGTTACGTCACGCGTTAAGCTGACGTAAATGTTGGGAGTAGGGGAGATAATTTCGCTTGGCGAAATAAGTTTGGGCCCTTTGTCTGATTTTAAGATATTGGCCCGAGTTTGAAACTTTAATTTCATTCTCGCTCCTATATTCGCAGTAGACAGGTTGTTCGAAACAGAATAGCTGTTAGCGAAGTTTCTCAGTTTGTTTCGGCAATTTGTAGAACTTCTAGACTTCCTTAAATATTCAGCATATAATTCTTAAGTTGTGCGACTACCTGTAGTTCTGTGTGAGGTAATATATATTATATCTAGTATTTTGTGAAATGATAAAGTGTTAAGTCGCTTATTTCATATTTCACTAGTAAGATTTTGCGCAGAGTGCCAAATTTATATAGTCTGTATGATTTTCTAGTGACGTGTTTCAGTGGATAGCAGAATAAATTATATCTTAGCTTACTAAACAATAATGTAGCTATAATGTAGTTAATTTTACTGCTAAGAAATCAGACGAGATCATATTTTTCTAAACTAACTTACAAATGCTAGAAACCTCATGAGATGTTGACGGAACACGCACGTGTTCCTAAATTCATGGGGATTTGATGATTTTTTTTTAAAAGATATAACTTACTTTACGGGAAATTTAAATGATAAGTCAAGCAGTACACTTGCGGTTTAATAATGTAAGTTATAGTGGGTACATATTGTAAAATTATTTGATATGTGTTCTTTCTTTTATATAGTGAAACGGTGGTACCAAACTTTACCAGCGTTCTAGTACGTGAACTTTATTTGGGAAGAAACAAATCACTTTCATTACCTGAACTGTAACAGTTAAATGAAGTAAGAGGCCTTCGCGCCAGAATTAATTCTTCCAGAATAACTCTTCAGTACAATTCAGCCCGTTGTGGCAAGCAAAGATCAGAAACATTCCGACAGAGTTTTGACTAGTACTGTGGTGACCAAATATAGTAACTTCCTGAAAGTAGACACCGATCTGACATTCCTTAAATTCTAGAAACCAAAGCTAATGACATTGTGCTCTGCTAACTTTCGTGCCTGGACAATATTTTATGTGACTTAATCAGACATTCGAAAAATTAGAACACCCAAGGAATCGTTCCCTGAGAGTTTAGTACGTCTTTTGGAACTGGGGATTTCTTGGTCAAGGACTGCATTTTCGGGTCTGTGTGAAGGTCCTAGAATTGAGTATGTTCCCAGAGGCAGCGAGCAAAGTTGTGAGTATAACTGCATGGCCATGGCTGAATGAATGAGTGTACGCAGATCAGAGTGTTATTTTACAGTTATAGATTGTCACCCATTTACTGTCTTAATTCTTTTTGTTTAACCTGCAGAATTTGTTACTATTTGCTAGAGTTTCTTTACTTCTTAGGCTAAATCAGATTATTCAACTCTGTGCATACATTTACGAGAAAAGAAGAAAAACTCTTAGCCTCAACCCTACGTATCTATAACTCTTTGGGCCATCATCTGTTCTCTTAACGGGGCTGTGGGCTAAACCTAGAGCTAAGATCATAACGGGGCTATCATCCTTGTAGCATTTTTCTTAAATTTTATGACTATTTGTATATGTTTTTCCTTGATGTAAATTTTGGTGTTGTGAGAAGATTTTTTTGATGATAATAATAAAAATCTCTCTCTTGAACTAAATCAGTGCGTTGGTCAGCTCGTTCAAATACATATAAATTCATTGTGATAGATTCCCACGTCTGTGTGTTTAACTGTCGTCACGTGTATGTGCGTGCCCGTGAGTAGATAGAGATATTAATATATATATATATATATATATATCTGTGTGTAGACTGTCTGACGCCTTTAAAAGCGGTCGTAGAAGATAGGTGAGAGAGAGAAGATTATCTCGATTCTCAAAGACAGCTTCTTTATCACATTCTATCATCTCACGTGTGGGAAATTCTATTGTGGTTTTTTTTTTTCACCAGCTCTCACTGTGACTATCACTCATTCCAACCTATTCTGAAGGGACCAACCCTAGTCTTAATACTCCTATCTAAAATCTACGACAAATGGGTTCTCGTCCGTAGGATTTTTGAACTTAGAATAGGAAGACGAGTACGACAAATGGTTGCTCGTTTCCGGTCTTTGAACTTAGAATAGGAAGACGAGTACGACAAACGTGGACTCGTCTATCTGGATTTTGTATTTAAGATTCTTTATTCTGTAATAGAGTAAGAGTGTGATGTCTTGTGAGTTTTGTATCTTTTAAAAATAATTTATCCCCTAGACTAACGATCTGTTTTCGGGCGTGCTGACCACACAAACTGATAGTTTTTTCCACAGCATTTAGAAATAATATACATTTCAGTTACAGGTTGATTGTCGGAATATATGTTAATTACTGATTTTGTAATACTAAACGCTGGTAAAGTAGTGAGTGTATAACATTCACTGGGTTTTGAAGAAGTAGGTGTTTGAGCAAAAACTAAGGAGTGCGTTTCGGACTATTTGTCCAGATTAATTGCCTCCCTTACCCTAACTGTCTTCAGGGGTGAACTTGATAGTGGACTTTATAATTAAGGGATTATTTTTCTCTTTAATTTTTGCAATAATTATTTTGCTTTTCCACTGTAGCAACTTATTTTTCAGAAGTAATCTTAACTACCATTTAGTTGGCGTAGTCGTGTTTTGCATTAAGTGCTTTATTGCCGATAATAGCAGCGATAGTTAGATTTTAATTTGGAGGAGGTATCCCAGGGTTAAGGATATCATCTTTTGATTTTTGGTAATTTTTTTTTCTCGTAAGTGGTAGGAACCAGTGTATCTTTTTTCCTATTTTCGTTCTCCACTAGTCTCAGTCACTGACATAATATGGCCGAGAGGGCAAAGCTTAGACAACTTCTCAGGGACGAAGCGAGAGAGGAGGGACTGGAAGGAGAGGAAGCGAAAGCTTTTGTCAGAGACGAACTGGAAAGATATGACGCGGAGAAGAAAGAAGCGGAAGACCGGCTATTACAGCAGAGGAAGATGGATGAGGAAATGGAAATCCGCAGGGAGAGAGAAAGAGAGAAGGAGAGACAGCATGAGGAAAGAGAAAATGAGCAACGTCGACAGCATGAGTTGGCTCTTAAAACTCTAGAAGTGCAAAGTCGTGGCGCAGCCTCTACCTCCAGCAATGGAGAGTCTTCTCCTCATTCCTCCTTAACTGATCCTTCTAACACTCAATCTCTTCACCTCACTGCTATGTCTTTTCCGCTAGAATCTTTCCCTTGTCCAAATGAGAAGATTGACACTTGGCTAGAAAAATTTGAGAAAATTGCAACTCTGTACGGTTTAGAGAGGTCGCGTTGGAACATGAAGCTTTCCCAGGCTTTGAAAAGTTCTGCGTATGATGTTTACGCCAAACTGGAAAGCAGCCAACAAGACAACTATGGTGTGTTGAAGAAAGCTTTGCTCGAGCGTTTCGAAATGAATGCTCGCAAATTTTTGCAACTCTTCCGAAACAGCAGGAAAGACAGCTCGGAAACTTTCCAGCAGTTCTCTTCCCGTCTAAAGGGATACCTAACAAAGTGCCTTGAGCTTTCACAGCTCCCCTCTACCTATGAAGGTCTTGAGGAATTTGTTCTAACAGAACAAATAAAGAACACTTTGTCTGCGGACACCCGGAGCTTTTTAGCTGAGCAGGGGGCAGAAAAGCTTGACGACATCTTACAGAAGTCTGAGCGTTACCACAATGCGCTGGCTGAACTACCGGCCACCAAACGGAAACCGACAGAGGAGCATTTTCGAAAACATAACCTAGAGCAATCTTCTCAGGCTTCTAACCAAAATAACCACAGAGAAACTGGACCTCAAAACCCCCCTCCTGAGAAATCCAAGTTCTACAAGAACAAGTACCCCAACCACCCCAAACAATCTGATCAACCCGACCGCCCTACATGGCAGCGTAGCCAGAAAGGACAAGGTGGCAAAGGGAGAACCCCTGAGCACGGGACATATGATCAGACCGAGCACACCGAGCCGAAACGCATCGGATGCTTATTGACAGTCTCGCAAGGCGGAATTGTTGACAGTGATTCCCAACCTGTTGGGGATAGACCCTCAACGCGAGGTACTGTTACTTTGAACGGTTCTCAAACTTCTTGCTTATTTGACACGGGGCTTTCTTACGATTGCATTGTTGCCAGAAAGCTGGTTAAACCCGGTCAAGAGACAGGAGAGACCGTCAAACTTTGTGGAGTTCGTAAGAGTGATGCACCTACAGCGCTTCCCATCGCATTGGTGGAGATACACTCTGACTTTGTCAGAGGCGTGATCAAAGCGGCTGTTTTGGATGATCCCATCTACCCAGTCATACTTGGCGGGAGATACGTGTGTATTGGGAAACCGGAAGAGCCGATTGTGGCAGCAGCAACTACAAGAGGGCAAACCAAGAAGGAACGGGAGCCTGCGCCTAATTTGTTACCCATGGAACTTAAAGAAGCGCAATACAAGGACCCTACTTTGGCACCCTGCTTTAGGAAACTGCCCATGGCTAAGGAACCCAGACAGCACGGGGACATTTTTTCTAAGGATGGCGTACTTTATCGCAGAACGGGCAAGCCTGACCAAGGTTACAACCAGCTCCTAGTACCGAAACAGTACAGAAGCCAAATCCTAGAAATGGGGCACTCTCTTCCCTTCAGCGGACATATGGGACAGAACGCCACAAACCAACGTGTAACCACTCATTATTGGTGGCCAGGAGTAAACACTGATATTATCAGGTACGTCAAATCCTGTGCCCAGTGCCAACGTGTACCACCCAAGCAACGGACACCCCCAGTCCACATGGGTGAAATGCCAATAATGGGAACACCATTCGAACGGGTTGTGATCGACATTTTAGGGCCTTTCGAAAGGACTAAAAGAAGGAACAGGTTCATCCTGACCTTAGTCGATACATGCACTTTATGGGCAGAAGCTATCCCGCTAACATGCGCAGATGCCAAGCATGTCGCAGAAGCCCTCGTGCAGATTTTCACTTGGTTGGGATTCCCTCAGCAAGTGTTGACGGATAATGGATCTCCATACCGAAACCTGTTGATGGATGAGATCGTTAAGATCTTGAGGACCCAGCACATCCACACTAAGCCATATACTCCGGCCGGAAATGGGCTCGTGGAACGTGCTAATGGAAACCTCACCATGATGCTAAGTAAGCTGGTACAAGTGAAACCTGAAGATTGGGGTCTCTGTATTCCTGCAGCATTATTTGGCTACAGAGAATCTCCTCATACTTCCACAGGATTTCCGCCAGCTACACTTTTATTCGGCAGACCCATTAAGGGCCCGCTTGAAGCCTTACTTCAGTCTCTGACAGACGAGAAGGCTGATGAGACAGTTGTCTCAGCCAGTAAATATGTGTCGGTTTTAAAGGAAAGGTTGAAACTAGGGTGGGACCTAGCAACGACTAACTTTAAGCGAGCACGCACAAAGCACGCTAACCGATACAGGAAAGTCGCGGAAGAGAGAGAACTGGAAGCAGGAGAGAAAGTTTTGGTGTTGCTCCCTACCGAGAACAACCAACTGAAGATCGGATGGCAAGGGCCGTTTACCGTCCTGAAAAAGATTTCTAAGGCTAACTACCAGATATCTATTCAAGGAAAGGAAAAGGTTTTCCATTTAAATCTCTTAAAGAGATACTTGGAAAGTCCTGTGCCGACCTCCGACCATCTCCTGACGATCGCCAAAACTGACGAAGATGACGATAGTGGCAGGGATATTCCACCGCTATCACAGGAAATCTTTCAAGAATGTCAGAAGCGGCGACGCTCTTTCAAGCGCGCATGGGAGACATTCCAGAGGAAGGAAACTTTGGGGAGCAGACTTCATGAGTAGGACTTGCAGAGAGATGGAGGGGGAAGACGAGAGGGAAGAAGACAGACACCCCGAAGCTACGGTTATAGGAAATTTAATTCCATAACGTAGATATGGAGTGCTTCCATATCTTAAGGCGGGACGTCCTGTCACGTGGGTCTTTATATCATTAAATTACCTACATCTTCTTCCTATTCTCTCACCCTAATCCTTTCATTTTATTACTTTTCCGTACTTGTTTTTTTTTCCTGTATTTTTTCGCATCATTCGTTGCGAAAAATATATTTCTTTCCCATCATCGTTTTTCTTTCTCATACTGACTAGTAACCTTATTGCATCAGATGTCAGTCGCGCAGATAGCTGTGAATGTACGGTTCTCGCCAGACATACGTCTGCAGTTTCCCCGGGTCAGAGCGCGGCCCGACCAGATTTCTGGGCCTGAGGTTTGAGAAATTCGTTTCGCTGGACATAGAGCAGACTTTTGGTCTACCATTTTGTTCACCTGTCACTAGCTTAAGGTGTCAAACCCGGCATCTGTACGACGCAGTTGAAGACGGTTGTCTGACATTTGCAACTGTCACGCGCATTTCTCGGTCACTGGTGGCAGTTACGTCACGCGTTAAGCTGACGTAAATGTTGGGAGTAGGGGAGATAATTTCGCTTGGCGAAATAAGTTTGGGCCCTTTGTCTGATTTTAAGATATTGGCCCGAGTTTGAAACTTTAATTTCATTCTCGCTCCTATATTCGCAGTAGACAGGTTGTTCGAAACAGAATAGCTGTTAGCGAAGTTTCTCAGTTTGTTTCGGCAATTTGTCGAACTTCTAGACTTCCTTAAATATTCAGCATATAATTCTTAAGTTGTGCGACTACCTGTAGTTCTGTGTGAGGTAATATATATTATATCTAGTATTTTGTGAAATGATAAAGTGTTAAGTCGCTTATTTCATATTTCACTAGTTAGATTTTGCGCAGAGTGCCAAATTTATATAGTCTGTATGATTTTCTAGTGACGTGTTTCAGTGGATAGCAGAATAAATTATATCTTAGCTTACTAAACAATAATGTAGCTATAATGTAGTTAATTTTACTGCTAAGAAATCAGACGAGATCATATTTTTCTAAACTAACTTACAAATGCTAGAAACCTCATGAGATGTTGACGGAACACGCACGTGTTCCTAAATTCATGGGGATTGATGATTTTTTTTTAAAGATATAACTTACTTTACGGGAAATTTAAATGATAAGTCAAGCAGTACACTTGCGGTTTAATAATGTAAGTTATAGTGGGTACATATTGTAAAATTATTTGATATGTGTTCTTTCTTTTATATAGTGAAACGGTGGTACCAAACTTTACCAGCGTTCTAGTACGTGAACTTTATTTGGGAAGAAACAAATCACTTTCATTACCTGAACTGTAACAGTTAAATGAAGTAAGAGGCCTTCGCGCCAGAATTAATTCTTCCAGAATAACTCTTCAGTACAATTCAGCCCGTTGTGGCAAGCAAAGATCAGAAACATTCCGACAGAGTTTTGACTAGTACTGTGGTGACCAAATATAGTAACTTCCTGAAAGTAGACACCGATCTGACATTCCTTAAATTCTAGAAACCATAGCTAATGACATTGTGCTCTGCTAACTTTCGTGCCTGGACAATATTTATGTGACTTAATCAGACATTCGAAAAATTAGAACACCCAAGGAATCGTTCCCTGAGAGTTTAGTACGTCTTTTGGAACTGGGGATTTCTTGGTCAAGGACTGCATTTTCGGGTCTGTGTGAAGGTCCTAGAATTGAGTATGTTCCCAGAGGCAGCGAGCAAAGTTGTGAGTATAACTGCATGGCCATGGCTGAATGAATGAGTGTACGCAGATCAGAGTGTTATTTTACAGTTATAGATTGTCACCCATTTACTGTCTTAATTCTTTTTGTTTAACCTGCAGAATTTGTTACTATTTGCTAGAGTTTCTTTACTTCTTAGGCTAAATCAGATTATTCAACTCTGTGCATACATTTACGAGAAAAGAAGAAAAACTCTTAGCCTCAACCCTACGTATCTATAACTCTTTGGGCCATCATCTGTTCTCTTAACGGGGCTGTGGGCTAAACCTAGAGCTAAGATCATAACGGGGCTATCATCCTTGTAGCATTTTTCTTAAATTTTATGACTATTTGTATATGTTTTTCCTTGATGTAAATTTTGGTGTTGTGAGAAGATTTTTTTGATGATAATAATAAAAATCTCTCTCTTGAACTAAATCAGTGCGTTGGTCAGCTCGTTCAAATACATATAAATTCATTGTGATAGATTCCCAGGTCTGTGTGTTTAACTGTCGTCACGTGTATGTGCGTGCCCGTGAGTAGATAGAGATATTAATATATATATATATATATATATATATATATATATATATATATATATATATATATATATATATATATATATATATATATATATATATATATATATATATATATATCTGTGTGTAGACTGTCTGACGCCTTTAAAAGCGGTCGTAGAAGATAGGTGAGAGAGAGAAGATTATCTCGATTCTCAAAGACAGCTTCTTTATCACATTCTATCATCTCACGTGTGGGAAATTCTATTGTGGTTTTTTTTTTTCACCAGCTCTCACTGTGACTATCACTCATTCCAACCTATTCTGAAGGGACCAACCCTAGTCTTAATACTCCTATCTAAAATCTACGACAACGTAGATCATTGATTTGTTTTGGACTTAGTTTAAAAAACACGGGGTTTTTGTTGTTGAAAATTTGTAGTGTAATTTAAGTTCCCACGTGCACTTTAAAAATAAGGGTAGGGGAGTGGCTCTGAGTAGAAAAATAATGAATAGGACCACTACCCATTCGGGAATCTCGCAAAAGACGATAAATGTGAAGTTGTGGCAACCCCATTATGGAACACAAAGTGCTATATAAACCACCGTTGTAAGAGTTTGAGCTTCCTTCAAAGGGACTATCTGCAATGGTGGCCCGGCCCCATGCTCTAAAGGAGCGAAAAAGGAGATGGTAATAATTAAAATTGTAGTTAATTAATGTGCAGTGTAATTAAAACTTACTTTTATCATCTTGCATGTTTGGAAGAAAGCGAACATTTACTCACTCCTGCGTTATTATCATAAAGACTACTCCCACATACTTTAGAATGAATGTAGCACACGACATAGATCGTAAATATAAAAGCAGACGACAGCCTGTGATGGGAAAATATTGGTCTAAAAGCTAAAGAGCGAGATCTGTCAGACTGTACGGCATTTTTGGCACCGGCTCACATCCTCGATCTATCAAACATTTCATAGTTTCCCGCCAAGTCGCGGTATGGAATGTACAATGGTATTTTTTTTTTCTATCTACCTACCTAGGCCTACCTACTTACCTACTACATGCTTATCTACCTGTCTGTCTGTCTACCTATTTATTAACTTACATACCTACCTACATACTGATCTATCTATCTATCTATCTATCTATCTATCTATCTATCTATCTATCTATCTATCTATCTATCTATCTATCTATCTATCTATCTATCTATCTATCTATCTATCTATCTATCTATCTATCTATCTGTCTGTCTGTCTGTCTCTCTGTCTGTCTGTCTGTCTGTCTGTCTATCTATCTATCTATCTATCTCAACCCCTATCTATCTATCTATCTATCTCAACCCCTATCTATCTATCTATCTATCTATCTATCTATCTATCTATCTATCTATCTATCTATCTATCTATCTATCTATCTATCTATCTATCTATCTATCTATCTATCTATCTATCTATCTATTTATCTATCTACCTATCTATCGTTCATTCGTTCGTTCGTTCTATCTGATCCTGTTCTTGAGTTAGGGAAGGTTAAGAAAAAACACAAGAAGTCCCACCTCATTCAATGGGAGACTGTTCAAATATTTCATGAGGTCTAATTCTATGCCACCCCATTTCTGATTATGTTCGAATTATTGTCGGATTTATTGTATGGATCTTTTGGACTTGTATGTTTGTTAGTTTTTTTTTTTTATTACTTTCTTGTTTGTTTAAAAAATAAAGTATTTAATTTTAATTATGATTGAATACTGTAAATGTATGCTATTTTTTTTTTAAATGTAAAACTTTTGCCTCGTTTTGGCGAGGCGCGTTCCGTTCAACCTAGTCAGTTATATTAGGGCGCATGTCCAAATATTAAAGACCCTTAGGTCTGAGTAAAAATGTATGCTATTATATTAGGCCCCTACCTTTATAGTGTTACATGCCTTTAAATTAATGCTTACGGTAGCATATGGGAATGAAAGGATACAGACTACAAGATAATTAAAAGTGGAAGGGCAGAATGTTAGACCGGCCTGCGAACCCATTTCTTAACCCTTTGAAAATATAGTTCTTTCATTGTCTCTTGGTTTGTCCCTACTAATTTAAAATACAAAACTATAAAAAACTCACTCACCTATTCGTCCATACAAACATTCGCGAAAATAGTAGAGTAATGAACATACGTAGACAAGAATCACAATGCACATAACTGTTCCATACACGAAAAATATTCCATTTTACATCCCTAAGCTAAGGACCAGGTTTACAAGTAAATTCATCTAATTTGAATCACGCCGTTTTCTGACGCCACTCTTTCAAGTCTCCGTGTTAATTTTAAATAGCACATGGGAACACAATCAACAGGCCCCTGTCTGGGAGGCACAAACACGGAACCTGTTGTTTCTTGTTTCAGAGGGTGCAGCCATGCAGGGTCAAGGAAGTGCCGAAGAGGTGTAACAATCCTGCCGATAAATTTGCAACCACCCTTTCCCGAGACAGCCTGTGTCGGAGGGAACAGGCGGGGGCGTGTTCACCGTCTACTTTGAAGACTACCACGGACAAAGGAGTTGGTGAAAGTGATTTAAGATCGCGATAGGCAGTAGGAGTCTGAAGGACATCCATTCTATTAAATGTGCCCAATTTTGGCCTAGTTTATTAGATTTGCTGTTATTCATTATCGCTTGATGTTTATTTGTTTTCTGCTAATTTGAAAACACATTTTTTGGTGTTGTTTTGTTAAGTGGTGTCTATGGTTGACCTCGATTTTTCTTCTCTTCTTGTTCAGGTACCATGCCGTGTGACATAGGTGATCATGTCTGTCTACAAGCCACCCTTATCTGATTATGTCTCAAATCATTGTCTAATTTACTTTATGAATGGTTTGAATTGTGTATGTTTGTTTGTTAGCTTTTTTTCCCGGTACTTTCTCTGATTTTTAAAAATTAATTTATTTTAAAAACATTCTTAAGTTCGATTATAACTGGATATTGCAAATGTATGCCAAATTGCTTTTATGCTACATGCGTAAATAATACTTAAAGTAAATGTGAGGATGAAAGGATACATGATGAGAGAGGAGAGAGAGAGAGAGAGAGAGAGGGGGGGGGGGGGAATAAACATAATGTCAGACGGATCTGCGTGCCCAATTCTTAACCTTTTGAAAATAAAGTTCGTTCGTTCATTCTCCATAATTTTCTGTTTCCAGTACTATTTATCAATTCTGACGTTCACTTCTTTCCATGTCTTAATGCCAAACTGCCTAATATCTTTTCGCTTGTCTTCTGTAGCGAGAGGTTACTTTGTGTTGATGATAGTTAGATACAAAGATGTATCAGATGATACAAAGGATGCAAATGCCAGACAAGAGTTCTGGTCTTATAAGAAATACCCCAATCTCAGAAATGAGCAATGGTGTATGGTACCTTCTTTGATCCTTAGCCGCCGACCGTCAAAGCAGTCATTGGCCATTACGCCTGGTGGCGTCTTGGTGTACGTATGGTCAGACTATAAAGTTATCTGGCCCAGATGGTAATATGAAGTACCAGATACTTAGGTATCTCCTCTCGGGAACTATCCTATGTTGTATATGTATGTTATGTTGTGTCTAGGAAAAATTAAATAATAAAAGTAACTTCAAACAAAACTGTAATGAGTTACTCAAGTCTGTGGTTTCAAATAATTAATTAATTAATCATATTTACAAAGATTTCTTCTTTTCTCATTTTGAAAAAAGAAAAATGGAAAGAAAATCAAATTGATGATGATGACATTCTACAACATAAGAAATGTGTAACACACAATTGAAAAATTACACACAGAATGTCAATGACTCCTTCCTCTAGGGAACTAACACTTTAAATCAAAAGTCACTTAAGAATAAATAAATAAATATATATATATATATATATATATATATATATATATATATATATATATATATATATATATATATATATATATATATATATATATATATATATATATATATATATATATATATATATATATTGTCGCCTTGTACTGACATTTACTGTGGCTTTGAAAGGAACTAACTGTTTTGAATCACTGTTCTTAACTTTTTGATGTGTTGCTTCTATGGCTATCACTGGTATACACAATCTTCTGCCTTGTTGACAGTCTAGTATGATATGATCTGATCCTCAATCCAGAATAAACACGGGGCTTCTAAAACCTTGACAGGCTGCACACACAGTTGGATGGCAAAGGCGCTAGGGTAGTGAAACACTGTCGTCTGTGTTTGAATCAATTATGTGCTAGTTCCAAAATTTCCAATATGCCTTACTCCATTAATATCCGACCGATTTCATTCGTTCAAAGCTAGTTTAACTCAGGCAATTAAGATCCATCGTTATGTCTAACTTTCTCCGACTTTCGTCCCTTGTTTCTCTCACCAAGGCAGACGAAACATTGAAACACTGCAAACGAACCAAGTTCTACTGCCTTTAAATTCATTATCTTCGAATATATTGTACACACAACGATGATACAGGTGCCTGTAGAGTAACTGCGTTGTAGAGGTCTTGGCCACTACTGTAGAATGTCTGGATGCGGGTGTTATGTTTAGAGTCATGCACTGATCATCACTGAAGAAAGTCTTCTTCAGTTACCTATGCATCATCGAATGAACCTGTCATATTGACATTGAGTGGGAGTGTCAAGTAACGCGAATGGTGTAGTAGTTCGGTGTAACAGACCACTTGATAATACCTCTCACACACTCTCATGTAATGCAATGACGACTTGAACTGCCACTGACATTTCAATAGTTTAATGAAGGCACGCACACTGGACAGCACGGATACAGTCATGGGAACATGTTGACATACATTCATTGGTTATTTGAATCGTGGATGATACATTCATGTAGTAGTGAAATAACATTCAACCTAAGGTAGCATTCACTGTTCTGGTACCTAATCGCCGTATCCTCTACTGACTGAACGCGTCAATGAGGATCGGTAAACATACAAAAGTCATTGGCCCAACCTTCATTGCATGGCTAAGTTCTTAAGTTGAGATATGTCCAATGTTTGTATAACACTCATAAACCACGATAGTGGGTTTTCACCTCATAACAAGATCTCGATACCACTGCCCAATAGTAGGATACATAATCTGTTCTCTTGACAGTGATCAAAAATACGATGACAGAAATATAACATGGCCGCCTTCCTGAGTTGTCGCTCACTCACTCGTAGGAAGGTAGATATAAGCCAAAGTTAATTTAGAATGTGCATATAAATAATTTCATAAAGTTTTCCATACAGCTCTACAGTAATCCAGTTACTTCATGTAGACATAACTGCTGTAGGAAAGCCTGTCATCTTCGTCGATACAAAACACGACCCTAGCGATACGAAGCACAATGTTCCATCTAGGTCTAATCGACTCGAGATCATCAAAAATAGGGTCTGGCATAACTGGAGGCGAATCACACATATGAGGAGGATCTCTGACAAATAGACTCTTGCAGAGACATAAACTTCTCCTAGAAAAACATCTATGAATCACTGTTAAACCTTAAACAGTGCCAGCCCTGGAAAAAGCACTCAGCCATCTTGGCGACATTATCGGAACTCTTCACAACCCAGAAGGACTACGAAAACCTGCGCTAGATTCCGGCAGAAAGAATATAGTCCGACCTGAACATACAAAGGTATACAATATACGACTGAATCTTCTTTCACTAGACAAGTAGTACACATGAATTCAGGCCATAAACATAACAAGCAAAATTAATCTATTTTCTGGCCCGAACAAATAAGAACGGACATGAATACAATATCCATGCGCCGAGTCAATATCAAGAAAGATCACTCATATAAACAAAAGTGTAAATCAATCATGAATTATCTAGCTTTACCAGAGGAAGCATTTTCATACACAAATGAATGCAAGTATATATTTTCCATATTAAATAGCCATATCGTATTTTTGTAATATGTGCGTCAAAATATTCACGCAACAGATTACCACACCCCTCGGGAAAAAAAAATGGTACATTTTTTTTTTTTTGGAAATACATCTAGGTGCAACATACAATAGGCTCACAACGCACCAATAACAATGCGCAGATGATAAGCATTGAGAACATATTTCATGAACTTAGAGAAAGTATTTCTCTAAGTATAAATATTTCCAGAGAAGTGTCACCAACGCATACTACAATACTGGCAATGCCACCCTTTCTACATCAGTTTATACATAAATTTCATCTTAGATATCTTAACATCATGATCATCAAAGACGAAAAAAACATTGAAAGACCAGCGGTGAATAAACATCAGTGAACCGCTAAGTAGTGTTACAATCAATATATGATATATTCCATATGTGTACACATTTCAACATAGGAACAACTGTAGCAAAGTTAGGCATATAATTTAACAGTTATGAATCATGTGGGCATCTAGACAAAATATCTGCCATCACATTTTCTGACCCACGGATAGCTCGCACCGAAAAATGAAACGGCTGCAGAGCAATCGTGTATCGCGTTGATCTTGCGCTCTTCAGATTTTTACTCTGAATAGCCGTAAGAGCTTTCTGGTCAGTTTCCACAATGAAATGCGCGCCAAGAAGAAATCTTTGCAGTTTAAGGATTGACCAAACCATAGCCAATAATTCACGGTCTAGGACCGAGTAATTCTTCTCTGCGGCATTTAATTTTCGAGAAATATACATCACAGGATGCAGAGTTCCAGAGTACTCTTGCATTAGTGCTGCTCCAATCCCTGTGGATGAAGCGTCACTACGAAGAATAAATGTCTTATCCTTAGAAGGCAATACTAGGATAGGTTAAGTAGAAAACATAGTTTTAACCTTATCCAAAGAGGATTGACATTCTTGAGTCCAATGGACTACATTAGGAGACCCCTTCTTTAGCAAGGAAGAAAGAGGTGACATAATGGAGGACAGATTCGGAATGAATCGTCCATAAAATTGTATTAGACCTAAGAGACTTCGCACTTGCTGTTTAGTCTTAGGAATAGAAATGTTAAGTATCTTACTTGTATTGTGGTCTTCTGTTTTTAGGAAACCATGACCAACACGGTGACCTAAGAAAGATATTTCGCTAAAACCAATACAAGCTTTAGATGGTTTCGCTGTCAGGTTATGCTCGCGTAAGATAGACAATAGTTCATTTATCCCATTATAGTGATCGTTCCAAGTATCACTGAAAAGACAGATGTCATCAAGATATGCAATGACATCTGAGCGATGAGATAGGATTCGACGCATCATGCGTACGAATGTTGCAGGGACGTTCATAAGGCCGAAAGGCATAAAATTCCATTGGAATAGACCCCTAGGCGTCGAAAAAGCAGTAAACGGTTTGGCGTGTTCGGATAATGGAACTTGCCAATATCCCTTAGACAAATCAAGTTTAGTAAAGAAATGGGAATTCGATAGTCTCGTAAGTAGCTCTTCTAGTAAAGGCATAGGTTCAGCATCAAATTTAGTCACTTGGTTCAATTTGCGATAATCAACGCAAAGACGTATGTTGTTGTCTTTTTTTCGCACGATAACCATCGGCGAAGAATATGCTGATGTGGATGGTTCAATAATTTTTAACTCTATCATCTCATCCAACTCTTTCTCTACCTGTGCTTGAAAATGTATCGGAATAGGATACGGTCTGACCCTTATAGGATTATGGTCAGTAAGAATAATGTCATGTTGAATGACATCAGTTTGACCAGGAATGTCAGTAAGGACATCCTGAAATTGTTCTAACATAGTAGAAACTTGTTTCTGTTCTCCTGGAGATAATTCGGGAGAAATCGCAACATCTTTCCATGATTCATTAGAGTGAAGCGGAATCATTGGAAAAAGTAGATTTACATCCGAGAAACTCGTTTCCTCATCCTGTATTACTGACAGTGATGAGTAATGTCCATGTTGGACTGGAAAATCGTCCGTTGCCTGGAAAACAGGTTGTAAATAATCCGGACGTTCATGGAATTCCGTGAGCATGTTGATGTGGAAGGTTTTATGCTTCCCGTCAATATCGACGATATAGTCAACATCGGAAACTTTTGATATTATATCGTACGGACCTTTCCAAGAAATAAGAAGTCTGTTTTCTCTACAAGGTAGCAGGACCAATACTTTGTCACCTGGACAGAGTTGTCGCAAGCGTCTGGTCTTATTGGCAAATTGCCTTGCCTTCTGTTTCGCAAATTCCGAAGAAGCAGTTGCCAATTTGCATGCTTCAATAATCTTGTGTCTGAGTGCAATGACATATTCATAAGAGGATTTTGTGTCATCGACAATATTATCAGCAGTTATGAGATCATGAAGTAAGGACATAGGACCTCGCGGTTTCGCGCCAAAGACAAGTTCAAAGGGAGAAAATCCTGTATGTTCGTTGGCGACCTCTCTATATGCAACGAGAGCCGCGGGTAAAACCCTATCCCAATCCTGAGGATGATCTTCTGTTATCTTACCTAGTAGGTTTTTCAGAGTTCTATTCAAACGTTCCACCATCCCATTGGACATAGGATGCTANATACTACTCAGAGATCTCTCTATCTTTAGAGTCGACTTTACTTGAGACATGGTATCCGATATATGGTGGTTACCGTGGTCCGATAATATTTCTGCTGGAAATCCCAGACGAGAAAATATTAACCAAAGAGCATCTGCAATATCAGCAGTAGTTATGCTCTTTAGAGGAACAGCCTCTGGCCAACGTGTGCACATATCCACACACGTAAAAATATATTGGTGTCCTCTAGCAGACTTTATCTTAAATGGACCAATGATGTCTATCGCCATTTTTTGAAATGGTCGAATGGGAATGTCTGCAGCCTGAATTTCGCAGCAGGCAGTATGTGGACCCCTGGATTTAATCTCTTGACATACTTTACAAGATCGACAATAGATTCGTACGTCCTTATTCACAGCAGGCCAAAAGAAAATGCCATGCAAAACTCTAGATTTAGTACGGGAAAAACCCATATGTCCAGCACACTGAGAATCATGAGCGTGCTGTAAGATTTTAACTCTCATATTTTTGGGCACAAGAATTTGAGAATGAATGGATTTAGCGGAGTCTTGTACCATACGTACAAGTACGCCATTCCTCATCGTAAATTACGAATCAAGATTTTACGATTTTTGTATCCTTATTCGGATCACCTTTTGTTGCCAGAGAAAAAGAATTTCTTTAGAGTAGGATCATCTTCCTGCTGTTTTTATAAAGGAAACATGCGAAATCTCCAAGAGATCACCTTGGTCTGGTCATCATTATCTCCAGAAGGCGAAGATTGCGGCAGATGTTTAGAGCTTGAGCTCTGCGGCATGTTTAGACTGAGCTCATAGTATGCAGCATTTGCAGTATGCATATTATCACTTTCCCACACGGCAATTTGTTGCGGAGTGCATTCTTTCGCACCATGAATGCGACCGACGATAAGATCAGCGATCGGATTCGGCAGAAGACATGCGTGCACATCTCCTGTAAAGAAAGGGAGTAGAGAGATGTTGATAATGGCAGTGGAGTACTTCTCCAATGTGCCACCAAATGTTTTGCATTTGATTATCTTGCCAGTGGCTCGAGAAGGATCTATAAGTGACTGCCTCACTCCAATGGTTGTGCACCCGGAATCGAAAAGAATTGAGACCAGAGTACCATCTACTAGACATCTATTCAAGACAAGAGCACCTCTTACATCATGCGCGACTGACGCAGGAAGAGCAGGAAGCGGGATGAAACCCTGTCCCAATTGAATGTCGAAACTGTGGTTGGCTCGAATAATAGGTTTTGCATTGGGAACACACTGAAAATGCTCTGTCAAAATCGAAAGGAGAACATCCCACACTGTTATGTTCTTGCTGAGCATTGGGTTGATTACCGGCTGCGTGAAACTCTTGTTGTGCAGAGTTAGCCTAGTAAGGATATTTACCATGTCTTTTGTGTGTTGTGAAATCCCAGACTTGGTTATTGCATCTGCAATATCAGTAGTTATGCTCTTTAGATTATTCCTCTCTGTGCATATATCCACACACGTATTGATTGGTGTTATAGCAGACTTTATCTTAAATGGACCAATGATGTCTATAAAATGGACAAATGGTCGAAAATTCCTGGGGCCTGAATAGGTCGCAGATGATGCGTGGACCTCTGGATTTAACCTCTTGACATACTTTACAAGATCGACAATAGATTCGTATGTCCTTATTCACAGCAGGCCAAAAGAAAGATGCAAGAACTCTAGATTTAGTACGGGAAAAACCCATATGCCCAGCACACTGAGAACCATGAGCGTGCTGTAAGATTTTAACTCTCAGATTTTTGGGCACAAGAATTTGAGAATGAGTGGATATAGCGGAGTCTTGTACCATACGTACAAGTACGCCATTCCTCATTGAATCCAAGTTTCGATTTTATCCTTAGGGATCAAATTTTGTTGCCAGAGTAAAGAAAAATTTAGACTAGATCATCTTCCTGCTGTTTTATTAAAGGCTACATGCGAAATCTCAAAGAGATCTACCTTTTAGTCATCATTATCTCCAGAAGGCGAAGATTGCGGCATGTTTAGAGCTTGAGCTCTAGTGACTACAGCATTTGCAGTATGCATATTATCACTTTCCCACTCGGCAATTTGTTGCGGAGTGCATTCTTTCGCACCAAAATGCGACCGACGATAAATCAGCGATCGGATTCGGCAGAAGATGCTGTCAAATGCTTAGAAAACATCTCCTGTAAAGAAAGGATTCAAGACTGATAATCGGCAATAAGAGTACTTCTCCAATGTGCACCAAATGTTATGCATTTGATTATCTGCCAGTGGCTCGATAAGGATCTAAAGACGACTGCCTCATCCATATCGGTCATGTCCTACGGAATCGAAAAGAATTGAGACAGTACCATCTACTAGACCTCTACTACAAGAGCGCTCACTTCCATCATGCGCGACTGAGGGAAGAGCGGAAAAGAGGAAGACCACAAAAGTCGAACACTGTGGTTGGCTCGAATAATGTTTTGCAGAAGGAACACTGAAATGCTCTGCCAAAATCGAAAGCATAACATCCCCCACTATTAGAGTCTTTCTTATCAGTGGTTTGTACCGGCAACGAAAACTCTTGTTGTGGAGTTAGCTGGTAATGGATTTACCATGTCTTATGTGTTGTGATCTACCTCGGTTATAATTGTCTCTATAATTATTATTGCCTCTGTTATAACCCCTATTTGGGTTTGAATCACAATATTCATGATCATAATCATCATGCTCATTATAATGAGTATCCCTGTAATGTTGGTTTTGTTGTTTCCATGAAGAACTTGGGTAGTTCCTATGGTTACTCCCTTTTCAGAAATTTCTATAATTATGGGCACCCCTCGCGTATCGAGGACTGTCAGCCCGATTCCAGTTCTTCGAAGAAGAACCCTGATTTGAGTGGTTACCTTGGTTTTGATACTTATTCCAATTAACCTTTTTATCAAATTTATTTTGAGCTCCTTGGAATTTGTGTGAGTAATTATGATTATATTCTGTTGCTGAAGCAACTGGCATACCCTCTTTAATGTTAGTGTTACTAAGAATCATGTCAGGGTGTGCCGTGGCATACTGGTCACAATATTCTTCCATTTGCTTTAATGTACTAGGTTTACGCTCATGTAAAAACTCTAGGAATGGTTTATTTACCGAAGACATGACCTTGTCTCTTAGCAATAAATCCGTAAGACCATCAAATGTTTTCTCTATTTTGGATAATTCAATCCATCGTGAGAGTGTAAGTCGTGCTTTTGAAATGAATTCTGAGAATTCTACACCTACCTCAGGTCTCATTGTTTTAAACAAAAGACGATAACCTTCTTCTGACAGCTGATATCTCTTTATCAAAGCTGCCCTAATAGCATCATAATTATCCTTGTCGGCCTCTTCAACCAAACATAACTTAGTCAGAGACTCCCCTTTTAGATTTTCAGATAACTGATTCACATACTGTGATTTGTCAACATTATGAGCTCGACAAGCACGTTCAAATCTAGAAAGCCAAAATGTTATATCATCACTGGCAGAGTTGAACGCTGGCACCTTGACCTTATAATTAAAGGGTTTACCATTACCACCAGATTCCTGATTAACATTACTCATACTTGTCAATCTTAATTTCTCTAATTCAAACTCATGTTCTCTTATTGCTTTTCTCTCTTCAGCTTCTCTATCTAATTTTTTTTGTTCAGCAGCAGCAGCAGCTTCCAATTTTTTCTGTTCTGCAGCAGCAGCAGCTTCTAATTTGTTCTGTTCTGCCACAAATCTCCTTTCCTCCATCTGCATCTGCAATTTCTTTTGTTCCGCAGCAGCATCAGCTTCTCTTTCTAATCTTTTCTCTTCAGCCAGAGCTTTTCTCTCTTCAGCAGCAGCAGCAGCTTTTCTCTCCCCAGCAGCAGCTTCTAATTTTTTCTGTTCTGCAGCAGCAGCAGCTTCTAATTTTTTTTCTTCTATTTGAAGTTTTCTCTCCTCAGCAGCAGCTTTTTTCTCCTCAGCAGCAGCTTTTTTCTCCTCAGCTTGCATCTGCAATCTGAAATTCTCAGCATCTATCTTCTTTTGTTCAACTTCTGCTTTCCATTTATTCTCATCTTTTTGTTTTTTCTCTTCTGATTTTAATGCAATAGCAAATTGAGCAATTTTCCATTCTTCTAACTCTTTCCCAGTCTTATCAAGGGATTTCCCTTGTGCAATAAAGTAATCTAATGTAGACATCTTGTCTTATAAAATCAGAAACCTGAAAAAGTAAATAAATTACCTTATTTCACTTTCATGGGAGACAAGTCTATACTATAGACTTAGTCTTAGTGAAAAACTTGTATGGTTATTTTGTTTATAATATAACCAATGATAACTTGAGTACCTGTGGAAAACAATATATGTATATCCCAAACACTGTGGGAGACAAGCCTTAGAAAGGTCTTGTATACTTCCTTAATGTAATCAATGATCACTTGAGTACCTGTGGAAAATAATATTTTCTATCCCAATCACTGTGGGAGACAAACCTTACAAAGGTCTTGTACACTTTCTTAGTATAATCAATGATCATAAGTACTGGTCTGTACTATAATATAAATATATTCAAATATACCTTATATATTATCTGTCAACCAAAGACATTAACAAGGACAAACAAGAAAAGACAATATGAAAACAATTGCAGGAATCAAATTAAATCAAAATAGAAAAAATCAAAAAAAAAAATGATCACAGAATCTGTGATGATAACCGCAATGAAATCAACAAGACAAATAACGCCACAGTGTATAAACATAAGGGTGTAAAGAACTGAAATGAAAGATGAGACCTACAATTATACAAACAAATCAAACAAAACTAAAGAACATAGAAATATTACAAAAACAACAAGAAAGACAGTATCGTCACAGCTAACAAATATTTGCAAACAATGTTGCATGCAAATTTCAATTAAGAAATTTGCTCCCTATAGAACGCTAGAGCAAGACCAATGTCATTTGGTATTTCTTGTTCTAGTCACCTCCCATCCAGGCCCGCAGAATACAGACTAACTTAACACACAACAAATAACATATAAACATAAATACATGTAAACCTTAATAGCATAAATGCATACATAATATGATTAAATAATATGGCAATGTGATGTTAATAGAGTGTCGCAGAAAGGATGTGTTGCAGAGAAGGCTTATCTTTTATTCAAAATAATTTTTCACTTTTAATAAGTTATTAAAGTATTGAATTAACTTATTACAATGTTCAATTCTTTTGAGCATATGAAGATCCAACGATGAAATATGCACTTTATGTTCAACAACACTATGATTCTTCTGTACAGGATCAACAATCACTTCTTTCTTCTGTACGATGAGAAATGTCAACAGTACTGCTCCCAATATTTTATACTCTTGATACAACTGTCCTGTATAATACCGTCTGTACAGCGAAAAAATGTCAACAAGCGCTGACCTAGATACAGCATCCTATCGGTAATACAGGTCAAGCTGACATCGACTGCCCCGTTGTAACTTGTACACTGGTGTTCATGCGTGTCGTATGTGGCGTCAGGGATGGTCTGGTTATCATAACCCCAGGAATCTGGTTCACCACTGTAGAGTAACTGCGTTGTAGAGGTCTTGGCCACTACTGTAGAATGTCTGGATGCGGGTGTTATGTTTAGAGTCATGCACTGATCATCACTGAAGAAAGTCTTCTTCAGTTACCTCTGCATCATCGAATGAACCTGTCATATTGACATTGAGTGGGAGTGTCAAGTAACGCGAATGGTGTAGTAGTTCGGTGTAACAGACCACTTGATAATACCTCTCACACACTCTCATGTAATGCAATGACGACTTGAACTGCCACTGACATTTCAATAGTTTAATGAAGGCACGCACACTGGACAGCACGGATACAGTCATGGGAACATGTTGACATACATTCATTGGTTATTTGAATCGTGGATGATACATTCATGTAGTAGTGAAATAACATTCAACCTAAGGTAGCATTCACTGTTCTGGTACCTAATCGCCGTATCCTCTACTGACTGAACGCGTCAATGAGGATCGGTAAACATACAAAAGTCATTGGCCCAACCTTCATTGCATGGCTAAGTTCTTAAGTTGCGATATGTCCAATGTTTGTATAACACTCATAAACCACGATAGTGGGTTTTCACCTCATAACAAGATCTCGATACCACTGCCCGATAGTAGGATACATAATCTGTTCTCTTGACAGTTATCAAAAATATGATGACAGAAATATTACATGGCCGCCTTCCTGAGTTGTCGCTCACTCACTCGTAGGAAGGTAGATATAAGCCAAAGTTAATTTAGAATGTGCATATAAATAATTTCATAAAGTTTTCCATACAGCTCTACAGTAATCCAGTTACTTCATGTAGACATAACTGCTGTAGGAAAGCCTGTCATCTTCGTCGATACAAAACACGACCCTAGCGATACGAAGCACAATGTTCCATCTAGGTCTAATCGACTCGAGATCATCAAAAATAGGGTCTGGCATAACTGGAGTCCGAATCACACATATGAGGAGGATCTCTGACAAATAGACTCTTGCAGAGACATAAACTTCTCCTAGAAAAACATCTATGAATCACTGTTAAACCTTAAACAGTGCCAGCCCTGGAAAAAGCACTCAGCCATCTTGGCGACATTATCGGAACTCTTCACAACCCAGAAGGACTACGAAAACCTGCGCTAGATTCCGGCAGAAAGAATATAGTCCGACCTGAACATACAAAGGTATACAATATACGACTGAATCTTCTTCCACTAGACAAGTAGTACACATGAATTCAGGCCATAAACATAACAAGCAAAATTAATCTATTTTCTGGCCCGAACAAATAAGAACGGACATGAATACAATATCCATGCGCCGAGTCAATATCAAGAAAGATCACTCATATAAACAAAAGTGTAAATCAATCATGAATTATCTAGCTTTACCAGAGGAAGCATTTTCATACACAAATGAATGCAAGTATATATTTTCCATATTAAATAGCCATATCGTATTTTTGTAATATGTGCGTCAAAATATGCACGCAACAGTGCCAGAATAAAGCTCCGGTTCTGTAATATCAAACTAGACTAGCCTTATCAGAAGAAATCCTTTTGCTGGTCTATACTGCTAATTTTTTTTTTTTTAAATTCTAGCTGGTGTTTCATTTATCGATTGACTTAGATAGTGGTCTAGAGAACTTGTGACATCTTCCTCTATCTCTTTTTCCTTCTATCTTTCCTGTTGTAACGATATACCCCAGCTTACTTCATCTCATAACATTCCCGGGGTCGATGTAGGGTCCGAGCCCTGACGTCCCGCCTACATTAATGGGTGTTGATGTCTCTCACATCTAGGTGCAGTGATCGCCGCGGAAGCTAATGTCTTGCTCTGACAGTAAGCTTCTAGCGTCCAGCCTCTCCTGCACACACGTGTCTATAGCAACACCTTCACGCGAGGAGTCAGTTCTCACAGAGTGCCCGGCGGTATAACTGGGTCGGGGGTAGTTTGGGACCCCTTAAGGTGCAGGCGCAATACCCACTAGCGAGTGAACCATGCTCTGGCCAGCACCAACCCAAACCCCAAGCATGGATTAAATTCCGGGTAGATGAATCTCGTAAGCCCTGTATGGCAGTTCATCTAGGAGAATGAAGAATCCGATTTTAAACCACCATCTGCTTCGCAAGTAGGCTGGGTACAGTTAAGGGCTAAGAGCAGCAAACCCGAATAAAACTGTTTGCTGAAATCGGATGTGCTGGGCTGAAAGGCGTAGATATCACAGCCCAGCTGTAAACTACGACACAACGTATTTTCCGCTGAAATTAGTGGGACGACGTCGAAGAAGTTAACATCCCCAAAGAATGTGGATATATTCCTTCTAACCTGTGTAATAAGTGGATATCTTCCTTTTAGCCTGTGTAATAAGTGGATATCTTCCTTCTAACCTGTGTAATAAGTGGATATATTCCTTTTAACCTGTGTAATAAGTGGATATATTCCTTTTAACCTGTGTAACAAGTGGATATCTTCCTTTTAACCTGTGTAATAAGTGGATATCTTCCTTCTAACCTGTGTAATAAGTGGATATCATCCTTTTAACCTATGTAATAATATTCCTTTGCGCATTTACCTCTTTCAAGACGTCCTCATTATTCTTTTTAGCTGTTCGTGATATTTTTAACATTTTGTTGTAAAGCCTCAAGTGCTTTTTCTACTTGTTTACTAACTGTCCATGACTCACTTCCGTGTGTTAGGACTGGTTCTATATAACACCGAGGAACTCTCTTTATTACTTCCATTGACAATACTTTTCATTTTGTGCAACCAATCTTTCCAGTTAGGTTAAAAGCGAGGGTTTACGGTTTGAACAACTCAGGCCGATAAATGAATAAATATTAGACAAACTTAAAGGTATGATTTCAGGCACTCGTGAGAAATAAATAAGAAGAAAACTAGACAACAGAAAAACAACAGACGTGAGTGGCTTACCCAGGACCTTCCGTGCGACAACCCTGCCTAGCTATGCAAGCGAATCACACTATCCTCACTGCCATCTAGGCATCACCAAAAAATGATGCTTCAATGACGAGTCATTAGTGCGACCCGCAACACATAACACCGAAAATTTACCTTGGGCAGTCCAGCCTATTAATGACGCAATCACTTCTGTTGTTCCCCTGTTACACAGTATAGATATATGAATGGGTGTTCACTAATTCTTTATAGCTAAATGAAGTAAGAACCACGTGTGGATACGGGGCGTCTCTGAAGCGACAAAGTAATATAGAAATATTGCAATCTCAGGCATCGCGTACAAGACGACTAATATAAGATTGTGCATGAAGCTGGTAACCTCACCATGTAAAAAGTGTCACAGAAAACAGTGCTGCAGGAGCATACGGAATGCTTAGTACAAGATTCCTACAAGGGGACAAGGTCGATGCTTCACACGGAAAATGATGAAACTCCTTATAATCAATCAATACCCTCTAGCTCCACGAGAAACATAGGCCTTCAACAAACACATGCCAAGTCTTCCTGTCCTGCGCCATCCGCTCAAGTTCTTTCCATGTTTTCCTCATCATTTTCAACTCTGTATCCAGCTCTTTTCTCCATGTCTTTTTTGGTCTACCTCTGCCTCTCTTTCCCTGTGGATTCCAGAACAAGGACTGCCTTGTAATGCTATCAACAGGTTTCCTCAATGTGTGTCCTATCCATCGCCAGCGTCTTCTTCTCAACTCTTGTTCCACTCCATTTGTCTGGTTCTTGTCATCAATTCCACATTGGTGACTTTGTCATACCATTTCAGTCTTTCTGTTCTACGCAAGCACCCGTTTATAAAGTCTGTAGCACATGGTATATTAAATAGCAGCACAGTTTTGCTTTTGAGAATGTATTTTTCTGTAGCTTACAACAATCCTATTCGGAATCCTCAGAGCTGTCGCAGGTGTTGTGAAATATTATATTCTACTTTTTGTGTTCCTTTAAAGCAAATATAAACTTTAAAAAGTCGGTTGTTTTCAAAATATAAAAGTTAGAAAATAAAAATATATAACACCTTACTGAAGACTTAACGGAGGGCAGAGTTGAAGGCAAACGTGCAAGAGGAAGACTGCGCTATAAGTGGGAAGATAACATCAAGAGACGGACAGGAAAGAGTCTATCAGAGTGCACCATCAAGACAAGAGATGGACAAGAAAGAGTCTATCAGAGTGCACCATCAAGACAAGAGATGGACAAGAAAGAGTCTATCAGAGTGTACCACCAAGACAAGAGATGGACAAGAAAGAGTCTATCAGAGTGCACCATCAAGACAAGAGATGGACAAGAAAGAGTCTATCAGAGTGCACCATCAAGACAAGAGATGGACAAGAAAGAGTCTATCAGAGTGCACCATCAAGACAAGAGATGGACAAGAAAGAGTCTATCAGAGTGCACCATCAAGACAAGAGATGGACAAGAAAGAGTCTATCAGAGTGCACCATCAAGACAAGAGATGGACAAGAAAGAGTCTATCAGAGTGCACCACCAAGACAAGAGATGGACAAGAAAGAGTCTATCAGAGTGCACCATCAAGACAAGAGATGGACAAGAAAGAGTCTATCAGAGTGCACCATCAAGACAAGAGATGGACAAGAAAGAGTCTATCAGAGTGCACCACCAAGACAAGAGATGGACAAGAAAGAGTCTATCAGAGTGCACCATCAAGACAAGAGATGGACAAGAAAGAGTCTATCAGAGTGTACCATCAAGACAAGAGATGGACAAGAAAGAGTCTATCAGAGTGCACCATCAAGACAAGAGATGGACAAGAAAGAGTCTATCAGAGTGCACCATCAAGACAAGAGACAGAAGACGTTGGAGATCCATTGCAGCCAACCTTCGATGTGAAGAGGCACCTGATGATGATATTTTCACATAAATTTGTATATGGTAGTTTTTGTATTGTTGTGTTTTGTTTTAACCCACCAAGAAGTGACGGCAAAGAATTATGGTGTGCGATTTCTGTCTCATGTCCGGAGAATAGCTGCACCATTTCTCCTGTATTCAGTTTCTTCCTTTTCAGTTCCTTCCACTGCGCAAGTAAACTCGTCAACACACCCAGACACTTACAAACTACAATTAACAAAAACAGACTTATAACACCTGAAAACTGATGACAGAATTGAAATAAATACATTTTTTTTTTTTACTCTGCCGGAAATCGAAGGTAAACAGTTTGCTTGGAAGGCAAAAGTTCTAATCAATAATCTACAGCAACGCCTTGGTAGCTTTTAGGTTTTTCTTTTAATGATTGTAATGGTTGCCTCCCCCAGTCAACGTGTCGTTTCTGTAGTTAGTTAAGGACATTCTAAGATTATTAATTGTGAACGTCAGCCGTCAAAACATGGCGGGGAAAAATTATGTTGTGAGCTCTCTGTTGCGTGTCTTGATGGCTGCACTAAATTCTCCTGTGATCATTTAATTTATTCATATTTTTCTTCAGATGTATGGTTTCCATAAATGTGGTAGCAAGTAAGGTCATCTGTAATACACCACACTTATTAGATACAGATACCTTCACAGCTGATCTCAGTCAGTACACTAAGTCCTCTATAAATATTTATAACATCCCACTTTACCACTTTTTCAGTGGCACGAAAGCAAAGAAGCTCCATCTATGATGAGCAACGAGGCTTCACTGGCTAAATATAAAAATATATGGTGGTGACACTCATATATACCTGAACTGCTTTATGTAAATGGGGGAAATTCCAGAAACGTTGTCATCGCAAAGAAACAGGGGCAGGAATATTTCGTTTAAAATTTTAAAAAAATCCGGCGTCATGAAGTATATTAGGAAGAAATGCGCGTTGTTTCAACAGACGCACGATTTAGTTCATAGGCAGGAGCGCACAATGACAAGATTGCAGCTCATGATGGGAAAATATGGGATATGACATTACCGATAAGGCAATTATCTAAAGAAAGAATCTGACAAGAGTTCTCCCGATGGTAGAGAAGGTAAAAAAAAAAAAAACAGTAAAGATGGTCCCAAACCAGATACTGCCGTAGCGGAGTGAAGTGTTAGAGACTTCACTATACTAGGTCCAGCATCGGGAGGTGGGGTGTTCAGGTCCCTTCCTCGCTGCATTTTCCTTCCTTAACTCAAGAACAAAGTCAGATACTCATTTATAGCTGGGTAAACTGTAGCGTGTCGATGCCATGAATCCGAACCCAGCACTTTTGGCTCGAGGGACTAGCGCTCTAACCACTAATAGGACGCTCAGTAAGCAGATCTGACAATAGTTTTTCCGAAGGTACAGACGGTAGCAGAATAAATACATTTTCGAGAAACGTGACAGAGAATAACTTTTCCTTTCTAAAGAACTGACACGACACTTTATTCGGCTGCCTAGGCCATGTTTCACTCGGTTACTGGACAAATTTAATTACCAGTTGACCAAACCACACACACACACACACACACACACACACACACACACACACACACACACACACACACACACACACACACACACACGTGGTAAAGTGGGATGTTATAAATATTTATAGGGGACTTAGTGTACTGACTGAGATCAGCTGTGAAGGTATCTGTATCTAATAAGTGTGGTGTATTACAGATGACCTTACTTGCTACCACATTTATGCCTCAATCAGAATTATTCTGGAATATTGTGATGACTACGTTAAATGTCTAGGGTTATGAAAATGATGAAGTGTAAGTCACAACGACAACAGACAGATAAACAATTTAATTTATTCTACAACACTTTACAACACTGTGACACTCACACACATATAACACTCTATAAGACTATCTTAAATGAGTCAAGTGTTTTGGTTTAAAAATATATGTATTAATTCTTGTCAATAATGGATATCCTGATTCAACTACACAGTGAACCAGGAATCACAATCAAATGTAATTACAAGTATTATTTACACAGTTTATATATATGAACTTTGTATTGACATAGTTTATTATTATTATTCTATGTGTGTAATTTGTGCAGTAGTAATATGAGGTAATACTGGTTTTGTTCAAGCTTGGTTGTTGTTTTTCATCATGACTTCAAGTGTTTGATTATCGGGGAAATAGTATTGGGAAACTTTCACAGTTCCTGTCATTTGAACCAATTAATTGTTCCTCTGTGGTTAACAAAATGTCAATTTTTGAGGGGGCACATAATGTTGAGCTACTCTGGCCACAGAAGCTTATCTTTCGTGATGGCGGCAGGAAAAGACTCCTCTGCTCGATTGCTTCCTGTGTTCTGGAGACACCTCACTGGTCGCTATCTGGACCCAGGAGTATGCTGTCAGCCTCTGGATTCAGCAAAACCCAGACCAGGTGCTGCTTCAATAACTAGGACCACAGTCCCTGAAACAAGAAGGTTGTACCTCCTACTTCAAATCTCTTTCTTAACTGGTCATACAGAGGACAGTCCTGTAGAACATGCTCAGCAGTTTGTTCGTTTAATCCACATGTGCACAGTGGTGAAGCAGACAATCGTAGCTTGTGCATGTGTTTATTCAGTTTGTTATGCCCTGTCCTGAGTCGAAAAATAGTTATCTGTCCCTGCCGGTCGAGAGTGTGATAGTCGTCTTTGGGTTGGTTCTGTTCTCTTCTGATAGTCTGGATAGCTCTCTTTTTCTCAAAGTATGTGACTTCATTATCTTCTTGTTCACATTCACCTCCCTTTTTTGCAAGTTTATCTGCCTTTTCATTTCCGGGTACACCACAATGAGATGGTACCCACTGAAGTATGGTTCTCTTTTTGGCAGCTACCTTGTTTAGTTCATTTCTCAGATGCGGGAGTTTACCACCCTTGAGAGCTTGCAGGACAGACAGTGCATCTGTGAGGATGACTACCTGGTGGCAGTCAGAGTTGGTGTTATAAATCATATTTGCAGCTTGCTCTAGAGCTTGAACCTCAGCTGTATAGTTGGAACAGAATTTACCAGTGGGAATGTGCCTAGTCTCATAGTGGTTGTCAGGATATGAGATAAAGATACCGGCACCTCCATTCCTAACAGCATTAGTTGCTGATCCATCTGTATAGGCATGTATCCATGATTGATCGGGATAGCTTTCTTGGATCATACTCAATGTAGCAGTTCGTTTTTGCAGATCATTATACTCACATCCACTTGTGAGACCACTGACTGATGTATTAATTTGGAGGGCACTGCTGGCCTGCTCCCATGGTACAGGGTATATGGTGGGTTTCAGTGGTGTTGTCTTCATGGATAGGTCTTCTTGATGCTGTCTTATAAGTCTTTTCCCCCGATGCACAAAGCTGCTACGCTTTAGACGTCCCAATGCCAGATCATCTAGTCTTGCCTTCATTGGGTGCATTGGCATACTGTTGTACTTTTCCATCTGGATCATGGTTTTTTTGTGTCTCTTCTATGGGACAATGTCTGTAATCCAGCAACCTTCTGCATCTCTGTTATTGGTGTAGTTTTCATGGCTCCTGTAATGAGCCTGAGAGCTTGATTTTGCACCTTGTCCAAAGACTGCAGATGTGAGTTAGCAGCTGATGACCATGCTGCTGAGCTAAACTCTAAGTGTGGTCTTATTACTCCATTATAAATCTTCTTTAGATTTCGTTCATTTGCTCCCCAGTTGGTACCTGCTAATTTTCTGAGTATGCCTAGTCGTCTTCGGGCCTTTCCTTCTGCATTTTCAATATGCTTATTCCATGTAAGCCTTTGGTCAAATGTCACCCCAAGATAGGTGGGGTAGCTTTCTTCCTTGATCACGATTGTCCCTAGGTGTATGTTAGCTGATTTGTCCTTGGGGGCGAGGGAGAACAGTGTTGTGGAGGTTTTGTCTGTGTTTATTGTGATAAGCCATTTCTCTGCCCATGACACTAGCATGTCTGCTGCCCGCTGCATTCTATAATTTGCTGTGGTGACATTTTCATCAGCGCACCAGAGTACTAGGTCATCTGCATATAAGGCAGCTTTCACTCCTGCAGGGAGATCTTTTACCAGGTCATTGATGTAAACAAGGAACAGAGTTGGGGAAATTACTCCTCCTTGAGGTACCCCCTGATGGAGCAACACTTTTCTGCTCTGCAGACCGTCAAGAGTGACTCTAGTTCTCCTGTTATGCAAGTATGACTGGATCCATTTCATCATGTTGCCTTGGATTCCACTTCTCCTAAGTTTTGCAATGAGGCCATCTTTCCACACCTTGTCAAAGGCCTGCTTGAAGTCGACCCAGATCGTTAGGACTTTTTTCTTCTCCTGGAAGGCATCTTCTATTGCTTGAGACAAGTAAGTAACTTGGTCTTCTATACTGTAGCATTCTCTAAATCCAGCTTGTTCCGGCACCAGGATCTGCTCAGACCCTAAATACCATTTCAATCTGTGGTTGACTATTCGCTCCATAGTCTTCCCAACACAGCTTGTGAGACTGATTGGCCGGTAACTTGCAGCCTCGGTCTTACATTTCCCTTTCTTTAGTATGGGTATTGTGATGGCTTCTCTCCATACTTGGGGTACCGTTCCTTTCAACCAGCTGTGGTTGAATATCTCAAGCAGTTTTGTCTTTGCTGCTGAGCTCAGATTTACTAGCATTTCGTTGCTGATTTTGTCTGGGCCGGGTGACTTTTGAAACTTAAGCTTGGAAATAGCCTTCTGTAGTTCTCCTAGTGTGATGGGTTCCCTCATTGGGGCAGGAGTATCTGTCTGTCCCATGGTTGCCAGTATTTCTTTTCTTATCTCTCTCTGATGATCTATGTTAATGGGTAAGTTGCTTTCTGAACTGTATCTTCTAGCAAACAAGTCTGCAGCTTGTTTTCCTCTGAAAAGTTTGCCACCTTCATCCAATGTGATAGTCTGCCTAGGTGAGGAACGCTCTTCATTTAGAGACTTGACTAATCTCCAAAGTTTCCTGCCGTCTTTCTCAAGGTTCAGCGATGCCGTTTTAGTTCTCCAGCTTTTCCGTTTTTTCTTCTAGCTTTGTTCTCTGAAACTCTGCTACAGCCTTTTTCCATTTGTTGTGAGTTTCAAGTGAAGGCTGAGACTCTGCGTCCTTTCTAGCCCTGTCCATAGCTTCCTGACGTTCTTGGAGTGTGCTGGACCAGTATGGTATGTAGTTACACCGGCATCCTTTGGGAATGGTTTCTTTTGCAGCTTGTAGTATGCATCTGTTGAAGTCTTTTACCACTTCATTAATGTCTCTGTTCTGTACCTTGAGGGTAGACAGCAGCGTGTTCACCTGATGCCTGAATAAACCCCAGTTGGCTTTTTTGTAGTTCCATCCTGTAATGGCTGGGCCTGTACTGAGAGTTGCACTCTGGACAGTAAGAAAGATTGGGCGATGGTCGCTTCCCCCTAGTTGGTCTCCTACTTCTCTACTAATAGATCCAGCTATATCTGGTGTGGAGAAGGCAAGATCTGGTGTTGAAGTTGTGTGCCATCCTCTGGAGTAGAAGGTAGGAGTATCTGTGGCATTATTGACTAGGATTAGGGAGTGATCATCTTGCCAAGTTTCAACCTCTTCACTTCTGTGATCCAGATGGTTATAGCCCCAGCTCTGGGAGTGGCTATTAAAGTCTTCAACTGCTATAAAGTTGGTGGCTGGTACCTGTATAGAGCTGAGACTCAGGGGTTTGTTGTTCGGACAGTAATAGTTCAGGAGTTCTATTTCCATCTTGTCTACCTTTATCTGCAGCAGCTGATATTCTGCTCCATCCATGAAGGTTTTCCTTTCGTGTGCAGGAATGTTATTCCTTACAAGAGTAAGTACTCCTCCTTTTCGTCTATCTTTTCTGTCGGATCTGAAGCATTGATATCCCCTTATTTTAAAGGTTTGATCTGCTTTCAAGTGAGTCTCTTGGATACAGCAAACACTGACTTGCTTCTCATACAAGATGTTTTCCAGCTCTGTCTTTTTGCTGTATCCAGCCTGCTTGCTGTTCACTCCCTCTGCATTCCAGTGCATCATGACAAGTGGCACTCTGGGTTTCTCTTTTTCTGTTTTGTTTTGGTCAGTAGTTCTCCTCCGCCGTCTGCTGACTCCACAAGACGGTCTAGAGGGTCCTCCAGTAGCTGAGGGTGGGCTCTGTCGAGGCTCAGAGCCCGGCACTGCACCTGCCTGGTGGAGCTCCACAGGGCGAGCACCAGTACGAGATTTATTTGACGGTGTACTCTCCATAGAAAAAAAAAGCGAGTTGCGTGATACTGTGGTTTCCGGTGCGCCTTCTGGCCCAGTATCTACGACTTTAGCACCTGTTCAACGGGAGAGTGGGCTCATCCCTAATCTGTTTATGTTCCCAGTAGTAGACTATTCGCAAGCAGCCTGGGGGTGTCACTGCTCTGCGCGGACCTTGTTTACCGAGGCGGCGTCCGAGCTCGTATGGTGAAAATATGGTTGCGTTATCTTCAAAATAGCCCTGTCTTTCCCATGGCTTTTCTGCCATCCTGCAACTTTGAGTTAGGAAGTTCTGAGCTCCAGTCTCTTTCCCAGGCATTTTATCCTGGCCTGGCACGCATACAGAGGACCCCACTTCTGGTTCTAAGTTAGCAGTTGGGGATAGGTGGGGTAGCACACTGTGCATTCCCCGTCATCCAGGGGGCTCTCCAACTATGCAGAGCTTGTACAATGCTGTGCTCTGCTTCTGGGCTCTCCCAAGGAATCCTCACGTCCTGCACAGAGCCACTTCCAGATACCCACCACCTGCCAACCCTCCATTGTAGAAATCTCCTGCATGCGGCCATCCAGTCAAGAGCCAGTATTAAGTCTGGTGCCCAAGTGATCCCCCCAAGCTCAGTGTGCAATGCTGGGTTCTCATCATGCTGCAACACAGGGGGGATTGTGATGCTCAGCCATCTCTCTCAACTCTGCACCGATAAGTGACATCGGGGACTTAACTGTGCCTCAGTACTGGGAGGCCCCGTTTCCGGGTACACCACACACAGCCAATTGAGGCAACGGTCGCCGTGGGCGTGTCTTCAGTGGGGAAGTTGTGGAGTCTTCCTGTCCATGTTCTTGCACATCCTAACACTGCCCGCAAGACATCCGAGGTTTGGAGAGTGGCCTTCTCTGTACACTTCAGATCTAATTTATAATCTATTTCTACACTGAACACAATACAGAACAAACACTGAGTTCAGAGCGGTAGGCCAACTGCCAGCTTCATCTGAAACAATTTACACCAGTATACTCCTCCCTAATGGTTACTACGCCTCTGCAATTCCAGCCTTAGTTCTTTCTAGTCAATAAGATAGGTGTCAGTGTACTGTTTGACAATTCCATGCAGTTTTACTTTTCTCCGACACCTTCTGTTCAGGTTGGAGCACTATATAGGCCTTGCCTCATGTTTGCTACTGAACCACACACATATACAGGCATAAATTATCAATTTACATTCAATTTTCATTAAAAGTGGTAACTTGCCACCCTTATCGACACCTGGTATTAAAGTGCAAGATGTAGGTGTCTTCTCTGATTTAGGATGTTGCTGTGTATGTGGTAGTGGAACAGTTCACAGGGTTATCACACAGGCAACATGACGTGTAGAGTCATAGAAAGGGTAACTTCGTTGTATATATGCGTCATAAGACATCACAGTTCAATAGATTCAGAAATTCATAAATCATAGAGTTCTAGTTCGTGAAGCTGTATAAATAATAATAATTTCTATAACTTCTGCAACAGTGTCAGCTACAGATCTTCAATGTTCATAAACAATAATAAATGCTCCCATTCTGATGCTAGCAGATCAGTTGTATACAATAAGTCCGTTCACTGTCTGCACGTGAATAGCATACATGGGCTACAGGTCAGCTCGACCTTTATAATGTTCCTAAGTCTAACCATCTGACTTGGACGTGATCTCTGATATAACGAATCCTGGAACACAGACAATAGTCTTGTTGGTCTAGAGCGACCCATATATATTTAACTAGTTCAGGTATACAGATACCGGTGACTTAATCCTAGTCAAAGTACCTCTCCATTTTGCATCACACAGGCGAGCAAATAGGCGACAAAATGACGAACCTCTAGATGATAGCATAAAGTTCGATACAAGAGGAATTACCTTATTTCGGAAAATCAACCATGAACATATGCCTCCAGGCAGGCGTGAATAATACTGGGAAATAGTCTAGTTAGCTAACTAACTCACAACGACAATGTATTTCCCTCAGAGAATCACAAGACGCAGGTCGCGTCTGCTCGCTTCTTAAACCATTTCTCAACTCCCCGAACTGGGCGGAACACACAGAACGAACTCCCAGCTTTTGACATGCGCAGAACGACAATCTCTGAGTTGCCGTTCACAATAAGACGATTCTAAGAACATTCGAGATAAAAGTCTTACACAGTCGCGCCTTTTATGGTCATGAAAAGAAGCGTTAAGAAAGGTTTCAGACATCTACCATAGTTGACTGGTACTACCAAATAAGGAGATGTGGTCACGCTTCGTTCAAGAAATTATAGACCGAACGTGTCTCTATACAAGAGAAGGCAAACTCCTAAAAAATTGTAGTTTCGATAACTCGGATTATGTCCCTTTGACCATAGAAAACATAATACACACTTCAGTCAAAAAAATGATCATACATATGAAAAAATGTTTATACAAACGAAAAATAATAATGATCCGTGCGTAACATTACCGCACCCTCCCGGGAAAAAAAAAAATGTTTCATTTTTTTTTTAAATCCTGGAGCCGGAAAAAATCTAGGCTCCTAACGCACGTATGATGCGTGGATATATACCTAACAAATTAGCTCAACGCATGGAGCGACACTGAGATCATATCTCAGATCCTTAGAGAAAAAATTTATCTAAGTATACGCTGATATATTCCAGGAAGGTGCCACCAACACACGCCACAATGATGGCAACAACATAATGACAATCAAATTATTCTCATACCAATATATGAAATTAAATATATTATGTGTTATCATACAATGTGTTGCAAATAGCGGTGTAATTTACTAATATACCGCACTATATTATTACATTATATAAAGTAACAGTAATTAATAAGTAATACATGTGTTGATCTTCGGTGACATAAAACATTCAATAGAAGAAGATGTGGACATCATCCGCTCCCAATGTAGGACAGGACTTGATATCCTCAAAGTTCCACAATGGACATAAACTCGCAGACTTCAATGATGTGCTGCGAAAATATCAATAACACAAATCTTAAAGACAACTGGTAAATTTCTTAATACAATCCTGAAAATAATTTATTTAAATGTGGCCGAGTGATCTTTTGGCCCGTATATCACTAACTAAGCCTTCTTAGATAATTACATGGTACAATGTTATAAATTTCCCTCAAAAAAAAAAAAAAAAAAGTGAGACAAAATCTACTAACATGTCATTATAACATTGGACTGTATATCAGGAAATATATATATATGACAGAAGAATCATGTGGAATCGTGTGGACATCTGGACAGAATGTCTGCCATTACATATCCGAACCACGGATAGCTCGAACCGAGAAATGAAATGGTTGAAGAGCTATGGCATAACGAGTGGACCTCGAGCTCTTCAAGTTTTTGCTCTGAATAGCAGTAAGCGCTTTCTGGTCGGTTTCCACAATGAAATGTGCGCCTAGAAGAAATCTTTGTAACTTCAGAATAGACCATACCATAGCCAATAACTCACGGTCTAAAACCGAGTAATTCTTTTCTGCAGCGTTTAATTTCCTAGAGATATACATCACCGGATGCAAAGTATCAGAATACTCCTGCATTAGTGCTGCCCCAATCCCTGTTGACGAGGCGTCACTTCGAAGAACAAAAGTCTTCTCAATAGTAGGTAACTTAAGAATAGGTGGAGATGAAAATAGGGCTTTAACCTGGTCCAATGAGGATTGACATTCTTTAGACCAGCGGATCAGATTAGGCGACCCTTTCTTCAATAAAGTAGAAAGCGGTGCCATAATGGAGGACAGATTCGGAATGAATCGTCCGTAGAATTGAATCAAACCTAATAGACTCCTTACTTGTTTCTTCGTCTTAGGGACCGAAATGTTAAGTATTTTTGAAACATTGTGGTCCTCTGTCTTTAAAAGACCATGACCAACCCGATGACCTAGGAAAGAAATCTCGCTAAATCCTATAAAGGCTTTAGAGGGTTTTGCAGTCAAGTTATACTCGCGAAGAGTAGACAGTAATTCGTATAAACCCAAATAGTGATCTTCCCAAGAATCACTGAATAGACAGATATCATCTAGGTATGCTATGACATCTGTACGATATGCGAGAATTCGCCGCATCATGCGTACGAATGTAGCAGGGGCGTTCATAAGACCAAAAGGCATGAAATTCCATTGGAATAAACCCCTAGGTGTAGAAAAAGCTGTAAAAGGTTTGGCACGTTCAGTTAGCGGGACTTGCCAATAACCTTTAGACAAATCTAGTTTGGTAAAGAATCTAGAATTAGAAAGTTTATTGAGTAGCTCTTCTAATGAAGGCATAGGTTCAGCATCGAACTTCGTAACTTGGTTCAATTTGCGATAATCTACGCAAATGCGAATGTTATTATCCTTCTTTCGAACAATAACCATAGACGAAGAGTATGCTGAAGTGGATGGTTCAATGATTTCCAAACGTATCATTTCATCCAATTCTTTTTCGACTTGAGACTGGAAATGGATAGGTATTGGATATGGTCTGACTCTGATAGGATTGTGATCAGTTAGCACAATGTCATGTTCTATGACATGTGTGTGTCCCGGGATGTCTGTAAGAACATCCTGAAATGTTTGCAACATCGAAGAAACTTGTCGATGTTCCTCAGCGGAAAGATTTGGAGAAACGGTCACGTTTTTCCAAGATTCCGTAGAATAAAGTGGGACCATAGAAAGAGGAAGATTGACATCAGAAAAAGTAGTTTCCTCATCCTGTATAACTGACAGAGATGAGTACTGACCATGAGTTGCTTGTGAATTGTCCGTAGCCTGGAAAATAGGCTGCAAATAGTCAGGTCTTTCATAAAATTCTGTGAGCATATTTATGTGGAAAGTTTTATGCTTTCCATCAATATCGACAACATAGTCGACATCAGAAATTTTGGAGACTATTGCATATGGACCTTTCCATGCAATTAGAAGTCTGTTCTCCCTTGAAGGAAGTAGAACGAGAGCTTTGTCACCTGGACAAAGTTGTCGTAGACATCTATTCTTATTTGCAAACTGCCTTGCCTTTTCTTTAGCAAATTCTGAAGACGAAGTTGCTAGTTTGCATGCCTCGATGATCTTTTGCCTAAGAGCAATGACGTACTCATAAGAAGATTGAGTCTCATCGCTAATATTATCGGCAGTGATTAGATCGTGAAGTAAAGACATAGGGCCGCGCGGTTGCGCGCCAAAGACAAGTTCAAAAGGGGAAAACCCCGTATGTTCATTGGGGACCTCTCTATACGCAAAGAGAGCCGCGGGTAAGACCCTGTCCCAATCCTGAGGATGATCCTCAGTTATTTTACCAAGTAAAGTTTTCAGAGTCCTATTTAAACGTTCGACCAACCCATTAGACATTGGGTGATAGATACTGCTGAGAGACCTTTTAATGTGTAGCATAGACATTACCTGTGACATAGTGTCTGATATAAGTTGAGTGCCATGGTCTGACAATATTTCTCCGGGAAAACCCAAGCGAGAAAATATCAGCCAAAGAGCGTCTGCGATATCAGCAGTTGAGATGCTCTTGAGAGGTATTGCCTCTGGCCAACGTGTGCACATATCGACACATGTAAGGATAAATTGATGTCCTCTAGCCGACTTAATTCTAAAAGGACCGATAATATCTATTGCCATTTTTTGAAAAGGGCGAATAGGAATGTCAGCAGCCTGGATAGGCGCAGCATGTCGTGGTCCTTTAGATTTGACCTCCTGACATACTTTGCAAGAGCGACAGTACATTCGTATGTCCTTGCTCAAATGGCCAAAAGAAAGCCGCAAGAACCCTCGACTTTGTACGGGAAAAACCCATATGTCCAGCACATTGCGAGTCATGAGCATGTTGCAATATTTGCAATCTCATGCTCTTAGGCACAAGAATTTGTGAATGAGTGGACGTAGTCGAGTCTTGTACCATACGTACAAGTACGCCGTTCTTCATAGAAATCCAAGATTTCCTATTAGTGTTCTGATTAGGATCACCTTTTTTTGCTAGAATGAAGAATTTTTGTAAAGAAGGATCTTCTTCTTGCAATTTGATAAATGAGTCACGTGTAATAGTCAAGTGACTATCTTGGTCATTTACTTCATCATTATTAGTTAATGAAGTTTGAGGTGGATCCAGAGCATGTGCTCTTGTGACCACCGCATTGGTAGCTTCAATGTTTTGCTCTTCCCAAACAGCAATCTGCTGTGGGGTACATTCCCTAACTCCGTGAATACGACCAATAATAAGGTCCGCAATAGGGTTTGGAAGTAGACACGCGTGGACCTCTCCCGTGAAGAAAGGAGTAGCAATGTGTATTATAGCAGTAGGATACTTTTCTAACGTGCCACCAAATGTGACACATTTGATGACTTTTCCTGTAGCACAGGATGGATCTACAAGAGATTGCCTAACGCCGACAGTAGTACATCCAGAATCAAACAACACTGAGACTGGATTACTATTTACTAGCCCCTTATGTAATATAAGAGAACCTCTCCCATCATGAGCAACATTAGCAGGAAGAGCGGGCAAAGGATGACCACAGCTTAGAGTACTAACGGTTTTCGGATCAAATAAAGTACTGCATTGGATACATTTATTTGCCCTACCAAAATCAAAAGATGAGCATCCGATAGCATTATGGTCTTTATCATTATTAACCTGTTTATCTGCTCCCTGAGATTCTTGTTGAACAGAGTTTGTCTGTTGATATCTTTTTCTCTTATGTTGCGATCTACCGCGACCATTATTGCCTCTGCAATTATCATTAAAGTCCCTACTGTAATTTTTATCCTGGTTTGAGTTCCAGTTTCCATAACTGTCATTACTATCTCTATGCTGTTGAGAACCTCTATTATCTTGGTATTGAGGTCTCTGCATAAAATATTTCCCTCTATACCGATTACCTTTGTGAAAATTTCTAAAGTTAACCGGAGTAGAATAACGTGTAGTATTCGGTTGTCTCCAGTTCTGGGAAGAAGAATCACCCTGGAATTGATCACTATGGTTCTGGGCATAATTACGATTACTCTTTTTATTGAAATTTTTCTGGCTACCCTGAAATTTACGCATAAAATTTGGGCCATAAGGTGCTGCCGAAGCAACTGGCAGACCTTCTTTCACCTTAGAGTTACTAATGGTTATGTGCGGATGCGCAGTAACATACTGGCTACAGTATTCTTCCATTTCTTTTATGTTTTTAGGCTTACGCTCATGAAGAAAAGATAGAAAAGCTTCATTAACAGAAGACATAACCTTATCTCTAAGTAGTAAATCCATAAGAGCTTCAAATGTATTTTCTGTCTTAGACAACTCAACCCATCGTAAAAAAGTAAGACGGATGCCTGAGATGAATTCAGAGAATTCAACTCCAGTTTCTGGTAACATGGTTTTAAATTTAAGACGATATCCGTCCTCGTTAAGTTGGTACTTCTTTAACAATGCCGCCCTGACAACCTCATAGTTGTTTTTGTCAGGCACATCTACCATACTCAACAAAGTCAAAGCATCACCTCTAAGTATCTTGGACAGATGATACACATATAATGTTTTATCTATATTATGCACATTACATGCACTTTCAAATCTATCTAGATAAAATGTTATATCATCGATTGAGGGATTAAATGCTGGTAGATTAAGCTTGAAATCCTTAGCATTAGTCTTATTTGACACCTTATTTGCATCATTAGCATTACCAGTGTTCAATAACTTTAACTTCTCTAACTCTAAAGCTAGGACTTTTTCATCATGTTCCATTTTTGCTTTTCTCTCATCAGCCTCTCTTTGTAACCTTCTTTCTTCAGCCTCAGCCTGTAACTTTCTTTCTTCAGCCTGGGCCTGTAACTTTTTTTCTTCAGCCTCTATTTCAAGTCTCTTATTTTCAGCTTCTTTTTTCAAGTCTCTTATTTTCAGCTTCTTTTTCAAGTCTCTTATTTTCAGCTTCTTTTTCAAGTCTCTTATTTTCAGCTTCTTTTTCAAGTCTCTTATTTTCAGCTTCAGCCTGAAGCCTCTTCTCCTGAAATTCTGCTTCTCTTTTTTGTTTTTCCATTTCCATTTGAAATCTTTTTTCCTCCACCTGCATCTGCAGTTTCTTTTGTTCTATTTCAGCCTCTATTCTCTTTTGTTCAGTTTGTTCTTTCATTTTCTTTTCTTCCGACTTCAATGCCTTGGCATATTGAACAGTCGCAAATTCTTCTAATTTATCACCTGTCTTCCCAAGGGCTTTACCCTGCTCAATAAAGTACTCAAATGTAGACATGATGTCTAAAATGTGAGTACAGAACCTGAAATAATTAATTATCTTATTTCAATGTTAAATAGCAACAAGACTTAATAAAGTGCTTGTATAATCTCTATGTTGAACCCAATCTCTGTGGGAAACAGGAGTTGACACCAACTTGTATTATCAAATGTATAATAATATCACAAGTCACCTCTTAATTAACAGTGCACTACCCAAATCAGTGCATAACCATCAGTTATTTATCATAACTGCACTACAATAGTGCATAAGCAAAAAACACCAGTTAGTTATGATAAGTGCACTATAGACCAATAGTGCATGAGCATATATTAACAATAGTGAAAGCTAACTATGCAAGAACTATGTAAACAATAACAAGACAATGTAAACAATAACAAAGGTCACCAACAATGTAAACAATAACAAAGATCAAAGTCAATGTAAACAACAACAAAGATCAGAGTCAATGTAAACAATAACAAAGATCAGAGTCAATGTAAACAATCAACCAAGATCAAAGTCAATGTAAACAACAACAAAGATCAAACAATACGAAAACATTCGCATAAGTCAAATACACAAACAGCAAAACTAAAAAGAAATATGCGAAGATATGACTAACAAATGACGCTACAGTGTATACACAAAAATATACGTAAAGAACTGAATAATAGCAAAGGGGAGACCTACAAATACAAACAAACGAAATCGAAACTAAAAACCACAATGAAAGAGAGAAACGAAAAAAGAAAAAAAAATATACAAGAAACAAAAATAAAGCACATCTCGTCACAACTAAACAGATATAGCAACGATTGTCGCTAGCAAATTTCACTGTAGGAAATTCGCACAGTCCCTAACGAAAACGCTAACAGTAGAACCTCTGTGACGTGGTATCTTCTACTGAAAGACACCGCCCAACCGAGAAAACCCGCTGAAATATAAACATATAAATATACAAATAACAAATAACATATAACATATAAACATGTATCATGAAAACAATAGGAGAAAGTGTGAAAGTACAGAAGGCTCAGTTAGAACATAAGGGCACAGTTCACAAACAAAACAGGCCACTTAACTTCTATAAATCCAGCGTCAGCACGGTGCAGAACAGGATGTAATCAGCATTCTGAGGATAATGATCCAACGTTGATTAACTTCTGCTCCCATAAACAGCCATGACGAAGGAAATGAGCTTCTAATACTGCAACAGTTGTTACGGCACTTGACCTTCTGAATCTTCTAAATTGATTTAACCGGCACTTGACCTTCTGAACCCGCAACAGTACCCCTGAGACCGGAACAGTTGTTACGGCACTTGTCCTTCTTTTCACCAGATCAGGAAATCCATTCGCTCTGTACTTGTCCTTCTAATTTTACATAAACTTCAATATTGCCGAGCAGCGCCGGGTAGTTTCAAAATCAGCAACTGTCAGAAAATCCGGATACTTTCAATAAAATTTCTTGTAAGGTGGTAGTTGATGCTGTAGTTGTATCTAGTATGATGATGATGTCTGGGTTTGCTGACCCCCTTGATAGCTGGAATCAGAGTGAACCAACCTATGGCCACCAAAAATGATATGGTGCGCCAAAATATCAGATGATAGAACCAGCTCTGGCCACCAAAAATGATAAGGGTGGATTTGAGCTGAAGTGGTAACTTGCCACCCTTATCGACACCTGGTATTAAAGTGCAAGATGTAGGTGTCTTCTCTGATTTAGGATGTTGCTGTGTATGTGGTAGTGGAACAGTTCACAGGGTTATCACACAGGCAACATGACGTGTAGAGTCATAGAAAGGGTAACTTCGTTGTATAAGTTTCTTTCATTTATTGCACGCCACAAAACAGTCATGATACTTATGACATCAACATAGTTAACGAGTTCAGCAAGATGATATGGCACATTGAAAACAATTTCTGTAGTCAGCAATGACAGCTGTTGTATATATGCGTCATAAGACATCACAGTTCAATAGATTCAGAAATTCATAAATCATAGAGTTCTAGTTCGTGAAGCTGTATAAATAATAATAATTTCTATAACTTCTGCAACAGTGTCAGCTACAGATCTTCAATGTTCATAAACAATAATAAATGCTCCCATTCTGATGCTAGCAGATCAGTTGTATACAATAAGTCCGTTCACTGTCTGCACGTGAATAGCATACATGGGCTACAGGTCAGCTCGACCTTTATAATGTTCCTAAGTCTAACCATCTGACTTGGACGTGATCTCTGATATAACGAATCCTGGAACACAGACAATAGTCTTGTTGGTCTAGAGCGACCCATATATATTTAACTAGTTCAGGTATACAGATACCGGTGACTTAATCCTAGTCAAAGTACCTCTCCATTTTGAATCACACAGGCGAGCAAATAGGCGACAAAATGACGAACCTCTAGATGATAGCATAAAGTTCGATACAAGAGGAATTACCTTATTTCGGAAAATCAACCATGAACATATGCCTCCAGGCAGGCGTGAATAATACTGGGAAATAGTCTAGTTAGCTAACTAACTCACAAAGACAATGTATTTCCCTCAGAGAATCACAAGACGCAGGTCGCGTCTGCTCGCTTCTTAAACCATTTCTCAACTGCCGAACTGGGCGGAACACACAGAACGAACTCCCAGCTTTTGACATGCGCAGAACGACAATCTCTGAGTTGCCGTTCACAATAAGACGATTCTAAGAACATTCGAGATAAAAGTCTTACCCAGTCGCGCCTTTTATGGTCATGAAAAGAAGCGTTAAGAAAGGTTTCAGACATCTACCATAGTTGACTGGTACTACCAAATAAGGAGATGTGGTCACGCTTCGTTCAAGAAATTATAGACCGAACGTGTCTCTATACAAGAGAAGGCAAACTCCTAAAAAATTGTAGTTTCGATAACTCGGATTATGTCCCTTTGACCATAGAAAACATAATACACACTTCAGTCAAAAAAATGATCATACATATGAAAAATGTTTATACAAACGAAAAATAATAATGATCCGTGCGTAACACTCACGTTTCCCTAACAACAAAGAATTAGTATTTGTAGCCCGACTAATCGTGTTTAGCCTTACATTTACTTTCCGCCAATCAAATAGGAGGTAACATGTTGGCCTATTTCCCGTACAATGGTGGTTTCAAAACCTGCCACTGCGCAATTCTGATTTTGGTGTTGTCTGACAGCACCACCATTTTATTTTGGCTATAATTTGTTAATTCCTAGACTATTTGCGTAACGTTTAACATATTCTTTGTCAGCAAGTCCTAAGGAACCCAATTATATAAATTTAAGGGAGCCAGGTGGCTGCGTTCAAAATGTGCATTTTCTTCTACCTCCTGTTCACTTCGATACGATGTGGTGTCTGGGTACTGTCAGGCTTTCAAACGTAAACCAGTATAATGTCATGTTTCCCAATAAGCATTTTTCAGGTTTTTAAACCTAACTCTCGTATGGGTAGTGTTTTTTTTTTCACTGTCTATCTGAAAAAAAAGTTATTGCTTCTGGCCTTACGCTTGGGGTGGGTGGCATTAATTGTATATCGCGAGACGCGTGTTTAGTGTTGCATGCGTTCCTGCTTTCAGCCCTCCCTTCTCTCTATCCTAAGTTCATCTGTCTTTTCATCACGCCGTGTATAAAATGAAATTAATGGAAGTATTAATTTAGGTCATTACGCAGGGTGCCTAGCTCAAGGTTTTCTTAGAAATGCAGTACACGTTTTATTGTAGAAAGCGTGTAGTGATGCAGTAGGCTATACTATCAACGTGAAACGTTACAATTTGCAGACGAAGTAGAAAACAAGGGGATTTTTTGTACGCCATTGTGACAGCACTGTACTTTTACCATTTCTCTTTCCTTTTATTGAATTTATGTGTTAGGCTTTACAGTTACCTTTTAATTTATATATGTGGATTTAGAATGTTTCACGACAACACACACACACACACACACACACACACACACACACACACACACACACACACACACACACACACACACACACACACACACAACTAGCTGTTTTAAAATGCAACTTATCTGGGAATATACTGTGGCCAAATGTACGTGATTTTTAACGAAGTAAAGACGATCACGTGACTGAAACCAGAAGGTGAATTAGTCTTTAAAAAGTGCTGCACATAACCATTTCAACAGTACCTGACACAGGCTAGTGCGTCGACGAACAATATCAGTGTGGTGCAACTCTCAGATAACAGTATACGCAGTTACCTCATTGAACACTGCTGGAGATGAATTAATGTCCCTTGTCTTGCTCTTTAAAACACCAGGGGCCGCTACTGCAGTTGTAGAATGAAATCATGTTAGTGTACTGTCTTATGATAACAGAAGTGATAGGCTTACCGCGAAATCGAACCCAGGACCATCCGAACGGCTTCATCGCCTCGCTTCGGGAGTGAATCGTGACTAACCCCATACTGCCAACTTAGCACCTCAAGGATATTGCGTTGTTGGGACGATCGTTATCTCTATTGATTTTTTATTATTTTTTATCTGAGAACGGGTCACTGCAGATTACTAGACCACATCTATCGCCTGGAGTATCTCACACAAATAAATGTCCACGTGGGACTGAAACCCAGACCCCTGGACACATTCTTCAAAACTGTCCAGCCCATAATGACCTACGATGTCAGACCTGGCCAAAAGCTGGGAAACTGAGACAGTAGCTAAGAGGCTCACGCCTGGACCTGGAGAAGACTGTGGAGTTTGTTCTGTCCACAGGTCTGCAGATTTAGCATGTCCACTGAAGTAGGCGCAGAAGAAGTTTCTTTGACCATGACGAAAACATTGTAGTCCTAACGCATGAAATTTTTCCGTGCGTTGTCCTTAAAAAGTTTACTTTATCAATTTTCATATACCTAACCGTTTAGAAGATTACAAAAAATAATAACAATGCCCTACTGGTACTTACCATATCTTTATGACCTTGTCAATTTGTAACAAAAGGTTAAAAGTTCAAAGTTCCAAGAAAAATGTTGCACTATGGAATTTTTTTTTATTTTAAAGATTTGCATGATTCCCACAGGTGAAACATTCCAACAAAGGAAACAGGTGTGGATTATTACGCCTTGATTTGTTTACATATGTATTTGACGTCTTAAATAAATAGTTCTCTGGAATACCCTTTGAGTGACGTGCCACTTAAGAATATTATCGGGCGCACTTAAAGTTACACCGCTATTCCAAACATCAGATTAACAAAAGTCAGGAAATTAAAATCTCAGACAAAGATATATCTTGCTCTACTTTATTGAGTTTAGTTTCTTTTATGTATACGCCTTTCTCATATCACACTCTCGATTCTCTGACAGACTAACTTCGCACAAAAAATATTTAATATTCTTAATAGTTTTCTTCGTGGAATTTCTCGCTGGGATTTAGGGCAATGAAAACAGTAATATCCTACAACTATCATAATATTTGTTTAATTATTTAATGCATTTTATTACTTCTATTTTCGTTCGTTACTTCCTTGGGGAATACCTGGTCGTTCTTTATGGTGCATGGAGCCACAACTCAAGCTGGTTCCTTTGCAAGAAGCCTGCTAGAAGAATTCACATATTCTTTCAGTAGTGGTTCTGTAGAAGTTTGTTTTACAAGATAAGGTTGCAAGCCTCATACACAACCTCATACATGTGACGTACATCTAGTTTGACAAGTGAATTTTCCCTGATATGATGGATGATTTAAAGGGACCTTTAGCTTTTCATAACATTAGAACCCCTGAACATTTGTTGTAACTTTTCGTTTGCCAGAACTCATTCCACCGGGACTCATGTAGGATACAGCGACGAGATCAAAGAGACAGACCGAGGGATCTTAGGGGAGACTATCGGCGCTATCAAAGACAGTAGTTTTCCCTGATACGAGACGCAGTTGCTTGCCGCTAATTTCGCGTCTCGGTGTCAATCGAGGAACCGAGCGAACGGGAGAAAGCGAAACGGGCAGCAGCGAGCGGATACGAAGACCAGGGGGCGGCTTCTTCTCTTGATTTGGCGGTCAGATCCCCAAAAGTTCGTGAGATCAAATAAGTTGTCAAGTTTATCATGTCCCACTCAACTTACATTCCATTTTAGCTAAATAGACCATGCAGAACTAGACACGTTATCACTCGCTGGCCAGACCTTTACAGAAGCACTAGCTTTATTGAAATCTTGTTATAGATTTTCCCCTGGATTTTATATATATTTGCAGTGATTTCTAATTCTGTGCAAAGCGGTAAAATATATATTGTGTAAAGTGATCAGTGGTCTAGTCATTCTATTTCAAGGGATTGTGTGTTAATTTAAATCTATTTAATTAAACCATCTCAAGAGTTCCAGTTTTAAATATAATGATCTATCTATTATATTATTTCAAAAGATAATAGATGCTTAAATTAACTTTTAAAGTCGCGAAGGAATTTATAATTAATAAATTCAGTTAAGTCCTAGTTTTATAGATGTGGGTTTTTAACCACTAGAATTCGCGCAGTGTTTATTAAATACATAATTAAATACTCGAGTGTATTATAGGCTTAACGGGAAATTCATCGCGCTTTAGAAGGTTATTTGTTTTCGGTATATTACATGTCTTTTTTTTTCTTTCATACAGAGTGATCGTAACCTGTGCGATCCCAGCATTAAGAAAGCAATAAAGAAATCAATCTAAGCAAAGCAAAGCATAAACAGTGTGTAGAGTTCCCCTGACGCAGAACTTGTTGAGACTGTGTAAATTTTTAATCTTTGAGGCGATTCTATGTTTGGAATTCCGCTATCTAACTTATAGCAAAGAAAGCACACCCAAAGACAAATTTAACGCACCATCAAACAACTTAAGTCGTAACGGGAAGAAGAACACTGGCCCGAGCTTTGTTAGTTTACTGACACAGAGAGATAATTCATAATTTCCTGAACAGTGATGTGACTAGTTTTCTCACTGGACTTAAACCATACCTCACGGATAAAGTGTACCAGCACGCGTAAGAATTTTATTATCCGCGGCATAGTCAAATAGACCACACCATCCTCACCCCGGTATCAGAGACCGTGCCCTCCCATAGAAACTGTTATTAAGAAAAGAGACACAACTACAGATTCATTTTCCAGCGATTACGGGACCCTTTTATGTGCTGACCGCCTACCCGATAATCTGGGGCTAGAACTTGAACAAACACTCATACATTTAGTTGAGGTGTAACTGCTGTTGTGTTAATCTATGGAGTGCAAGATTTTTTCACAATCGGTAAGTGAGAGCAAGATGAGTGAAGGCCTTTGCTAGCGCGTGTATGAATGACAGGAAATTAATTCTTTTGTGTGACCATTTTGTTAACTTGCTTACCTGGTAACATATATCTTTTCTGTATACCCTACATTGTTCCTTTAAGTGGGATAGTTGATAATTTGTTAACTCTGTTTAAAACCACCTCCTTTCCATTTGCTTAGTAAAGGGAAGAACAGCTGGGAAGAACAGGTTTTTTTTTCTATCACTTATACCTAACTTGGTAACACCTCTTTCAGAGTAATTAACTTTACTGTTAGGTTAACGTACCCGTGTTCCTGATATTATCTATCTCTGGACTGGGTTTTGTCTTTGTCTAATGAGCGGGAAGGGCTTAGTCGATACCAATCTTCTTCACCCCCTCCCAAACTTGTTATTTGCATTTGTGTACTTATGATAATTTATGTAATATCTGATATTTTTAGTGATTGATGTTTAAAGTGAATAAAATCACCTAAACTCATTTAGTTCTGTGTGTTGGATATACCCAAAGCCCAACATTTCCCCTATTCGTTTAATATAGTTTGTATCAACGTCGTGTGTGTGTTTGAAAACACCGAATCGGTGGGCGCGCAGATGCGAGTCTGGAAAACTGGCAAATAATTGTTTGACCAGGAGAGTGAAAGAGAAGATTGAGAGACACGATTTGTCGTAAATAAGTCTGTCTTTACTCTCCTCCAGCACGCTGTGAAGTAACTATTAAATCTCTACATTTTCTATCACTGAGCTTTCCATCATCATTTTCCACTCTAAACCGGACCACTATTTCTACGACTCTTTTCTCTCAAAATAAATTTACGACAATATTTGGCCGGCTCGCCGGGATAATTTTGAGATACATTTGATGCACACATAATTGTGGGCTGGTTCTGGGATCTTGAGCTACATTTGAGGCAATCGCATAGCCGGGATAAAGATATTTTGAGTCTGATTTAGTTTGGGTCTAACTAGGTAGAGTGTGAATGATTTGTCTTTGTGAATTAGGGAAATAAATAAATAATTACACCCCTAGACAAACGTTCTTTAAGTATTTGGGTTGTCCACACAGCATATTTACAGGTTGTTTTCTCTCCACAGCAGTAGAAAGTACAGATAAACAAATATATTTGCTATTTTATTATCCTCTGGCGGAGATAATTATGTTTCTTTCTTTATAAAAGTTGCTGGGATTGCGTGATTGTTTTACAGTCACTAAGGTTTTTGAAGTCAAAAAGAGTTGAGCTTAGCTAAAGACGGATTGTTCTGATTTTTAAAAATTAAGTTAACAACGTCTCATCTCAATAATTGACTTTAGGGACGGAGTTTGTGGTCAGAGATTTAAAATTTAGGGAAATTTTTTTTTTCCTTTTAAATTGTTTTGATATAAATTTTTCTCTACTGTTAGTAAAAGTAGATTCTTTTCCAGTGTAACTTACCATTTAGTGGCATAGTCGCTTGCGTTTAGAGCCTTAATTGCCAGATAATAGCAGCGATAAGTTTGCACAGTACAGGTAGGAGGTAACACAGGTAAATTTGTACTTGTGTTTTTTTTCTCGTAGCGGTTCAGAGTTCCTCCCTTTCGCGTTTCTTCTTACTAGTTCTCTAAGCATACTTCATCTTATTCTTTAACAATGGCAGAGAGGATAAAGATGAGGTCCATCTTGAGGCTGGAAGCGAAAGAGGCAGGATTAGATGCAGAAGCTGCAAACGCGTTTATTAACCAGGAATTGGAAATATATGACGCGGAGCAACAGAGAGCCGAAGCTGAGAGGAAGGCGAAGCAACAGAGAGCCGAAGCTGAGAGGAAGGAAGAGAAAGAAAGAACAGAGAGGAGAGAAGCCCAGGAGAGGGCAGATAAGAAAGAAGCGGAAGAACGTCTTTTGGAACAGAAGAAAATTGAAGCAGAGATGGAAACTCGCAGAGAGAGAGAGAGAGAGAGACAAGGAAAGACAGCATCAACTGGCGCTTAAGGCTCTAGAGAGTCGGGGCGCCTCTACTTCGACTAACGGAGAGCCGTCTTCGCCCCAGTCTCAATCAATGGACCTCTCCAGTACTCAATCTGCCCAATTGACTGCTATGTCGTTTTCTTTAGAATCTTTTCCTAGCCCTAACGAAAAAATTGACAGCTACCTAGAAAAATTCGAGAGACTCGCGAATCTTTATGGGTTAGAGACTACCCGCTGGGCGCTCAAACTTTCAACGTCACTGAAAGGCAATGCTTATGACGTGTACACAAAGCTGGGACCGAATCAACATGATTACGACATGTTGAAAAAAGGCCTTACTACAGCAGTTTGAGATGACTGCCCGAAAGTTTCTGCAGTTGTTCAGAAACAGCCGAAAAGAGAGCACGGAAACATTTCCCCAGTTCTCTTCACGTCTCACGGGTTATCTGACAAAGTGCATTGAATTATCTGACCTACCTCTTTCATATGAGGGACTCCTCGAACTTGTTCTTGTGGAGCAGATAAAATCCACTTTGTGGAATGAAACTCGTAGATTTTTGGCGAAACAGGGGGCAGTCAGGCTTGAAGACATACTCAATAAAGCCGAACGCTATAGCAATGCAATGGCCGAACTTCCCAGCACTAAACGTAAACCCACCGATGAGCCATCTCGAAAACAGAATCTAGAACAGGCATCCTATTCTTCCACTTCCTCTCAACATTATAACCAACGAGATAACAATACCCAGAAACCTCCCCAGGAAAAATCGAAATTCTACAAAACCCGATACCCCCCCCAACAAAAATTCTGATCAACCCAACAAGCCTACGTGGCAGCGCGGCCACCAAGGTCAAGGAAAAGGGAAGACCCCTACACCAGGAACGTCTGATCAGGGCAAACAAACCGGTGCAAACCGCATTGGATGTTTGCATACAGCCTCGAAAGGTAGAGTCAATGTCAGTGATTCTCAACCTGAGGGGGACCGACCCTCAACTCGAGGAACTGTAATTTTGAACGGTACCTCCACTACTTGTCTTTTTGACACTGGATTAAGTTTTGATTGTATTGTCGCTAGGCACCTAGTCAAACCCGGTCAGGAGACAGAGGAAACCGTCAAACTTAGTGGAGTTTTTCAGGAGTGATGCACCCAGGACGCTTCCTATCGCACTGGTAGAAATACACTCTGACTTTGTCAGAGGAGTTATTAAAGCGGCCATAATGGATGATCCGATCTACCCAGTTATCCTGGGATGTAGATATGTGTTCATTGGGAGACCTAAGGAGCCGATTGTGGCAGCGGTAACCACAAGAGGGCAAGCCAAGAAGGAGAGGGAGCCTGCGCCAAACTTGTTGCCGAATGAACTGAAGGAGGCGCAACAAAAGGACCCTACTCTGGCGCCCTGCTTTAAAAAAAACTGCCCATGGCTAAGGACCCCAGACACAACGGAGACATCTTTTCTAAGGATGGTGTATTGTATCGTAGAACGGGCAACCCGGACACGGGGAATAACCAGCTCCTAGTACCGACGCAATACAGAAACCAGATCTTAGAAATGGGGCACTCTCTTCCCTTTAGCGGACACATGGGACAAAACGCCACTATTCAGCGAATAAAAAACCACTATTGGTGGCCAGGAATGAACTCTGACATTGTCAGGTACGTGAAATCCTGCGCCCAGTGCCAACGGGTAGCACCCAAGCACTTGACACCCCCAGTACCTATGGGGCAAATGCCAATAGTAGGGACTCCATTTGAACGGGTTGCTGTCGACATTATTGGTCCTCTGGAAAAGACCAAAAGAAGGAACAGGTTCATCCTGACCTTAGTTGACACTTGCACTATGTGGGCCGAAGCCGTACCGCTACCATGCACTAATTCCAAGCATGTCGCAGAAGCCCTTGTGCAAATTTTTACACGGTTGGGATTCCCTCAACAAGTTTTGACGGACAATGGATCCCAATTCCGTAGCCTGTTAATGGAGGAGATCTTTAAGATCTTGAGGGCCAAACATATCCACACAAGTCCCTACCATCCGGCCGGAAATGGGCTCGTGGAACGTTTTAACGGTACCCTCACCATGATGTTACGTAAGCTGGGTCAGGAGAAACCGGAAGACTGGGACCAATATATATCGGCTGCCTTATTCGCCTACCGAGAGGTACCCCAAGCGTCTACGGGTTTTGCGCCAGCTACACTTTTATTTGGCAGACCTATTAAGGGGCCACTAGAAGCCTTACTTCGGTCCCTGACAGACCAGAAGGCTGACGAGACAGTCGTCTCTGCAAGCAAGTATTATCTGAGCTTAAGGAAAGGCTAAAGCTAGGATGGGATCTAGCTACTACCAACCTTAAGAAAGCCCGCGCTAAAATTACTAAAAGATACAACAAAGCTGCAAAAGAGAGAGAACTACAACCAGGGGAGAAAGTCCTATTGCTACTTCCAACCGGAAGCAATAAACTTCGCATCGGATGGCAAGGACCGTTTACCGTCCTTAAAAAGATCTCACGTACCAACTACAAGATCTCCATCAAAGGAAAGGAGAAGGTCTTCCATATAAATCTGCTAAAGAAATATTTGGAAAGACCGGTGCCATCCTCCGAGCATCTCCTGGCTGTCGCCATAGCAACGGAAGACGAGGAAGATGATGATGGTTGCATGGAGTATCCACTGCAACCCACAGAATCCTTTAAAGATGTCAAGTTCGGCGACAATCTCTCACCAGAACAACAAACAGAAACTAGGGCTCTACTAAAACAGTACAGTGCAGTTTTAACGGATGTACCTGGTCGAACAAATCTCATTGAATTTGATATGAAATTAACAAACGAGACCCCTGTTCAAACCAGAGTTTACCCCATCCCGTACGCTAAAGCTGATGCACTTCGCGGAGAAATAGACAAGCTGCGTCAGGCAGGAATTATCAGTGAGTCTACATCTCCTTACAGCTCGAGCGTAGTGCTGTTGCAGAAGCCCAATAAGGAAGTTCGGCTGTGCATTGATTACAGGTTGCTAAACGCTGTAACGGAATTCCAGCCCGAACCTCTCCAAACTGTTTCTGAGTTGTTCACCAAGCTCAGCAAAGCTAAGATCTTCTCCAAGATTGACCTCAGTAAAGGTTATTATCAAATACCAGTCAAGGAGGAAATTAAACCTTTGTTAGCTTTCAGCACTAGTGAAGGACATTACACATTTAACGTGATGCCGTTCGGTTTGCATAACGCACCAGGAGTGTTCACCAGGATGATGAGGGAGCTTCTAGAACCTTTGCAAAGTCCCCATATCCATAATTTCATGGATGACATCTTAATTGCATCGGAAACCTATGAAGAACATATTGCTACGGTTGCTATGCTCCTCAGGAGACTACAGGAAACGGGTCTCACAGCCAGACCTAGCAAATGTCTCATCGGGTTTGAACAGTTAGACTTCCTGGGGCACACTATTTCTCACAGATGCAGTTGGCCTATTAAGAAGAACGTGGAGAAAATAGCTGCAGCAAAAAGACCCCGAACGAAGAAAGACGTACGTTCCTTCATATCGCTATGTGCATACTATCAGAAGTACATCCAGAACTTCAACGGACTGACGGCACCTCTGACTGACCTCACAAAGAAAGGTTGTCCTGATAAGGTCATATGGGATCAAAAGTGCGAACACGCGTATAGCACTTTGAAAGGACAGTTGTCTGCATACCCCATCTTGAGGTTGCCTGACCTCAAGAAACCTTTTGTACTGAGAGTTGACGCGTCAGGTCAGGGCATCGGGTCAACACTGCTTCAAGCCGATGACAGTGACCTGAACATGCTATTTCCAGTTGCCTATGGCAGTCGGAAATTAAATAAAGCGGAACAGAACTACAGCGTAGTTGAAAGGGAATGTCTTGCTCTGATTGACGGTATCAGACGCCATCATGAGTTTCTTTATGGTACATCGTTCACGGTGCAAACAGACCACGCTCCGTTAGCATTTCTTGGTGCCAATAAAGAATTTAACGCTAGGATCATGCGTTGGGCCCTCCTTCTAAGCGTCTATTCTTTCAAAGTGGAATATATTCCGGGAAGACAGAATGTCGGGGCTGATTTCCTGAGTAGAAACTGGTCTACAGAGGAAGAAGAGCAAACGGTAGATACCACTCATCCTAAAATCACCAATCAGGTCACCTCCATTGTCAAAAATGAAACATGAAAAATGGTTTCATGTCTAAAAGTGGGGACGATTGTGACGTACGTCTAGTTTGACAAGTGAATTTTCCCTGATATGATGGATGATTTAAAGGGACCTTTAGCTTTTCATAACATTAGAACCCCTGAACATTTGTTGTAACTTTTCGTTTGCCAGAACTCATTCCACCGGGACTCATGTAGGATACAGCGACGAGATCAAAGAGACAGACCGAGGGATCTTAGGGGAGACTATCGGCGCTATCAAAGACAGTAGTTTTCCCTGATACGAGACGCAGTTGCTTGCCGCTAATTTCGCGTCTCGGTGTCAATCGAGGAACCGAGCGAACGGGAGAAAGCGAAACGGGCAGCAGCGAGCGGATACGAAGACCAGGGGGCGGCTTCTTCTCTTGATTTGGCGGTCAGATCCCCAAAAGTTCGTGAGATCAAATAAGTTGTCAAGTTTATCATGTCCCACTCAACTTACATTCCATTTTAGCTAAATAGACCATGCAGAACTAGACACGTTATCACTCGCTGGCCAGACCTTTACAGAAGCACTAGCTTTATTGAAATCTTGTTATAGATTTTCCCCTGGATTTTATATATATTTGCAGTGATTTCTAATTCTGTGCAAAGCGGTAAAATATATATTGTGTAAAGTGATCAGTGGTCTAGTCATTCTATTTCAAGGGATGCTGTGTTAATTTAAATCTATTTAATTAAACCATCTCAAGAGTTCCAGTTTTAAATATAATGATCTATCTATTATATTATTTCAAAAGATAATAGATGCTTAAATTAACTTTTAAAGTCGCGAAGGAATTTATAATTAATAAATTCAGTTAAGTCCTAGTTTTATAGATGTGGGTTTTTAACCACTAGAATTCGCGCAGTGTTTATTAAATACATAATTAAATACTCGAGTGTATTATAGGCTTAACGGGAAATTCATCGCGCTTTAGAAGGTTATTTGTTTTCGGTATATTACATGTCTTTTTTTTCTTTCATACAGAGTGATCGTAACCTGTGCGATCCCAGCATTAAGAAAGCAATAAAGAAATCAATCTAAGCAAAGCAAAGCATAAACAGTGTGTAGAGTTCCCCTGACGCAGAACTTGTTGAGACTGTGTAAATTTTTAATCTTTGAAGCGATTCTATGTTTGGAATTCCGCTATCTAACTTATAGCAAAGAAAGCACACCCAAAGACAAATTTAACGCACCATCAAACAACTTAAGTCGTAACGGGAAGAAGAACACTGGCCCGAGCTTTGTTAGTTTACTGACACAGAGAGATAATTCATAATTTCCTGAACAGTGATGTGACTAGTTTTCTCACTGGACTTAAACCATACCTCACGGATAAAGTGTACCAGCACGCGTAAGAATTTTATTATCCGCGGCATAGTCAAATAGACCACACCATCCTCACCCCGGTATCAGAGACCGTGCCCTCCCATAGAAACTGTTATTAAGAAAAGAGACACAACTACAGATTCATTTTCCAGCGATTACGGGACCCTTTTATGTGCTGACCGCCTACCCGATAATCTGGGGCTAGAACTTGAACAAACACTCATACATTTAGTTGAGGTGTAACTGCTGTTGTGTTATTCTATGGAGCGCAAGATTTTTTCACAATCGGTAAGTGAGAGCAAGATGAGTGAAGGCCTTTGCTAGCGCGTGTATGAATGACAGGAAATTAATTCTTTTGTGTGACCATTTTGTTAACTTGCTTACCTGGTAACATATATCTTTTCTGTATACCCTACATTGTTCCTTTAAGTGGGATAGTTGATAATTTGTTAACTCTGTTTAAAACCCCCTCCTTTCCATTTGCTTAGTAAAGGGAAGAACAGCTGGGAAGAACAGGTTTTTTTTTTCTATCACTTATACCTAACTTGGTAACACCTCTTTCAGAGTAATTAACTTTACGGTTAGGTTAACGTACCCGTGTTCCTGATATTATCTATCTCTGGACTGGGTTTGTCTTTGTCTAATGAGCGGGAAGGGCTTAGTCGATACCAATCTTCTTCACCCCCTCCCAAACTTGTTATTTGCATTTGTGTACTTATGATAATTTATGTAATATCTGATATTTTTAGTGATTGATGTTTAAAGTGAATAAAATCACCTAAACTCATTTAGTTCTGTGTGTTGGATATACCCAAAGCCCAACATTTCCCCTATTCGTTTAATATAGTTTGTATCAACGTCGTGTGTGTGTTTGAAAACACCGAATCGGTGTGCGCGCAGATGCGAGTCTGGAAAACTGGCAAATAATTGTTTGACCAGGAGAGTGAAAGAGAAGATTGAGAGACACGATTTGTCGTAAATAAGTCTGTCTTTACTCTCCTCCAGCACGCTGTGAAGTAACTATTAAATCTCTACATTTTCTATCACTGAGCTTTCCATCATCATTTTCCACTCTAAACCGGACCACTATTTCTACGACTCTTTTCTCTCAAAATAAATTTACGACAATACACAACCTCATACACAACCTCATACACAACCTCATACACAACCTCATACACAACCTCATACACAACCTCATATTAGTCGCCTGGTACGACATGCCTGAGGGAGCCGTAGCCCTGTTCTGTCTTCACCTGATCAGGTAACCATGGCAACTACACGGATGTGGTTGTACAGGGTGTCCGAAAAGTTACTGTGCACTTGAATATACGGCAGACTATGAGAACAATCTGCACACAGTGGATGAGCTGAAGGTAGCAATCACCACCCACATTCAACAGATCCCACTGACAACCCTGCAGAAGGTCTTTGACAATATGAAGAAGCATGTTCAGACATGTCTTGAGGTGGACATTTCCAACATCTGCTGTAGAAGAAATTGCTGCGTGGTACTGCAACGTTGTACTAGGTACTTTACGGCACAACAACTTTTAGTACACCCTGTATAACATAGGCTATTTCTTTGTCCTTTATCATTATAAGACTTGGTAACTGTAGCCCAATAGCCGATACTCCCGTAAAGCATTGAAGTGTTACAGACACCATCCTACATCCAGCATTTTATGTCGTGAGGTAACCAGTTCCCCCTTGCTCGAGGCCTTTGCTTTCCTAACTCAAAAGCATCAGGTAGGTACCAATTTAAAGCTGGGTAGACTGGAGCAGTACGCTGCCAGGTATCGATCCCGTTAACTCTGCCGCGAGAGGCAAGTGCTCAAACCTCTCTGCCAATCGGCGCTAAGACAAATGCTCAAACCTCTCTGCCAATCGGCGCTAAGACAAGTGCTCAAACCTCTCTGCCAATCGGCGCTAAGACAAGTGCTCAAACCTCTCTGCCAATCGGCGCTAAGACAAGTGCTCAAACCTCTCTGCCAATCGGCGCTAAGACAAGTGCTCAAACCTCTCTGCCAATCGGCGCTAAGACAAGTGCTCAAACCTCTCTGCCAATCGGCGCTAAGACAAGTGCTCAAACCTCTCTGCCAATCGGCGCTAAGACAAGTGCTCAAACCTCTCTGCCAATCGGCGCTAAGACAAGTGCTCAAACCTCTCTGCCAATCGGCGGTAAGACAAGTGCTCAAACCACTCTGCCAATCGGCGCTAAGACAAGTGCTCAAACCTCTCTGCCAATCGGCGCTAAGACAAGTGCTCAAACCACTCTGCCAATCGGCGCTAAGACTTAAAAGGTCAAAGTGGTGCCATAAATGAAACTGCCGTTGGGAGTGAAGAGTTACAGACTTCACAATGGAAGTCTCTGAGACTTCTCAGCTTTAAGAAGTGGGGGGGGGGGGGGGGGGGGGGTGGGGGGGGGGGGGGGGGGGGGGGGGGGGGGGGGGGGGGGGGGGGGGGGGGGGGGGGGGGGGGGGGGGGGGGCTAGTTCACTTCCACGCAGCCCATGCCTTCCTTAACTCAAGAGCAGAGTCAAGTACCCATTTACAGCTACATAGACAAAGACTTATACTTTCTATGCTCGTTCACCGCACCATGCAGCAAATAAATAACAAAATTCCCAGCAAAAGAAATGAGATCAAAAGTTATTTAAATAGGCTTTGGTTTTTTTTTTTCGTTTTTTTTTTTTTTTTTGTTAACCAGATATTTGACAGGATTGAAGACTTGAGTGGTGAAAGAGCTAAGAAAACGGCAATTTGTAACTTGCCGAGGAAATGAATCATTAAAAATACATTTTCATGAGTTAGGTCATTTTGAAGGAATGTCACAGTTGCGGTCATTTTGAAAGAATGTGACAAATGCTTCGGGAATGAGGCGTGAAATATGGTTTAACTAACACGAAGACGGGTTAAACTACAGCTGTAGTACCAGGTTTTGTTACATGTGTGTCCAAGTTTCTGTCTGCCTGCCTGTCTGTCTGTCTGTCTGTCTGTCTGTCTATCTATCTATCTTTTTAATCTTATCTTAGACTTACCTGCCTGTCTACCTACCTGCCTACCTACCTACTTACCTACCTACTCACCTGTCTGTCTATCTGCCTGACTGTCTAGTTTATCTGTCAGTCTGCCGTTACGGTTATCTTTCTTTATGTTTGCCTCTATGTCTATCTGTCTATACTGTATATTTTTCTTCCATTACTTTCCCTGCACAGAAGTACTTTGATAAAGTTGCAGGGAGCAATTATTGTTATCATGAGGTTTTTATCGAGCATATTATTACAGAATTGACATATTAAATCAAGTACTAAAAAAAAAAGATGTTAAAAAAAACAAACAAACAAAAAAATTAATTAATTAAAACTTGTGGGAGCCGCGCTGGTGTAATGGCTACGGCGTTGTACTGGCGACCAGATTTTCATGGTTCAAACCCGGGCGTCAGCGTTTGAAGGAATGTTTACGACCGGAAATTTGACTGAATAACCTGAACGGCTCCTGCACATAAATCCCGTGTGGATGGGAAGGAGCGAAGCTCCTGACCGGGTTGGAAGGAAAGTCCACTGACCCCCCAGCCTCGCAATGACATGTCATTGGGCCAAAAGAGTTGGAAAGCTCGAGTGCCGCTGGTTGTTAAAAAAAAAAAAATTAAAACTTGTCACGACAGCCATATTGTATAGCTCTGAAATATAAAGGACAACAAAATCGACAAACACGAAATTACAGACTTTCATAAATGAGGTGCTCGTGCAGAATTCAAGAATTGCGATGACACGACAAGATCACTAATGGGCAACTGGTGGAAAGAACCAGAAAATACCAGTGGAACCAGATGTGAGCGGAAGACACTGATCTTGTAAAGGATACACTCTGAGGGAACCAGTTGACAGCATTACAAAACATGTCCTTGGTCTGGAGTCATCAGGGTCAGAGAAATAGAGAGACAGCTTACAAAGCACGTGGATGGGAATTGGAAATTGGCATGACAGGAATAAGGAAGACACAGAAAGATTTTGAAAGAAGAGGCAGGCTTGACGCGACTTTGTTGACGGCCTATATTCCACAGGGGACTAAAGGGTAGTTGTTATTATTATTGTTATTATTATTACTGTTATTCTTATTACAAGGTTATTTACAAAGAGAGCCCCAACTCTTGCAGCTGTTGAAATGAGGCATCAATAACTTCTGTTTCAGTACTACACCGTGATTGACAAATCACTTCATATATAACAGAGACATCCCATATGGCTGTCACCAGTACCATTCCTAGAAAAGTTATATGGAGATAGAAATAGCCTCAAGCTGACGATTGCTTTCTTTGAACATATTCAAGTTGACGTCTGAAAGTGTACGACGAAGACGATTTCTTCACTAATATCCAACTAACTGATATGAAACAAACGTCAAAATAAAGACAATTAGTTGAAAATTTATTACACAAAAGTGATACGCCACATTAACATTATAACTGGGGTTCGGATTGGATAAGAGGTCTGCCTCAAATTCCAGGGGTACCGGGTTCGATTCCCAGTAGAGGGAATATAATTTATAGAAATGTTTTTCAGAACCAGTGGTCTTAATCATGTCATACTCCCTCCTGGTCTCCTGGGTAGTGAGATCGGATGCCTAGCCTTCTCGGATAAGGGCGAAAAAATAGGAGGTCCCATGTGCAAGTTGTGCACGTTAAAAATCTCACGACAGTTGGAAATCGGAAAGTGTAGGCCATAAGGCAGTTGCCCTGGCAAAATTTACAAATTAGAAACCTAATCACCAAATATATTTATGGAATGTGTGATTCCAATATACACACATTGGGATTCTCGCCAGTGCCACGGAGTTCGTGCACTGTGCTGAGATCCTCCTTGTGTGATCTAAGGGAGGAGATCGGAGCACTGATGGAGTTGTCCATGTGCAATGAAGGTAGTCCTTAAAACCAAACCAAACCAAACCAAACCAAACATTATAACTCGGTATGACGTCCTGTTTGATCAACACATGATGTCATAACGGGCATCAATTGTCGCTATCACATGTAACGTCAGTTTCTTGGTCATTATAGACTTTATTTATTTTGTTTCTGAAAATGGGAGAAGATCGGCTACCACGGCAAATATGGGAAACCAAGAGTCACGGATCTCAAGAGTTCGGTGGGAGAACAACAATAGACAATCTGTGAAGAACTGAGGACTAGAATGGAAACAGGCCAGGAGGAAGACAGCCGATGGGATAGTATGGCGCTCTCTCTTTGGCAAACATCTACATCCTAGGGTAGGAGACGAACGACTAAGTAAGTAGTTGTTTCGGGGGTGGGGGACATGTTTGTCACATGACAGTTATTATTCACTGTTGTGACTTTTGTTCCATATATATCCAATGGATGTTGTTGTTATGTTGTTGTTATGTTGTTGATATGTTGTTGGTCTTTCTGATCCAGTGGCGCTTGGGCTCTCGCCCTTCAAGCCCAATGCCATGTAGTGATATCTGCATGTTTTCGCAAGTTGTTTTTTTTTTCTCCGTACAGGTACACTTATCGGGCCTGAGAGGAAGGAGCATTTTCCTAACATCATCGCGTGCTGGGCACTCAAAGAGGTGGTGATCAACAGTTTCGTAGGGGTAGTTACACAGCTGGCACTCTGGAGAGTGATGTGGTTGGATTCTGTTCAAGTGACTGTTTAGTGGTATATGTTGTGTTCTGAGCCGAAGAATGGTGTTCTGAACCCCCATAAACATTTAAAAATAGGGAAGGACTTCTCACTCTCTCTCTCTCTCTCTCTCTCTCTCTCTCTCTCTCTCTCTGCGTATACCAGGCGGGCTATTTTATGCGTGAGAGAATGAGACAAAAGGTGATTAGCCCACAGTGTGAAAGTGTAGAAAAGAGACAAGAGAGGATGAAAGGAAGCCTGAACTATACGCCACCCCTTTCTAAACCAATGAGCAGAAACGGCAGAGAAATGCCCTCCTCCGCAGATTAAGCCAAGAGACAAAACACGAGGTCAGATCTGTACGTGATGTTGTTACTGTATGCGCTTCCTCATCACGTGACACACAGACAAAATACACTCCAAGTTGAAGAGCTCTCTTTGCCATGCATTCATTCCAGGCATTCTTATCTTGTTAAGTCTGCTACCGGTAGGTAACCAGGTGGTTTTGTTGTCACGATATTATTATGTTGCCGTGGCTAAGTTGACTACTGTTTAATGAATATTAATTATTAAAGTGAAAAGCAACTCTTTTCTTGATTGACTATTAAAACTTTGTGTCCTAGACAATGTTTAGGATTTACCCGAGCACCGAAAGAGATGCAAATGTTTCGTCTCGCATACGATGCTTTTTAAAAAAAAGCAGAAAACGAAAGTACTCAAGAGAAGATATCTCATCATCCACATCACCCTCATCTTCATCGTCATCGTTATCATCATCATCATCATCCTCCTCAGTATCCTCATCATTATCCTCATCTTCATCCTCATCTTTATCCTCAACTTCATCCTCATCATTATCCTCATCATTATCCTCATCATTATCCTCATCATTATCCTCATCATCATTCTTCAGCTCTGTAAGGGGTATACGCCTTCATATAAAACATCCTAAGTCGTCCTGTCCTGTCCTGTGCCATCATCTCATGGTCTCTCCATATCTTCTTTATCCCATTTATGTCTAACCCCCAGTTCTCTTCTCCGTCTGTTCTTTAGCCTCCCTCCACCTCTTGTAACCTGAGGATTCCATAACAAAGACTACCTTGTAATGCTACCAACATGTTTCCTCAGTGCGTTTCCTATCGATCGCCGGCGTCTTCTTCATATCTCTCGTTCCACTGGCACTTGTTTACATCTTGTCACAATGTGTGTAAAATAATATAACCCCGCCGCCTAGTTCCCCGGGGGGTGCCTGAAGAGACAACGAAAGAATAGAACTCCTTCTCTCACAGGTATTTTGTAACTGGCCACTAATATGAGGATGTGTATGGGACTGGCAAACTCGTCATGTTGAACATACTGCTACAGAAACTATCACTACAATATCTTTACCTTTAGTGCCGCCGAGTATGTATAATAATTGTATTTTCGTACCATTTAGAGTTAGGGTTGGGGTTAGGTTTAGGGTTGGGGTTAAGGTTAACCCTAACCCTAACCCTAACCCTAACTCAATACACATATTATACATACTCGACGGCCCTAAAGGTAAAGATTACCCAATTTGAGGATGGCGTCCTGCAAGAGGGACAGCTACAGTGGTAGCTCAGAAACGAAAAAAAAAACAAACAAAGAAATGAATGAATGAATATGTAAACATCGTCGTAAATTCATTCATCCATTCCCCTTTTTGTTCCCTGTTCAGTATGGAACCATTCATGCAGCTGGCCATAAAAAGCGGCGCGTGCCACCATCAGAAAGAGGCTCTAATGAGAATATTGTAAGTTGAGATAGATCAAGCAAACTAATAGTAAACTTTTAAACGCTCAAAAAGAAGAATGGAGAAGACAGCGTGTGACCTTACGAACAAATGATATTTAAACTACGACCTCACGAACAAATGATATTTAAACTACGACCTTACGGCCAAATACAATGAAATTACGACCATACGGACAAGTGAGATCTACGACCTTACAGAAAGATAAATGAGACTACGACCTTACAAAAAGATAAATGAGACTACGACCTTACAGACAAACGAGAAATAAAAGTAAAGACCTTACGAATAAATGAAATAAAACTACGACCTTACGGACCAATAAAACGAGACTGCGACCTTACGCATAATAGAAATTACACTACGACCTTACGGACAAATGAAATTAAACTATGATCTTACAGACACATGAAATCATACTACGATCTTACTCACAAACGAACTTAAACTATGACCTTACGGACAAAGAAAGTTACCTATGACCTTACGGAAAAAGAAAATTAAACTATGACCTTACGGACAAATAAAATTAAACTATGACCTTATGGACAAATGAAATGACACTACGACCTTAGGGACAAATGAAATTAAATTATGACCTTACGGACAAAGAAAATTAACCTATGACCTTACGGACAAAGAAAATTAAACTATGACCTTACGGACAAAGAAAATTAAACTATGACCTTATGGACAAATGAAATGACACTACGACCTTAGGGACAAATGAAATTAAACTATGACCTTACGGACAAAGAAAATTAACCTATGACCTTACGAACAAATAAAATTAAACTATGACCTTATGGACAAATGAAATGACACAACGACCTTAGGGACAAATGAAATTAAGCTTTAACCTTGAGAACAAATGAAGGTAAGCTACGACCTGAGGATAAATAAAATTAAACTATGACCTTACGGAAAAATAAATTAAGCTATGACCTTAGGGCAAAAGAAATTAAACGTGTATATAACAACACGACAGATCACACTCCGGACGCTGAATTAAAAAAAAAAAAGAAATCAAAAAGCAGATACTGCCGAAGGGGAGTAAAGTGTTAGAGACTTCACTGCACTAGGTCCAGCTTCGAGAGATGGGGTTATCAGTTCCCTTCCTCCCAAACGTTGCCTTCCTTAACACAGTCAGGTACCCATTTACAATTGGTTAGACTGGATCGTGAGAGTGCAAAGAATGAACCAGAGCTGGGGCATTGCATGAAGGATGACCGCCGACCGAGCAAAGTGGTAGTAGTTTGTTGCTGCCATACAAGGCGCCACCAGGTGTGATGGCCACTGACTGCTTTGACAGTTGGCGGCTAAGGATCAAAGAAGAAGCAGACTGGAGCGTGACGCCACCGTGTTTCGAACTCGGTATCTTTGCCATGAGAGGCCAGCGCTCTGTCAACTAGACCCTCAATAACAATGTATAATATATTTTTCTATCGTCCCGTCACCACACAAGCATTAGACAAATAACAGAAGACAAACAGAAGTAAAACGACAAACATTTTACTCCAGACCACGTTATCTCCGGCCCAGCCCTAGTGGAAAATTAAACATTGAAAATACATAAGCCAACATACACACACATGTTTGTCTCGTGCTTACACATTGTGTGTGTATGCTGAAATTTCGCATTGCATTCCTGACTTGAACATTTCAAGAGGCGTGCCCTCGATGTCAGCTTTCAGATTGTCTTTCCCTTCACTTCTTACGTCACATGACACTACTCGTTGATCGATTTCTACTTAAACTATGTAAAGAAAGACCTTAAAGAAAAGCCACGTAGTCTTAACGTTGGTTATTTCTTTGGTTTGTTTTTGGTTTTTTTTTTGTGTGTGCACTGGAAAGACGTAGGTATATGTACAGGTAGTTCCACATCACATTCCTTCTTAGAGGAGTGAAGCGTTAGAGACTTCATTATACTAAGTCTCAGCTTTAAAGTGAGGTGACAGGTTCTCTTCCTCGCTGTCTTTACCTTTCTGATGTCCGCAGCAGTCAGATATACATTGACAGCTGAGATTTGAACCCAGTAAATTTGACTCAGATGCTATAGCCCCTGTGCTACTCGATACGCTACTCTCATGCGTTCACTACCGTTTAAGAAATGTAACGATAACCGTTATAAAGTTCATGCGTTAGTGTTTCAAATACAATAAACAACGAAATAAATAAAATAAATAATAAAACAATCTAAATAAATCTAAAATAACAACAATATATCAGAAGATTTTTTTTTAAGGAGTGAAAGTTAAAGATGAAATGTGAAATATGGAATATGACAAGCAGAGCAGCAAACAGAATTGTATTACCAAGCTGTAAATGGGTACCTGACTCTGCTCTTGAGTTACGGAAGACAAAGGTGGTGAGGATGGGAACTGGTCATTCTATCTCATGAAGCTAGACATAGTATGATGAAGTCTGTAACACTTCGCTATCCTACGTCAGTATCTGCTATGATACTATCTTTATAAAAAGTTTCACATTAAAAAAAGTTTTGCCTCGTCTTGGCGAAGCACACTCCGTTCAAGCTAGACGCAAGGCCCATCGGTTATATTATGGCGCATGTCAGAATATAAAGGACCGTGTGGTTTGGTTATTCTAACGTTTCCCATGACAACACTGGGGGCTAAGAAAAATCAAAGGAATACAAAGTATACATATTGACGTAAAAGAGGAAAGAGATTGGAAGCAAACACAAAATCAATATCGTTATCAAAACAATAATATAAAAAGGTAAGGAAAGCTTTCGTTTCATTGGGAAATACATGGAGATCAAGAGAAATGAAGTTCAACACAACAATAAGAATCTTCAACTCAAACGCCAAGTCCGTCGTGGCTCTGAAACACGGAGAATATCAATAAGGCAAGACGACTGGGCACGATTTTGTTGAAGGCCTATGCTCCTTGAAGAGCTGATGGATGATGATTATTCTCTCCCTTTTCACTTCTTCTGGATCCGCCACTGGAGATTACCCCCTTTAGGAAGCCAACGTCTACTCTCATGCTTCTTTCTGTACAGCGGTTTTTGTAGAACTAGTTTTTTTAACATGGTGAGGTTGTTGTCCTATATCCTAATATTCGTGGCCTCTTACGGGTTGCCTGAGAAGGTAGTTTGTCTTTCTTTGTCTCCTAACAGACCTTGAAGATTATACAGGCTAATAAAAAACACGAAATGCCGGCACTGAATCAAAGTATAGTTTTAACAACAGAAACAAGAACTTCTACTTACCCAGCCAGAACCAGCCATGTTTGAATCAACAAATGTATATGAAATTCTTCCTACAGAAACACCTTCCGTGGAATAGATCAGATAGAATAAGTAACCTCTCGAACACAACAGTGCGTAGCACAATGGAACAGCTTAGATATTTAACTCAGCTCTTACTGGTAGTTATAAAATGTGGACCGGGAAAGCAAAGAGATCTACCTTCCCCGTTCGAACGCTGTCTGAATTCCTGTAATACAGGTAAAATGAATAAGGAGAGGGGGAGAACCTGGGGGAATTTTTGGATGAGTAGTTGGGAATGTTTCGCGTTTACTTATTCAATATCTACCTAGGATAAAACGGCTTTTCCCGAAATAATGAAACGATTAGAAAAGTAAAGCCAGATAAAAATAATTATGGTCTACATTTTGTAATCATCGGGATTTCGGCCTAAACGTTTGCCCAATTAAAAATGGTGACCTGATAATATCGGGGCTCTGTGAGGAGTCTGTTGCTGAGTAATCTTCTTTCTTTTAAGAGAACCTCCAGATTTCACACTTGGAATGTTCGAACATTGAACCAACAAGGGAAGACGGTACAGGTGGCAGCAGAAATGTGGAACCACAAGATCGATGTCCTGAGACTGTGCGAAACAAGGTGGAAGGGGGTAGACAAGCGGAAAACAGTACAGGGGAAATTGCGCTGTCCTCGAAGAAATCTCAAACTGTAGCGAGGGGGTAGCTCTAATGCTATCTAAGAAAGCAAAAAAAAAACAAAAAAAAATAACCATCGGGATTGATATTTGAAAAGAGTATAGAACTAGTATTTCAGTTTAATTAATGATTACTCCCTCAACACAGTGACGACCCCTACTTTACCAGCCTAAGTTTATAGCTTCGAGTGGCAGAGAGCGTTTCCTTCTCAATGCAAAGATACCGAGTTTGAAACCTGGTAGGGTCACACTGCGGTCTGCCCAGCTATAAAACAGGTTCATGGCTCTGCTCTTGAGTTAGGGAAGGCGAAAGGCATCGAGAAAGGAAACTAGTCACCCGCCCCTCTCCCAAACAAAGCTGAGACCTAGTATAGTGAAGCCTCAGACACTTTACTCCCCTACGGCAGTATATACTATGGAACTGCTTTTACACAACAGAACAAGTAGTTCCGGTTTATGAACAATCAATGCTAGCGAGCCTAATTTGTGCCAGTGTATGTTTTATATTGCAGGCTGGCGATGATATGAAAGATAATTATGAGAAAATCACATCATTATAAAGACTATTTCATCATTACCCTTGCCATTCCGCCCCCCCCCCCCCCCCTTCCCAGAAGCACAGGCCGTTAACTAATTCACGTTAAGCCTTCCTGTCCCGTGCCATCCGATAAAGGCCTTTAAACATCTTGATTATTCATTTCACGCATGTCTCCAGTTCTCGTCTCCATGTGTTCTTCTGTCTACTTCCACTTCTCTTACACTGGGATTCCAGAACAAGGACTGGCTTGTAATGCTGCGAACAGATTTTCTCAGTGGTTGTCACCTTCCTCGTCAGCGTCTCTTGCTAAATTTATTGATATAATCTTTCCCGTTTATCTAGCACTTGTCTTGTCTTGTCTTTTTTTTTTTCCACCCGTTCCATGTTGGTGATCGTATCATATTATTTCAATCCTTTTATTCTACGCAAGCACCAATTTATGAATGTTGCTTCTTCGTTGTCGTTTTTAGTTGTTCTCCATCTTGTAGAGCCATACAATATAATAGATTTTACACCAGAGTTGAAGGTTCTCAATTTTGTATTCAACTTAATTCTTTTTTTATTTCAAACAGTATTTACTTAATCATAAAATTAATCATCTTTAACGTATAATGTACTAAAATTAAGAACACTTTAATCTTGCTATGATATTATGGTTCCAACTTGAACAGAATTTGCACAAATTATTCATACATGATTAATTTCACACCTTTTTCAACCGACAAACTTCCATAATGAAATATATCTAGCAACTCTCTCTTTGAACTATCTTGGAATTTTCTTTGAGTACAATATAAGCTTCAAACAGATTTCTAACACTTTTGGTTCAACTTGCCAGAAGATGTGCGCCATTCTACGGAAGAAAGCAGAACCTCTGTATTCGGATGCACCTGTATTCGTAAAATCCAGTATTCAGAAAAAAATTTGGAGAAAAAAATTGTACCGATATTCGCAAATGTCGCTATATTCGGAATGGCTTGGAAGAAGATTTGATTGGGGAATACAGCTTCATTAAACGAAATTTTTACCCCCTAACACCACCCCTCTAATCCAACCCATGGATCAGCAGGTCATTGCTAACTTTAAAAAACTGTACACAAAATTCCTGTTTCAAAGATGCTTTGATGTGACCAATGCCTCAATTCTTACCCTCAAAGATTATTGGAAACACCACTTCAATATCCTCCATTGTCTGAGGATAATAGATAAAGCATGGGAAGAAGTTTCTTTGAGGACACTGAACTCTGCCTGGAAGAAATTGTGGCCAGATTGTGTGGAAGGCAGAGACTTCGAGGGTTTAGAGCCCGAGGGTGTGGTGGATGAAATTGTGCAAATAGGCACTCACTTGGGATTGGAGATGAACAATGAAGACGTAGAAGAGTTGTTGGAGGATCACAGGCAGGAGCTCACCACAGAAGACCTGCAAGCCTTGTACAAGGAGCAGCAAGCAGAAACTGTAGCTGAGATACTTTCTTCTTCAGATGATGATGACAAGGGAGCCAAGGTTTCCACTGGGGAGATTAATGAATTGCTTTTTCATTGGGCTAAAACACAGAACATAGTGGAGAAATGGCACCCTAACATTGCTGTAGTGAATAGAAGCAACAATATGTACGATGACAATGTGATTACACACTTTAAAAAAAATTTTGAAAAGTAGGGAGAAACAGTCAACACTCGACAAGTTCTTTACCCCAGCAAAGAGGCAGAAAAGAGCCACAACATCTGAAGGGCAGTTACCTGATGTTTTTATGGAAGGTGACTCTCCTTCCAAACAGTAATCTCCCTCCTCCACATCACTTCCTCCACACCATCATCACTCCTCAGTAAAGGTAAGGTTCATCCTAAATTTTCATTTTTATTTGTTAATGTTGTTACACGGTTCTTGTATGATTTTTTGCTTGTACATGTTATTTTACAAATTTAATTAACCAATATTTTGACTTAAAAATGGTTTTTCAAGAGTAACTTTCGCGGTCTGGAACGAATTAATCCAATTTACATTATTTCCTTTGCAAAAAATTGATCCAATATTGAGAAAATTCTATATTTAGAACACTCTCAGGAACCAATTAATTCCGAATATAGAGGGCTCTACTACATATATATAAGATTTTTTTTTCTTCTTCTTTATCCTACAACGCCCCCCCCCCCTTTCCCCCAAAGAGTAAAGGAATGTAACAAACGTTCACCAAGTCTTCCTGTCACGTGACATCAGCTCAAAATTTTTCCATCTCTTCTTCATCATATTCATTGTTGTATCCAGTTCTCTTCTCCGTGTGCTTTCTTGGGTCTACTTCTGCTTCCTCTCTTTCCCTGGGGGTTCCAGAACAATGACTGCCTTGTGATGCTACCAATAGGTTTCCTCGGTGTGTCATATCGTCTTCTTCTCATCTCTTGTTCTACTGGCACTTGTCGGGTTCTTGTCATCAGTTCCTTCTACTCTACTCAAGCGTACATTTACGAAATTCTTTGTGAAAGAGTAATATATTTGTACTCACTTTCTTATTATGTTTGTTACGTTGATCTATAAACGTTATTCTGATTGATACCAATTCAAGCGTGCTGCAAATCGATTCGACTTAATTATATTGCTAAATCGTGTTTGATAATTCTTACCAGCTCAGTGCGGAAATACAAGATGACGGGGATATCATTATTTATGTTTACGCGCGTATGGAGTTATGTCACGGATTGCTTCCCCTGCTTTGCAGTAGTGGTCTACCAATGGCCAAAACGCAAGCGTATCGAAAATGCGTCGTCAAAGGTGTCTACCTTCGCACAAGATTACTCTTGGCAGAATTGTAGATAGAAGGGTAAAGACGCTTCTATCTCAAGGTAATGTTCACAAGATATTTCCGAAGTCAAGAACAATGCGGTATTGACAGGGCAATAGTTATCTTATTATCGGTCCGTCGCCTTTTATGAAGAATTAAGCTTAGGATTAGCCCGTTCAAGCCCCCAGCTGGTGTAAATTCAGCGAAATTCCTTGTATAGGTATTTGCTCTATAAATAAATAAATTATATATATATATATATATATATATATATATATATATATATATATATATATATATATATATATATATATATATAATAACTTTTCTCATACGCTGTTTTCACTCTTATAATTACTGAATCAACTAAGATTGTTTTGTTTTAAAATAACATGTAACCCATTTAATAATCAATTAGTTTTAACAGGTTAAAATAAATAGAATGATGGTGAATTTTAAGTGAAAAATTAAAGTTGTTTTCACGGAGACTTGGTTTGGGGATTTAAATTAAAATTAAAAGTTAATTTTAATGTCCTTTTGCTGGGGCCTTTTTACAAACACTTAGGTGGTATGAGTGAGTCCTGCAGCCTTGGTTTTCGTCAATTCTTTTGTGATGATGACACTTCACAGTCTGATAGCTTCATACCTCGATAGCATAGTTCCAGGAAATTTCTGATAGCTTAGTACCACGATCCCAAAGTAACTTTTGGGAACACAATCGCCTGGCACAGTTTAGAATGGACGTAGGACTTGATGCTTTCGAATCACTTGGTCTGAAAATTTAATATTCCTCTTATGACGGGTGATCTGATTCCTTTAGGTTTCCAGTCTTTGTATTTAAAATATGCGGGTTTACTTTTTTAAGTTTTAAAGTTGCCTAAATACTTCCGATCTGTCGTTTAAGTTTGCAGTCTTTGTATTTATAAATGCGGGTTTACTTTTAAGTTTTAAAGTTGCCCAAATACTTTCGATCTCTCACGAATAACTTTGGAATTCTTAGACCTATGTTTCTCTGGTTCCTGGGAGTTGCTAATTTGACGTTGCGATGCAGTCTGATTTGTGACTCCTTTTTCGCTAGATTATATCTCTCATTCTAAGTTCAAATCTCAGATTGTACTTTCGAAGATTTTTCCAATGAAAATCTTTGTGAATCCCGTCTCTCAAATCACTGCAATCGTAAGCTCTGAACTATATGGGTAGGGTGTTTAATTTAATTCTTCCCTGCGTGTTTTAAAATATTACATTTTAAAATTCCCTCACGTGATCTCTTTCTAATAATGCTGTAATACTTCCACTTGCATCGTTATGCTAAATTCATAAACACCATCTGTGCACTCATATGATGTCCAGATGCTACCTTCCAATGCTGTCTACCCAAACAGGTTATCGGTTATACTCTTGACACAGGGATGGTCCCGCATGGCTATTATCTCATTATCGTCTGGGCCCTCGCCCATTTCAGACGGTTTCCCCAGACAGACAATATGGTCTCCTTTAAATCGATCGTGTGCGACCATATTGTGTCAATAGAAATCGACTCTTATCAAAGGTGGCTAGACGACTCAAAGAGATAAACGTATTACCGCTGACCGGTCTAATTAATCTGGTATTGTTACGATTCACCTGGAGGAACATAAACAAGTCTGGGGTGCGGTCACAGCAAAAAGAATGAAGGTGCATGAAATATGCCAAATAAAAAGCGATGAGTAAGAAAAATGAAGAAATGAAGTGATACTGCCGGAGTGGTTGAGAGTTATAAAAAAAGCACGACTGATTTCGTCACAAGTATGGTGCCTTCACTGCAGTTGGTCCCTTTACATAAAGTCTCCACCAAGCATCATGCGTTCTTGTAGTGGTGGTTTATGTAGCAATTTGTTAACATGATGAGATTACCAGCTCTCTGCACCATCTTATATTATATACAAGAAATTAAAATTAAATGTTACAAAGAGAATCCTTACAAACAGGCCCTCCAAGAGCTCAGAGGAGATCCGGGCCATTTCTCATTGCTATACTCCCTCCAGAGCAAGGTATGTCCTGGTAATTCTATTAGCTGGTTGTCTCAGTGATTGTTTTATCCCAACCCAAAATCTTTTCCTCACATCTTGTTGCAGTGGTCTTTGGTTGGTTCTTTCCATCAGCTCCACACTTGGTGATTTAATCTTGGTGATTTAATCTTGGTGATGTCATCTTGGTGATTTAATCTTGGTGATTTCATTTTGGTGATTTCATCTTGGTGATTTCATCTTGGTGATTTCATCTTGGTGATTTCATCTTGGTGATTTAATCTAACCATTTTAATCCTTCTAGTCTAAGGGTAGGCAATCCAGGAGATGTGTGGATCTACTGTAGAAATACTGAACTCTCTGAAGACCTACCTCAATAAAATCAATCAATAAAACCAAGATGGAGTGGGTTCAATTCCTAGCGCAGGCGGACAAAGACAACAGCAGGTGGATCATTGGGAGTCATAACCCAAGTGCCTCCTTTACAGTGCAAAGAAGATAACACTTGTCCGACGGGCGGACCACTTCTGATGATCAGATTGGCTTCTGCTTTACCGCTCTGTATACAGTTTCCTATCATGCCTGTTCTCAGCTTTCAAAGCATGTGGAATAAGCGAATCCTGAGTGTAATTTATCTCTGCCACACGATCACCTTCCTGCAATTCCATCGACAGAACACTGAAACAATTCAAATTGTAACATATTTTACCGAAAAGATGTCGTTTATATCTGTTTTAGTTCACAAATAGAGGGAATTTTAGCCAGCTAGCTCGTGTTTGAACTGGGAAACAGTATCTCTAACCACTGGCGATACAGCGCTTTTAAGCTTGGGCGGAAAGTGGCTAGCCCAAAATTTCCCAAGCATTAAAAATTACCGTTTTCCCCCTCTGTCATGTGAAGATCTAGTACCACCCCTAAGAACGCTCGGTTGAATGTGATCGATCGATTGCCGAACACTGTTCTAGTCTATGCAATCACCAATTTATGAAAATTCGTAACTTCATGTTTGTCCTTTTTTTTTAATGTTTCAGAGCCGAACCATGAAGATTTAATTGATATTTGAAGTGAAAATTCTTGATGTTGTTACTTTTGGTTTCCATATTATTTCGCAGTGCAGTGAAATCTCTTCTCGCCTTTTGTATTTTCTATTGCGATATCGCTGTCTGTTTGCCTCCATTATATTGCTGCCAAGATACATGTACAAGTCCGCATCAACGAATGTGTCTCCACGTGCACTCTGACTATCATTTGGTGCGTTTATTATCGTAATCTTTATCTTTGGTCTGTGGATTTTCACACTCAATTGCTGTGAATAGAAATATTATTGTGATCAATAATTTCTCTTCTTATTTCTCCTCCTTCCTCTGTTCGTTATCTTTTTATACTCTTGCCTTCCCTCCTTGCTCTCTCTCCTTCCTGTCCTTTTTGTTCCCTTGTTTTGTTGTTGTTGTTTTTTTTCTTGCACTGTACTTCCTCTTTTCTCTTCTCTTCCTTTCATTCATCAATTTCGCCTTTCCTGAACTACCTCCTCATCTATGTTTCTTAGTCTGTATATTCTTTGTTCTTCCTGAACTACCTCCTCATCTATGCTTCTTAGTCTGTATATTCTTTGTTCTTCCTGTATACCATCATTCTCTACTTTTATCTTCACGATGTTTTCTTTTCACCAATTTATTATTATTCTTTCTCTATTGTAAGTAATTGGCAGAGTGGTAAGAGCGCTGGTCTCTCGCGGCAAGGGCGCCAGGTTCGATTTACGGTATCGACACGCTCCAGTCTACCTAGCTGTAAATGGGTTCCTGACTTTTCTCTTGAGTTAGGAAAGGAAAAGGCAGCGAGAAAGGGAACTGGTCTGCCCACGTCTAGATGAGAGACATAGTATGGTGAAGTCTCTAACACTTAACTTCCCTACAGCAGTTTCAGCTATGAGACAACCTTTACCCTTTTTTCTTTAATCGTAAGTGAACCAAAACCAGATAAACACAAATCCGTAGAGGCCTTTCCTCAAGGTCAAACAAAGCCGACATTTTCCCCTAGACCGGACATTCTGAGGGGACGTGTAATTTCTTCCCCTTTGAAGAAGCTGCTGTTGCAGAGAACTTTATAAATACACCACATGTAAGAATGTGTAGGTGGTCCCAGGAGAGGATCGTTCATGATCTGCAAATTATCAATATCCAATGTCTCACATACTTACATGGGGCTGTGGGACGTTCAGTGCTGAAAACGTTGGAGTTTCTATATTTGATGTAACAGGGTTTAGCAATAGAAACTCGTGCACTTGTATGATAAGAACCTCTATAACAGTGGATCTTAAAGTGGACCATATAGCCCTCGGGGTGGGGAATGGCATATTTCTAGGCGGCCACAGTAAGATGGTAAAGTACCTTTTTTCCAGCTAACAGCGACTATGAGTGGGGCCATAGAGGTAAATGACGCTCAGAAAGGGAGTGGGCCACGAGCAAACAAAAAAGATTGAGAACCCCTGCTCTATAAGACCGTTACAACGGAAGGCTTGCACCTAAAGTGCTCTCCCCGTTCATAGAAGATAAATCCCACTCTGTAAAAACTATAATTAGAGTTAAAAAATTCCCGTTTACATCAAAGTTAAAAAAGTTTAACTTTTACGTCCCATCTGTGTGAATTCTAATATAAGTAAAGTGTGTATATGTCAAACAGATTTGAAAGTACCTTTTCCCAGACCAGAAGGTCTTTTGTATTTGGACATGCGCCCTAATATAACCAACTTGGTTGAACGGGACGCGCGTCGCCAAAACGAGGCAAAATTTTATATTAAAGAAAAATATATATGTAAAACTTTTAATTTATGGTATATCTTTGTCATTCTGGGATATATGGCAGACATCGTTTTGATATTACGACACATATATATATATATATCTACACGTCACGGTAGTTACCGTAATTCCCGCTATACAAGATGCACTGGGGTATATGTCGCACCCATAACTGAACGAGATTTTTTTGGAAGAAAGAAAGGATACATTATAGCAAATTATTTGTTATATTTCCCACAAATATTGCTCGTAATCTTTGAAAGTAAAAACATTTTATTGCCCGTGTCGCACAATGGATACAGCAAAGCCTCAAAACACAGCCCATGCAGACCCAAGTAGAACAGTTCCATCTACGATGGTGTGGCCATGTCTGCAGAATGTTAGAAAATCACCTACAACAAAAAATATGGGAAACTAAGAACCAAGGATCCTGACCTCCAGGACGACCCAGAGTTCGCTGGGAGGACAACATTATAGAACCTCTGAAGGATGAGGACTAGATTGAAACCAGGCCAGGAGTATGGCGCTCTCTTTGGCTAACTTCTACATCTCAGGGTATGTCGCACAACGTTCACTTCTTTTTTCATTAAATGGAAGTTATTAAACATATGTTTTGTTTATAATACCACATCATTCACTACACAAAATATTTTAATTATCTGAAAGTTTAAATACAAAAGATAACATGCTGGTTTATGATAACAATGATCTTCATTTTATTAGACGCATTTTTTAAAAGATATATTTCTGAGAGTGGGGAAGGGCAGCGTCTTATTTGTCAGAAAATCGGGAAATTTGGTAATTTGTGATATTGAGAAGGGGGAAATCGTTCCGCGCTTGCCTAATGACCACACAAACTGCATTGTTCTCTGCTTTCATCCATGGAGCACAACATCTATCTGTCTCTCACAAAAAAATACGCAGCATACCTTACGGCCAATTTGTTTTTCGACGTTTGCAGCAGGATTATATATACTAAGTGAACTGCGCCATCGAATAGACGTTGCTTGTGCTAAGGTAAGACATTCCATGGCTGAAGGTTGTTTGCTTCGGGACTTTTTTTATTTTTTATTTTCGCCTTGTCTTAAAAAAGAGATGACGAAATCGCTTACAGGTTGGAGTTGGCGTAGCTTTGGTTGTACAAACTTAACACAGGGTCAGCCCTAGTAATTGAAGGACTCGATTTGGGTCAATCTGGTGGTGGGGGGGGGGGGGGGTGTGGCGGGGTGGGGGGTGGCCTGGACTTAAGATTATAGTTTTGTTGTAATACGTTTTATGCCAATATATAGCTAATACATATACGTTTTATGCCAATATATAGCTAATACATATCAATCAACCAATCAATCAATCAATCAATCAATACCCTTTAGCTCCCCAAGGAGCATAGACCTTCAACAAACACATGCCAAGTCTTCCTGTCCCGTGCCATCCGCTCAAGTTCTTTCCATGTTTTCCTCATCATTTTCACCTCTGTTTCCAGTTCTCTTCTCCGTGTGTTTTTTGGTCCACCTCTGCTTCCAGGTGCCAATCCTGGAGATTTTCCTTGACGAAAAAAGGTTATTCGGCAACCCAGACTCCTTTCGGCTTTCTCTAGGTTGCTTCATGCGCCTTCTTTCCAGAGGATCTTCTTCTGTCTTGGGCGGCTGAGTTGATTTATATTCTTTATTTGACTTGTCCATGTTTGTTGAAGTGTTTGTGGTAAAATGTTTTTACGGGATGGGGTAACCAGCCCCATGCCCAACCCTCCTTAGTCGTTTTTTAGGACATGCCTGCTAGGGTTCAGTGTTACTATTCTTTGCTCCCCTTTCGGGCCCCGGTAACACACGGGTGAGTTTTAATACATATAGATAGTTTTATTTTTAATAAAATGTAATAGTATTATATTTACATTTCTCATATTTAATTTAAAATAACCTTTCCTTATTTTTTGTTTGTTTTGTAAAGCTGGAGGTGGGAACGGTTCACATTCCCGTAACCTCTCCTCCCTGAGGCATGCCGTTCAATGCGACTAATGTGAGGTTGTGCATGGTGGGTAACAATCTCATCATGTAAAACACAGCTACGGAAGCCACTGCTGACAGAGCCTGTAAATGCTTGGGGGAAGGTTTCCTGAAAGGGAACCAGCTGCAGATGTTGCTCCATGCTTCGTAAGGAGCGAATTGGACAATCATGATGACCAGCGGCGGAACGAGCATTGGGCACTTCGGGCTGTGTCCCTAGTTTGAATCCCCGGAGTGCCAACTACTTCTGGTTATTTCTTTGTTGTATCGTGTACTCCTTATTGCGTTATTTATTTATTTTTTTTGCTTTCTTTCCATCCATACATCCATCTCACAATCCATCCATCCACCCAAACATCTATCTACTACCTACCTATCTAGTATTAATGTTAATATGAGTGTGCTATATTATTATTTTACTTTACGTTGAATTTCTTGAAATTGATATGTAACATGCATATGAGAATAAATGAATTCAGTATGAAAGGTGATCGAAAGGAAGGGCAGAATGTTATACGGGCCTGCGTGCCCAATTCTCAACCCTTTGAAAATAAAGTTCTATCTATCTATCTATCTATCTATCTATCTATCTATCTATCTATCTATCTATCTATCTATCTATCTATCTATCTATCTATCTGTCTGTCTGTCTGTCTGTCTGTCTGTCTGTCTGTCTGTCTGTCTGTCTGTCTGTCTGTCTGTCTGCCTGCCTGCCTGCCTGCCTGCCTGCCTGCCTGCCTATCTATCTATCTATCTATCTATCTATCTATCTATCTATCTATCTATCTATCTATCTATCTATCTATCTATCTATCTATCTATCTATCTATCTATCTATCTATCTATCTATCTATCGGTCTGTCTGTCTGTCTGTCTGTCTATCTATCTGCCTGTCTATCTATCTATCTATCTATCTATCTATCTATCTATCTATCTATCTATCTATCTATCTATCTATCTATCTATCTATCTATCTATCTATCTGTCTGTCTGTCTGTCTGTATATCTATCTATCTATCTATCTATCTATCTATCTATCTATCTATCTATCTATCTATCTAAATAATACTCAAAATACATGTGCGATTGAAAGGATATTCCCCACCCACCCCCTTCCACATTTAAATTTATTTTGTTTAATTGTCTCTGCGTTCTGCACCTGACATAGTGTGACAGTTCCTAATTACAATCTATACTTGCACACTACGATATACATCCACGAAACACTGCCAAAGGGAAATAACTCCAAGTGGTTATTCTGTGCGGAGCGATGGCAACGTTCTTTTGGAGATTATATATATATGGGCATTTAAAAAAAATGTATACTTTAAAATTCTGTGCAGCTTGTGCACTTCCAGTGAAGTTCATTTTAGCTCCTATTCTGTATTGCTCTCGTAAAGTTTCTATCATATTATAATTGTCATCAGTTGATGAAGCCTAAACACACTGAAGCACTGTAGTTAAGTCCGAATATAAAACAGGTTCAAACATATACAGTGTGGTGTGACTGCGGACTGCAAAATGTAAAATCGTAAGAGAACAGATTAACTTCTGTAAACAGTTCCCCCCCCCCCCCCCTTCCCCCCCTCCACCGACTTTTCTCGTAAAATTAGACAAGATAGACGCCGCCCTTGGGGCGTACGACTAACATCAATCGGTCAATGTCAATACGGCAACAGCTACCTGCTCCTGGTCACGTCGCCTTTCCGCCACTCTCTCCATCCACTTGATTCCTCGACCTTTGCTTCTAATGTCAAGTCCCTTCTCCATGATTATCCAATACTTCCTTTTTCCCCGTACTCTGCTGGTTTCATATCAGTCAGTGCCTGATCAGTTAGGCTACAGTTCCGTTTTAACTGTCTGCCCGTCTAAACAGTTTCCACTTCCATTTTCATAGCTAGGCCGCTGTTTGTTCCTTTTTAAAATAAAAGGTGTTTTTGCTGGTTCGTTGTGTGACCTGGCACGCCCCGATCACCCTAGACAAGATCTACTTGCTTTTGTAATCATCGTTACCCACCAGATCCCCAAGGAGCATAGGAGCTTCAATTAATGTATACTAAGTCATTGTGACGTGGAAATGTAAATAGTGATACAGTAATCTGACAGCCTTTGTTTTCCCATTTAATGCCTACCATTTGATGCCTACCATTTGCTAAAGCCAAACCACGCAATTTCTGACTGTCTGACTCACATTTTAATCCACACCTCTTTTTGTCTACTTGACCATGCCAAACGAGCTTGCGAGCTTGTTTACAAACTCCGCACACTGTCATTCATTCAGGGAGCGAATCACGTTTGTTCACCTGAGTTTCTCACGCAAGCTGATTTGTCAATATTATGATAACTGGCAGATAGCACGTGCAATACACGTGGAAAGTAACAGCTTTTGAAGTTTCTCTACGAGGGGAGCAAATCCTGTGATGTCCATACATTCAGGGAAAGGTATCTATTTAATCTCGAGAAACAGGAAAATTCGCAGACCGGAGCCCGCTACATAGACTAATCTTTGTTGTCGTTAGAAGCGGCAGACAGAAGTGAACGGGGAACCCTTGATCGGGGGAATTTCTGCTATGCACGAGAAGTGCGAAAAGTAACAGCCTTCTGAGATCAAAATACGATGATCCTATATAACCGCGTTTTCCTCTAATCATTATCAGTTGTCGCTCAGATTTTTTTGGGATAATCTAGCTCGTTATTCTAGAGCCATAGTGAAAGTGTGTTATTAGCATTTCGTGGAGATTGTTTCATTTCTGAATGTGGTAATAAAAATGAGCATTTACGTGATTTAATGTGTTAAGTTTACCATTATAATTCCCTGGGATTTTCTAGGTGTTAAGACTAGCGAATTAAGTAACGCGTAGCTATTTTTTATTCCAGATGTTTCAGTTGCAATGTAGATTTAATCACCCGCTATCACCCAGAAAGAGATGGTTTAGTTGACTAATAAATACACTAGGCGACTGATAATTGACGGAATACAATTCACTTCTAATTCATTAAGTGTAATTATATAAGTCTTCTCTTCTTCTTCTTTGATTCTTAGCCGCCGACCGTCAAAGCAGTCAGTGGCCATCACGCCTAGTGGCGTCTTGTAGGGCAACAACAAATTGATTCGACTTTGCTCGGTCGGTGGCCATCCTTCGTACAGTGCCCCAACTCTGGTTCATTCTTTGCATCTCAGCCTCTACAGTCCTCCGCCAGGTTGTTTTTGGTCAGCCTCTCTTTCGTTTTCCTTCATGGGTTCAAAGCATAGCTGTTCTTGTGATGGCATCGGGGTCTCTTCTGAGGACATGACCAACCCAGCTCCAGCGTCTGCCAGCTATGATGGTGTGCATGTCCTCTTGCTTGCTACGAGTAAGCAGATCTTGGTTAGTGATGGTATTTGGTCAAAAGATTCGGTGAATTTTTCTTAGGCATATTGTGGGAAAAGAGGACAATTTCGACATTTCCTTCTCTGTAACTCTCCAGCATTCCGCACCATAGAGAAGCACAGAAAGCACACAGCTCTGATATAATCTTAATTTTGTGCTTGTGCTGTATTGGGAGGACTTCCAGATGTTGTTTAGGCTAAAGAAGGCTGTTCTTGCCTTATTCATTCTGATGTTGATGTCTTTGCCTGCCCCGCCGTCTGTTGTTACTATGCTTCCTAGGTATGTGAAGGTATCTGTCTGTACCAATTGCTGATTCCTTACTGATATGGGCTCAGGGTTGCTCACATTGAGCGTCATGACCTCAGACTTCTTTAAATTGATGTTCAAGCCCACCTGCTGGCTAAACTTATTAAGTCTATCCGTTTTTTCCTGGATGTGTTGATGTGAATGTGCTAGTAGTGCAATGTCATCTGCATATTCAAGATCTTCCAATGTAGAAAATTTTGTCCATCTTATTCCTCTTGGACTGCCCTCTGTTGTCTGGCGCATCACCCAGTCTATGACTGTTAAAAATAGAGTGGTTGATAAGGGGCATCCCTGTCGTACTCCTGTCTTCACCTCAAAGGTTAGGTTGCTCTGCCCAACACTACACGTAAAGTTTGCATAGAGGCTTTTTATGATTGACACGATGCAGCTTGGAATTCCATAAGCCCTCAGTATTTTCCATAAACTGTCCCTATGTATACTGTCAAAAGCTTTTTCAAAATCAACGAAATTAATGTACAGCTGTCTCTGCCATTCTGAGCACTGCTCTATAATGTTTCTGAGAGTGAATATATGATCTACACATCTCCTGTTCTTTCTAAATCCTGCTTGTTCTTTCCTCAGTTTGTGGTCTACTGCCTTTGAAATTCTCTGTATAATTATCCTGCCTAGTATTTTGCTGGGAACTGAGAGACGAGTGATTCCTCTCCAATTATTGCAGTCTGCAAGATCACCCTTCTTGAGCAATTTGACAATTATTCCTTTGTTCCACTCTGATGGTGTTGTCCCCGTTGTCCAGACTTGTGCAAATAGTGGTTCTAATAGTTCTGCTGCTAGCTCAGGGTCTGCATTTAAGTTATCATGGCCCGGAGCTTTGCCGTTCTTTAACCCTTTGATTGCTGTGATGATTTCTTCTTTTCGTGGAATGTCTGTATTCACATCTAGATCGTTTTCAGCTTCAGGAACATTCAATTGTATTTCTGGTGGTTCCTTGTTCAGAGTTTCTCTGAAGTGCTCTGCCCATCTTGTTTCCTGTCCCTCTGCTGTCGTGATGAGATTACCTTGCTTATCTCTTACTAATGTAATATTGTTTGCACCTCGTTTTCCGCTGATGAATTTAGTTATTTTGTATACTGTGCTTTGTTCATTTCTCAGTGCTGCCTCCTCTGCCTGTCTTGCAAGATCGTCTAGGAAATTCCTTTTGTTGGCTCGGGTTTGGCGTTTAACTTCCTTGTCCAGCTGTACTGTTCGCTATATAGTTGCTTTAACCTGGGGGACTTCGCTTCTGTTTTCTTTCTTTTCATTTCCTTTCTCATCGTTATGGTGTTTAATGTTTCTGGTGTTATCCAGTCTTGCTTCTTCCTTTCCTGGAATTCCAAGCATGATTTGCTGCTTTCTTTGTATATTGTTGAAATGGTGTTGAAATTCTGGTCTATATCATCAGTCAATGTCTTTTCCTGACTTTTGGCAAATTTATATCGTTTCTTTATGTCTGCCGCAAAAGCTTTTCTAGTAAGGGAGTCCTTCAATTTGCTGATGTCAAACCTTTTCTGTGTAGTTACAGTTGGTGCAGCCCTTCTTAGTTTCACTTTTAGTTTTGCTACTACTAAATGGTGATCACTTCCCACATCTGCACCTCTTCTTACCTTTACATCTTGTAATGATGTCTCCATCTACCGTTAACCATGATGTGGTCTATCTGGTTTCTGTCCCGACCATTTTTTGATTCCCATGTTAATTTGTGAATTTCTTTATGTGGGAAGAGTGTTCCTCCAATGACCAGGTTGTTAATGCTACAGAAACTTATTAGTTTATCCCCATTTTCGTTTGCTGTTCCGCTGCCGCATTTCCCCATTGTTCTTTCATTATATGTATTGTGTGTACCAACTTTCGCATTGAGGTCTCCCATTACTATAACAAGATCATATCTAGGTGTGTCTTCCATTTCTTTCTGCAGTTGTTGATAGAATTCATCCTTGACCTCCTCATCGTTATCATTCGTTGGTGCGTAGCATTGTATTATTGTAGTGTTGGTGAATCTCCCTCTCAATCTTAATCTTATCAGTCTGTTGTTGATGGGTTTCCATTCCAGTAATGTCCTTTCTATTCCTTTCTTTAGAATAATGGCTACGCCTTCATTATGCTGTCCATCCTCTCTTCCAGAGTAAAGTACTGTTTCTCCTGTTGCTGTTTTAACTTTTCCTGCCCCTGTCCATCTGCTCTCGCTTATCCCTAGAATGTGTAACCTATAGTTTCTCATTTCTGCCGTGACCTGTCTTAGTTTACCTGTCTCGTACATTGTCCTGACATTCCAAAAACCTATTCTTGTATCCTGTTTTGTGGTCAGGACATCCGTTTTCATGTCAGTGGCTTCCTTTCGGCTTTCACCACTGACAGTCATACGAGCCACAGACTCCGAATGTCCATCCCGCAGCAAAGTTTGTTCATTTATTGTTGTTTCCGTAACTTCATTGTTTTTTTTTACAGAGACAGGGGTGTCAGCCCTATGCTAAAACCCCCAACCTGGATGACCAGGGTACCAGCTTTTGTCTGACCCCTACCCACACAGACCAGTCCAGCTTGGTTGAACCTACCAGGAGTAAAACTCCCACTGGCATAGCTCTGGGGATTGTCAGGGTACGCAAGCTGCCATACCGCTACAAGGTATAGGTACCATTGATGGCAGAATTATATAAGTGACTAGTGTAATATCATGTGGCGAAACAAAAAGCTAGTAATGACAAGCGATATTTATATAAGTGCGATAGTGGTTAAAGATTAAATAATAACAGACCAGACAGGATAGGCTAAACATAACGTGCGCCTTTTAACTTAATCAGGGATGACGGAGAGGATGAGAGATGTCTCGTCCCCTTCTGTGTGTATATATATATATATATATATATATATATATATATATATATATATATATATATATATATATATATATATATATATATATATATATATATATATATATATATATATATATATTAGCAGTAAGTGTTTCATAATGTTCCTATATCCTCTAGGCAACTTGTTCAACGGCGACCATGGTTTTTACGTGGTCATATCTTGGGCCGTATCTCGATTTTTTACTGAGTGGAAGTAAGGTTGTCTTCTGTTGGCTGACGCGTCTCCAAGTTTCAGTTGTAAACAGGACGGGCCACAGAGACGAACGAACATTTTAATAAGTAAAATTTTAACGGGACTTACCAAATACCCAGATATATTTTCTTGCATTTTTTTCAGCCCATTGTGGTGAAATAACAATAACTGTTCTCCCGACTTCTGATAGTCGTTTTATTCCAAGAGGATATTTATCCAGACGAGTCACGCTATTTCAGAATCGGTACCCACCAGAGTTAGCCGGTAGGATCTATCTACTCAATCGGATACCAACATCAGTAACAATTTGTAGCAACTAGCTGTGTCCAAATACCAGAAGTATTCGTTTTCCATTCCTTGCGGTGAACACTATATCTTGATTCTTCTAGCATTAACTAGTCAAGGTGACAATATCGATCCAGGATTACCTCACCAAACTTGGCGTCCACCTTTATAAAGTTACTGTTAAGGCTGGACTGGGGCCAAGTTTGCCACTGAAACCTGACATTACCAATATCGATAACTATATCCAGGATAATTATACATGACTGGAAATGACACTAGATTAGGTAAGGAAAGAGAGAACGTGACCACGTAAGAGAGAGAGAGAGAGAGAGAGAGAGAGAGAGAGATATTGAATATTTTCTTGTTAATATAGCTTGTACCAAGCTATCTTATTTGGCTTTAACAATTGTTTACTTTACGTGGTAGCACGTATTAGGAATTTTGCTCCCTTTACTGTCTATATACCGTAACCTATTGCTAACCTTTTGACCTTTGGGGTTATTAACTTGGTTGGGTTCTTATCATCTCACCGAGGGGAGGGCATAGGCATTCTGTTAATTCTCTATACGTAATTTTGATGTATTTGATTCTTTTGATATTCGATGTTGTGAAGTTTAAATGATAATAAACAACAAACTAACTAAACTTTGTGTGTTGGTCAGACCCATACCCAGTAACTATAGTTTTTCACGGTTGTGTGTCTTGTAGTCGCATATTTGTGTGTGTGTGTGTGTGTGTGTGAGTGGTTAAACGTATATGTTACATGTATGGAGAGTAGGATTGTCTTATAATAAATTACAGTCGTAAAGATAGGCTGGACTAGAGTATCTTCTTAATCCAGAGACAGATTCTACGCTTAAACTATTCACTCGTGAAGTCTATTTCCTATACCTTTAACCTCACTTATTTACCACTATCACCTCTGCTCAGACGGGACTATAAATATCTTCTGATCTATCTTTAAAAATGTACGACAGTCATCATGGTCTGTACCAGGTCTTTTAATGTCTTCTTTATATTTGTCACCAGGGAGCCGCACTGGTGTAATGGTTACCACATTGCGCTGGCGATCAGGTGTTCAAGGTTCAAGCCCGGGCGTGTGCATTTGAAAGAGTGTCATCGACCGGGATTTGGACTGAATAACCTGAACGGCTGAAATAAACCCTCTGTGGATGGAAAGGAGCGAAGCTGCTAACCGGGTTGGAAAGAAAGTCCACAGGCTCCCCAGCCTCGCAATGACATCATTGGGCCGAAGGGCTAAAAGCGCAAGTGCCGCTGGTTAATTAAAAAAAAAATACTTGTCCCCACTTCTTTTATCCATATATTTTTCTGTCTCCCTCTTCCTCTCTTGCCCCGAGGATTCCAGAATACGACTGCCTTGTTATTCTATCAACAGGTTATTTTCAATAACAGAAACATGACATTTCCTATGTTTGTCATATCCATGGCAAGCGCCTTCTTCTCAACCCTTGTTCCACTGGCACTATCCTGGTTCTTGCCATCTGTTCCACATTGGGGATCTTACCATCTGTTCCACATTGGTGATCTTTCCTTCTGTTCCACATTGGTGATCTTTCCATCTGTTCCACATTGGTGATCTTGCCATCTTTCCACATTGGTGATCTTGCCATCTGTTCCACATTGGTAATCTTTCCATCTGTTCCACATTGGTGATCTTTCCAAACCACTACGTTGCCTATTGCTATATTCCATCTCCACTTAGCTTGTTTTTGACAAAAACGCGTTCAAAGTTTTTGGGTTACTAGTTGAAAAGAAGGTTATATCGCATTACAATGAAACGTTTCATGATGATCCACACAGTTAAACTATAAGATATTGTGTAGGATGATAGATTAAACTACAATACGTCGATGTATGACCTCAGGTCAAATTTGGACAAAGTGGAGATGGAATAAAGCAGTTCTTAGGCGACGACTTCTCTCGGTTATATTCTTCTTTGATCCTTAGCCGCCGACCGTCAAAGCAGTCAGTGGCCATCACGCCTAGTGGCGTCTTGTAGGGCAACAACAAATTGATTCCACCTTTGCTCGAAGGTGGCCATCCTTCGTACAGTGCCCCAACTCTGGTTCATTCTTTGCATCTCAGCCTCCACAGTCCTCCGCCAAGTTGTTTTTGGTCGGCCTCTCTTTCGTTTTCCTTCAGGGGTCCATAGCATAGCTGTTCTTGTGATGGCATCGGGGTCTCTTCTGAGGACATGGCCAACCCAGCTCCAGCGTCTGCCAGCTATGATGGTGTGCATGCCGTCTTGCTTGCTCCGAGTAAGCAGATCTTGGTTGGTGATGGTATTCGGCCAAAAGATTCGGAGAATTTTTCTTAGGCATGTTGTATGAAAAGAGGACAATTTCGACATTTCCTTCTCTGTAACTCTCCAGCATTCCGCACCATAGAGAAGCACAGAAAGCACACAGCTCTAATATAATCTTAATTTTGTGCTTGTGCTGTACTGAGAGGACTTCCAGATGTTGTTTAGACTAAAAAAGGCTGTTCTTGGTTTGTTCATTCTGATGTTGATGTCTTTGCTTGCTCCGCCGTCTGTTGTTACTATGCATCCTAGGTTTGTGAAGGTGTCTGTCTGTTCCAGTTGCTAATTCCTTACTGATATGGGCTCAGGGTTGCTCACATTGAGCTCTGTTATATTAGGGCGTATTTATTACTATAAACGAGCGCTCGATGTAGGTTATGATCTCACCGTCATCTTTTTATGGGCCCTTAATTCTTTTTTGTCTCCCTTTCATCTGATTTTTAGTACACTTCCTGTCATTTGTTTATGGGCATTTAAAATAATAATAAAAAGTCCCATAAAACGGAATTGGTAAAGACACAAGGCGTCAGCAGTTAAAAATAATTACGAACAAAACAAAATACCAGGGTCTATGGGTTGTGACGAATGACCTGGCCAGCAAATTAAGAAGGATATAAGAAACTAGCAGGCAAACCAGTCAAGAAATGACAACACAAAGAATTTTGGAGCGCCATTTGTGTTTCCTGTTCTGAGAATAGCACAATTTTTCCCGTTTTCAGTTTCTTCCTTTCCATTTTTTTTTCCGTTTTCCCCCCTCTACTAAGCAAGTAAGACACGTGGTAACTATAATTAACAAAAAACACACTAATTAAATCTGAAGTCAGACAACTGAGTGAAATTTAAAAAAAAAACAAAAACACCAACAACCTCTGCTGGGAATCGAAAGTAGCGCATTCGCTTGCAAGACAAAGTTTATAACCACTAAAGCCGGGTAAAGGTGGTATTTGTAAAATCTTAACTATTTTAATGATTGTCTCCCTTACTTATGGTTACTTTGTGTAGTTAGAGACATACCTATATAATTAAAAGAGAAGATGAGCAACACTCATGTTTGTATATTGCGGATTTCTGTCGTGTTTCTGTCCTGTTTGAAACAATGGTCTAGTGGTTGTGATTTGTTTATAGCAGTTCCCATCATGGGCGCTGTCGCCCCACGGAAGCGTTTTGCCGTTTCTAGAGGGCGGTTGTGTTGTTATTATTAATCCAGCGACGCTTAGGCTCTCGCCCTTCGGCTCAATGCCATGTAGTGATATCTGCACGTTGTCGCAAGATGGTTTGTTTTTCCATACAAGGTGTTCCACTTATCTGGCCGCGGAGGAAGAAGCATTTTCCTAACATCATCGAGTGCTGTGCACTCAAAGAGATGGTTGACAACAATTTCGTAGGGGTAGTTACATAGCTGGAACTCTGGAGAGTGTTGTGGTTAGATTCTGTTCAAGCGATTGTCGAGTGGTATACGTAGTGTTCGGAGACGAAAACTTCTGCTCCTTGTAAAGTGGCCGATGTTGTCATTAATATATCAGGACTGGTATCATGTCTGTAAACCTCTCTCCCAGTGTTTCCTAGGGCTCATCTGTTCAACCTATTTCCCTTTTTTGTTGTTCGTCTGAGTGATCTGGCTGTTTGGAGAGTTGTTGATGTGAGTGGTTGTTCTTGTTGGAGGGCGGTAAATGATAAGTGAGCGGTGAGAGGAACTGTACGGGTGCGGTGGAGAATATTCTGTGACAAGATCGAATGTCAGCCTTCCTGTTCACATTGGCGCCACCATGTAGTTCCTGTGGGTCTCTGGAGAGACAAATGAAAAATAAGAATACTGCGTCCTCGGGCAATTCGTACAAGGCAACTAAAATGAGGTTGTGTGTCGGTCTGGCAACCTCATGGTGTAAAACCTAATAGCCATAAAAACCACAGGTGCAATAGCATGTGACTGTTTAGGACAGGCTCCCTGCATGAGGACAAGCTGCTGTGGTGGCTCCATGCTCCGTAAGGACCACAAATGAAAATGTTGATGATGTTTACAGTGATGCCCACTGTCACGTGTCATACACATAACCCTTGCCTGTAACTTTGGAAAATAGTGCATCTTTCGCCACTCGTAAGAAAAATAGAAGGAGACAAACAGACACACGGAGCAGAAGGCAGGAGACAGTCATGAAAGGGATAATTAAGACAATGAAAGATCTTGAAAGGATGGCACAGGACGAAAAGGCGTAACATGTTTTTATTAAAGACCAGTGCTCCACTGGTGCTGAAAGGTGATCATCATGATCATGATGATGATGAGGGTGATCATGATTATGACGATGGAGATGATGATGATGATTACGATGACGATGATGATGAGAATATTAGATAATTAGGTTTTTTTCTAAAGAACAAAAATGTTTTTGCTGTGTTTTTTTTAAATTGCAGTGTGAACGTGTTTTTTCAAGTCCTCGTGCACGTGCCGCATCAACCCAGCTGTCTATTGCCGATTAAACCCAGCTGTGTACTGCAGATTAACTAAGAAAAGCAAAACAAATATGAATATTATTATTATAAATATTCAAAGTATTTCTTTTTTTAAATTGCCTGCACACACACGCGCGCGCACCTCAATGAAAAAACTCAGTGTTACGCACAAATAATTACTTTTTCCAAAGTCTTTGTATGATCATTTTTCGTATGTATGATCATTTTTTGACTGAAAGGTGTATTATGTTTTTTACAGTCAAAGGGACATAACCCGAGATATCGAGACTACAATTTTTTTATGAGTTTGCCTTCTCTTGTATAGAGACACGTTCGGTCTATAATTTCTTGAACGAAGCGTGACCATATCTCCTTATTTGGTAGTATCAGTCAACTGTTGTAGATGTCTGAAACCTGTCTTAATGCTTCTGTTCATGACCATAAAAGGCGCGACTGTGTAAGACTTTTATCTCGAATGTTCTTAGAATCGTCTTATGTGAGCGGCGACTCAGATATTGGAGTTCTGCGCATGTCAAAACTGGGAGTTCGTTTGGTGTGTTCCGCCCAGCTCGGGAGTTTAGAAATGGTCTGAGCAGCGAGCGGACGCAATGTGCGTCTTGTGATTTTCTGAGGGAAATACATTGTCTTTGTGAGTTAGTTAGCTAACTAGACTATTTCCCAGTATTATTCAAGCCTGCCTGGAGGCATATGTTCGTGGTTGATTTCCGAAGAAAGGTAATTCCTCTGGTATTGAACTTTATGCTATCATCTAGAAGTTCGTCATTTTGTGGCTCCTTGCTCGCCTGTGTGATTCAAAATGGAGAGGTACTTTGACTAGGATTTTCGCCACCGGTATCTTTATACCTGAACTAGTTATATATATATGAGTCGCTCTAGACCAACAAGACTATTGTCTGTGTTCCAGGATTCGTTATATCAGAGATCACGTCCAAGTCAGATGGTTAGACTTAGGAAGGTTATAAGGGTCGGTTTGACCTGTATTCCATGTATGCTATTCACGTGCAGACAGTAAACGGACTTATTGTACACATCTGATCTGCTAGCATCAGGAAGGGAGCATTTATTATTGTCTATGAAAATTGATGATCTGCAGCTGACACTGTTGCAGAAGTTATATGTATGAACCTTAGGCACCCAGATCTGTGCTATATATATATATATATATATATATATATATATATATATATATATATATATATATATATATATATATATATATATATATATATATTATTTATACAGCTTCATGAACCAGAACTTTATGATATCGAATATACAGAAGCTATCTGTTTACAATAGAACTATTGAGTATTGAATCCTACATGACTATTAGCTAAATAATATTGTTGAATGCAGACATTCCTTGAACTGTAGTATGTTATAACGGAGCTAACGTACCTGGGATTTTGGCGCACCATTATCATTTTTGGTGGCCAATTGTTGGTTTACTCTGGTACCAGCTATCAAGGGGGTCAACAAACCCAGACATCATCATCAAGCTTTCAACATTACAGTTTCAACTCATCACCTCAATGTTTGATGAAAGATTTTGAAAGTACCCGGCGTTGCTGAAAGTTGGAAATTGTTTCAAAATACCCGGTGTTGCTCGTCAAGTTGGCAGTTTTCCTACGATAGAAGGACAAGTGCCGAGCAAATCGATTTCCTGATCTGTTAGGAAGAAGGACAAATGCCGTAACAACTGTTCCGGATTGAGAAGGTCAAGTGCTCAAGTCAATTCAGAAGGTCAAGTTCAGAAGCTGTTTTCTGTCAGAAGCTCATTTCCGTCGTCGTGGCAGTTTATGAGAGCAAATATGGATCAACGTTGGATCATTGTCCTAAGAATGCTGATCACATCCTGTTCTGAACTGTGCTGACGTTGTGGATTCATAGAAGTTAAGTGGCCTGTTTTGTTTGTGAACTGTGCCCTTATGTTCTAACTGAGCCTTCTGTCTCTCACATTTTTCACACTGTTTACATGTTACATGTTAAATGTTATTTGTATTTGAATATTTATATGTTTATATTTCAGCGGGTTTTTCGGTTGGGCGGTGTCTTTCAGTAGAAGATACCACGTCACAGAGGTTCTACTGTTAGCGTTTTCGTTAGGGACTGTGCGAATTTCCTACTGTGAAATTTGCTAGCGACAATCGTTGCTATATCTGTTTAGTTGTGACGAGTTGTGCTTTATTTTCGTTTTTTGTATATTTTTTTTTCTCTCTCTTTCTGTTTTTTAGTTTCGATTTCATTTGTTTGTATTTGTAGGTCTCCTCTTTTCTATTATTCAATTCTTTACAAAATTGCTGTCTATACACTGTAGCGTCATTTGTTTGTCATATCTTCACATATTTCTTTTTAGTTTTCGCTGTTTATTTATTTGACTTATGCGAATGTTTTCGTATGACTTTGATCTTTGTTGTTGTTTACATTGACTTTGATCTTGGTTATTGTTTACATTGTCTTGTTATTGTTTACATAGTTCTTGCATAGTTAGCTTTCACTATTGTTACATATATGCTCATGCACTATTGGTCTATAGTGCACATATCATAACTAACTGGTGGTTTTTTGCTTATGCACTATTGTAGTGCAGTTATGATAAATAACTGATGGTTATGCACTGATTTGTGTAGTGCACTGATGATAAAGAGGTGACTTGTGATATTATTATACATTTGATAATACAAGTTGGTGTCAAATCTTGTTTCCCACAGAGATTGGAGTAAACATAGTGATTATACAAGCACTTTATTAAGTCTTGTTGCTATTAAGATTGAAATAAGATAATTAATTATTTCAGGTTCTGTACTCACATTTTAGACATCATATCTAATTTGAGTACTTTATTCTTCTTCTTCTCTTCTTCCGTCCTTAGCCAAAGACCGACCAAGCAGTCAGAGGCCATCACGCCTTGTGGCGTCTTAAGGGCAACAGCAGATTGATTTTCTCTGTTGTAGTTTCCCATCACGCCTAGCGGCGTCTTTAGGGCAACAACAAATAGATCCATCTGCCGTTGTTTCCGTAATCGGTGTGACAAGCCAACGGGTGATCAGCCCATTGGGGGAGTACTTTATTGAGCAGGGTAAAACCCTTGGGAAGACTGGTGATAAATTAGAAGAATTTGCGACTGTTCAATATGCCAAGGCATTGAAGTCGGAGGAAAAGAAAATGAAAGAACAAACTGAACAAAAGAGAATAGATGCTGAAAATTTAAAACTGCAGATGCAGGTAGATGAAAAAAGATTACAAATGGAAATGGAAAAACAAAAAAGAGAAGCAGAATCTCAGGAGAAGAGGCTTGAAAAAGAAGCTGAAAATAAGAGACTTGAAATAGAGGTTGAAGAAAACAAGTTACAGGCTCAGGCTGAAGAAAAAAAGTTACAGGCTCAGGCTGAAGAAAGAAAGTTACAGGCTGAGGCTGAAGAAAGAAGGTTACAAAGAGAAGCTGATGAGAGAAAAGCAAAAATGGAGCATTAAGAAAAACTCTTAGCTTTAGAGTTAGAGAAGTTAAAGTTATTGAACACTGGTAATGCTAATGATGCAAATAAGGTGTCAGATAAGACTAATGCTAAGGATTTCAAGCTTAATCTACCAGCATTTAATCCCTCAATTGATGATATAACATTTTATCTAGATAGATTTGAAAGTGCATGTAAGGTGCATAATATAGATAAAACATTATATGTTTATCATCTGTCCAAGATACTTAGAGGTGATGCTTTGACTTTGTTGAGTATGGTAGATGTGCCGGACAAAAACAACTATGAGGTTGTCAGGGCGGCATTGTTAAAGAAGTACCAACTTAACGAGGACGGATATCGTCTTAAATTTAAAAACATGTTACCAGAAACTGGAGTTGAATTCTCTGAATTCATCTCAAGCATACGTCTTACTTTTTTACGATGGGTTGAGTTGTCTAAGACAGAAAGTACATTTGAAGCCCTTATGGATTTACTACTTAGAGACAAGGTCATGTCTTCTGTTAATGAAGCTTTTCTTTCTTTTCTTCATGAGCGTAAGCCTAAAAACATAAAAGAAATGGAAGAATACTGTAGCCAGTATGTTACTGCGCATCCTCACATAACCATTAGCAACTCTAAAGTAAAAGAAGGTCTGCCAGTTGCTTCGGCAGCACCTTATGGCCCAAATTTTATGCGTAAATTTCAGGGTAGCCAGCAAAATTTCAATAAAAAGAGTAACCGTAATTATGCCCAGAACCATAGTAATCAATTCCAGGGTGATTCTTCTTCCCAGAACTGGAGACAACCTAATACTACACGGTATTCTACTCCGGTTAACTTTAGAAATTTTCACAAAGGTAATCGGCATAGAGGGAAATATTTTTTTGCAGAGACCTAAATACCAAGATAATAGAGGTTCTCAACAGCATAGAGATGGTAATGACAGTTATGGAAACTGGAACTCAAACCAGGATAAAAATTACAGTAGGGACTTTAATGATAATTGCAGAGGCAATAATGGTCGCGGTAGATCGCAACATAAGAGAAAAAGATATCAACAGACGAATTCTGTTCAACAAGAATCTCAGGGAGCAGATAAACAGATTAATAGTGATAAAGACCATAATGCTATCGGATGCTCATCTTTTGATTTTGGTAGAGCAAATAAATGTATCCAATGCAGTACTTTATTTGATCCGAAGACCGTTAGTACTCTAAGCTGTGGTCATCCTTTGCCCGCTCTTCCTGCTAATGTTGCTCATGATGGGAGAGGTTCTCTTATATTACATAAGGGGCTTGTAAATAGTAATCCAGTCTCAGTGTTGTTTGATTCTGGATGTACTACTGTTGGTGTTAGGCAATCTCTTGTAGATCCATCCTGTGCTACAGGAAAGGTCATCAAATGTGTCACATTTGGTGGCACGTTGGAAAAGTATCCTACTGCCATAATACATATTGCTACTCCTTTCTTCACGGGAGAGGTCCACGCGTGTCTACTTCCAAATCCTATTGCGGACCTTATTATTGGTCGTATTCACGGAGTTAGGGAATGTACCCCACAGCAGATTGCTGTTTGGGAAGAGCAAAACATTGAAGCTACCAATGCGGTGGTCACAAGAGCACATGCTCTGGATCCACCTCAAACTTCATTAACTAATAATGATGAAGTAAATGACCAAGATAGTCACTTGACTATTACACGTGACTCATTTATCAAATTGCAAGAAGAAGATCCTTCTTTACAAAAATTCTTGTGCCTAAGAGCATGAGATTGCAAATATTGCAACATGCTCATGACTCGCAATGTGCTGGACATATGGGTTTTTCCCGTACAAAGTCGAGGGTTCTTGCGGCTTTCTTTTGGCCATTTGTGAGCAAGGACATACGAATTTACTGTCGCTCTTGCAAAGTATGTCAGGAGGTCAAATCTAAAGGACCACGACATGCTGCGCCTATCCAGGCTGCTGACATTCCTATTCGCCCTTTTCAAAAAATGGCAATAGATATTATCGGTCCTTTTAGAATTAAGTCAGCTAGAGGACATCAATTTATTCTTACATGTGTCGATATGTGCACACGTTGGCCAGAGGCAATACCTCTCAAGAGCATCTCAACTGCTGATATCGCAGACGCTCTTTGGCTGATATTTTCTCGCTTGGGTTTTCCCGGAGAAATATTGTCAGACCATGGCACTCAACTTATATCAGACACTATGTCACAGGTAATGTCTATGCTACACATTAAAAGGTCTCTCAGCAGTATCTATCACCCAATGTCTAATGGGTTGGTCGAACGTTTAAATAGGACTCTGAAAACTTTACTTGGTAAGATAACTGAGGATCATCCTCAGGATTGGGACAGGGTCTTACCCGCGGCTCTCTTTGCGTATAGAGAGGTCCCCAATGAACATACAGGGTTTTCCCCTTTTGAACTTGTCTTTGGCGCGCAACCGCGCGGCCCTATGTCTTTACTTCACGATCTAATCACTGCCGATCGCATCTTTGATGATTACACCGTCAGACGAGTTCTCATGATGAATTCGACTGTTGTTTGAAGTTCCTCTTTAACTCCATATAGCTTTGAATTTAGTGTTGAGTCATTGGGCCAGTATATCTTTCTTAACTGGTCATACAGAGGACAGTCCTGTAGAACATGCTCAGCAGTTTGTTCGTTTAATCCACATGTGCACAGTGGTGAAGCAGACAATCGTAACTTGTGCATGTGTTTATTCAGTTTGTTATGCCCTGTCCTGAGTCGAAAAATAGTTATCTGTCCCTGCCGGTCGAGAGTGTGATAGTCGTCTTTGGGTTGGTTCTGTTCTCTTCTTATAATCTGGATAGCTCTCTTTTTCTCAAAGTATGTGACTTCATTATCTTCTTGTTCACATTCTCCTCCCTTTTTTGCAAGTTTATCTGCCTTTTCATTTCCGGGTACACCACAATGAGATGGTACCCACTGAAGTATGGTTCTCTTTTTGGCAGCTACCTTGTTTAGTTCATTTCTCAGATGCGGGAGTTTACCACCTTTGAGAGCTTGCAGGACAGACAGTGCATCTGTGAGGATGACTACCTGGTGGCAGTCAGAGTTGGTGTTATAAATCATATTTGCAGCTTGCTCTAGAGCTTGAACCTCAGCTGTATAGTTGGAACAGAATTTACCAGTGGGAATGTGCCTAGTCTCATAGTGGTTGTCAGGATATGAGATAAAGATACCGGCACCTCCATTCCTAACAGCATTAGTTGCTGATCCATCTGTATAGGCATGTATCCATGATTGATCGGGATAGCTTTCTTGGATCATACTCAATGTAGCAGTTCGTTTTTGCAGATCATTATACTCACATCCACTTGTGAGACCACTGACCGACGTATTAATTTGGAGGGCACTGCTGGCCTGCTCCCATGGTACAGGGTATAGGGTGGGCTTCAGTGGTGTTGTCTTCATAGATAGGTCTTCTTGATGCTGTCTTATAAGTCTTTTTCCCCGATGCACAAAGCTGCTACGCTTTAGACGTCCCAATGCCAGATCATCTAGTCTTGCCTTCATTGGGTGCGTTGGCATACTGTTGTACTTTTCCATCTGGATCATGGTCTTTGTGTCCAGCAACCTTCTGCATCTCTGTTATTGGTGTAGTTTTCATGGCTCCTGTAATGAGCCTGAGAGCTTGATTTTGCACCTTGTCCAAGGACTGCAGATGTGAGTTAGCAGCTGATGACCATGCTGCTGAGCTAAACTCTAAGTGTGGTCTTATTACTCCACTATAAATCTTCTTTAGATTTCGTTCATTTGCTCCCCAGTTGGTACCTGCCAATTTTCTGAGTATGCCTAGTCGTCTTCGGGCCTTTCCTTCTGCATTTTCAATATGCTTATTCCATGTAAGCCTTTGGTCAAATGTCACCCCAAGATAGGTGGGGTAGCTTTCTTCCTTGATAACGGTTGTCCCTAGGTGTATGTTAGCTGATTTGTCCTTGGGGGCGAGGGAGAACAGTGTTGTGGAGGTTTTGTCTGTGTTTATTGTGATAAGCCATTTCTCTGCCCATGACACTAGCATGTCTGCTGCCCGCTGCATTCTATAATTTGCTGTGGTGACATTTTCATCAGCGCACCAGAGTACTAGGTCATCTGCATATAAGGCAGCTTTCACTCCTGCAGGGAGATCTTTCACCAGGTCATTGATGTAAACAAGGAAGAGTGTAGGGGAAATTACTCCTCCTTGAGGTACCCCCTGATGGAGCAACACTTTTCTGCTCTGCAGACCGTCAAGAGTGACTCTAGTTCTCCTGTTATGCAAGTATGACTGGATCCATTTCATCATGTTGCCTTGGATTCCACCTCTCCCAAGTTTTGCAATGAGGCCATCTTTCCACACCCTGTCAAAGGCCTGCTTGAAGTCGACCCAGATCGTTAGGACCTTTTTCTTCTCCTGAAAGGCATCTTCTATTGCTTGAGACAAGTAAGTAACTTGGTCTTCTATACTGTAGCATTCTCTAAATCCAGCTTGTTCCGGCACCAGGATCTGCTCAGACTCTAAATACCATTTCAATCTGTGGTTGACTATTCGCTCCATAGTCTTCCCAACACAGCTTGTGAGACTGATTGGCCGGTAACTTGCAGCCTCGGTCTTACATTTCCCTTTCTTTAGTATGGGTATTGTGATGGCTTCTCTCCATACTTGGGGTACCGTTCCTTTCAACCAGCTGTGGTTGAATATCTCAAGCAGTTTTGTCTTTGCTGCTGAGCTCAGATTTACTAGCATTTCGTTGCTGATTTTGTCTGGGCCGGGTGACTTTTGAAACTTAAGCTTGGAAATAGCCTTCTGTAGTTCTCCTAGTGTGATGGGTTCCCTCATTGGGGCAGGAGTATCTGTCTGTCCCATGGTTGCCAGTATTTCTTTTCTTATCTCTCTCTGATGGTCTATGTTAATGGGTAAGTTGCTTTCTGAACTGTATCTTCTAGCAAACAAGTCTGCAGCTTGTTTTCCTCTGAAAAGTTTGCCACCTTCATCCAATGTGATAGTCTGCCTTGGTGAGGAACGCTCTTCATTTAGAGACTTGACTAATCTCCAAAGTTTCCTGCCGTCTTTCTCAAGGTTCAGCGATGCGATGCCGTTTTAGTTCTCCAGCTTTTTCCGTTTTTCTTCTAGCTTTGTTCTCTGAAACTCTGCTACAGCCTTTTTCCATTTGTTGTGAGTTTCAAGTGAAGGCTGAGACTCTGCGTTCTTTCTAGCCTTGTCCATAGCTTCCTGACGTTCTTGGAGTGTGCTGGACCAGTATGGTATGTAGTTACGCCGGCATCCTTTGGGAATGGTTTCTTTTGCAGCTTGTAGTATGCATCTGTTGAAGTCTTTTACCACTTCATTAATATCTCGGTTCTGTACCTTGAGGGTAGACAGCAGCGTGTTCACCTGATGCCTGAATAAACCCCAGTTGGCTTTTTTTGTAGTTCCATCTTGTAATGGCTGGGCCTGTACTGAGAGTTGCACTCTGGACAGTAAGAAAGATTGGGCGATGGTCGCTTCCCCCTAGTTGATCTCCTACTTCTCTACTAATAGATCCAGCTATATCTGGTGTGGAGAAGGCAAGATCTGGTGTTGAAGTTGTGTGCCATCCTCTGGAGTAGAAGGTAGGAGTATCTGTGGCATTATTGACTAGGATTAGGGAGTGATCATCTTGCCAAGTTTCAACCTCTTCACCTCTGTGATCCAGATGGTTATAGCCCCAGCTCTGGGAGTGGCTATTAAAGTCTCCAACTGCTATAAAGTTGGTGGCTGGTACCTGTATAGAGCTGAGACTCAGAGGTTTGTTGTTCGGACAGTAATAGTTCAGGAGTTCTATTTCCATCTTGTCTACCTTTATCTGCAGCAGCTGATATTCTGCTCCATCCATGAAGGTTTTCCTTTCGTGTGCAGGAATGTTATTCCTTACAAGAGTAAGTACTCCTCCTTTTCGTCTATCTTTTCTGTCGGATCTGAAGCATTGATATCCCCTTATTTTAAAGGTTTGATCTGCTTTCAAGTGAGTCTCTTGGATACAGCAAACACTGACTTGCTTCTCATACAAGATGTTTTCCAGCTCTGTCTTTTTGCTGTATCCAGCCTGCTTGCTGTTCACTCCCTCTGCATTCCAGTGCATTATGACAAGTGGCACTCTGGTTTCTCTTTTTCTGTTTTGTTTTGGTCAGTAGTTCTCCTCCGCCGTCTGCTGACTCCACAAGACGGTCTAGAGGGTCCTCCAGTAGCTGAGGGTGGGCTCTGTCGAGGCTCAGAGCCCGGCACTGCACCTGCCTGGTGGAGCTCCACAGGGCGAGCACCAGAACGAGATTTATTTGACGGTGTACTCTCCATAGAAAAAAAAAAAGCGAGTTGCATGATACTGTGGTTTCCGGTGCGCCTTCTGGCCCAGTATCTACGACTTTAGCACCTGCTCAACGGGAGTGGGCTCATCCCTAATCTGTTTATGTTCCCAGTAGTAGACTATTCGCAAGCAGCCTGGGGGTGTCACTGCTCTGCGCGGACCTTGTTTACCGAGGCGGCGTCCGAGCTCGTATGGTGAAAATATGGTTGCGTTATCTTCAAAATAGCCCTGTCTTTCCCGTGGCTTTTCTGCCATCCTGCAACTTTGAGTTAGGGAGTTCTGAGCTCCAGTCTCTTTCCCAGGCGTTTTATCCTGGCCTGGCACGCATACAGAGGACCCCACTTCTGGTTCTAAGTTAGCAGTTGGGGATAGGTGGGGTAGCACACTGTGCATTCCCCGTCATCCAGGGGGCTCTCCAACTATGCAGAGCTTGCACAATGCTGTGCTCTGGTTTTGGGCTCTCCCAAGGAATCCTCACGTCCTGCACAGAGCCACTTCCAGATACCCACCACCTGCCAACCCTCCATTGTAGAAATCTCCTGCATGCGGCCATCCAGTCAAGAGCCAGTATTAAGTCTGGTGCCCAAGTGATCCCCCAAGCTCAGTGTGCAATGCTGGGTTCTCATCATGCTGCAACACAGGGGGGATTGTGATGCTCAGCCATCTCTCTCAATTCTGCACCGATAAGTGACATCGGGGACTTAACTGTGCCTCAGTGCTGGGAGGCCCCGTTTCCGGGTACACCACACACAGCCAATTGAGGCAACGGTCGCCGTGGGCGTGATAGACGACAAACAGTGAAGAATGAGGCAAGAAAGCATTTAACCCATGAAGTGGGGGTGGATTGGTGCAGACCAGAGCATGTACCACTCGCCGGTGGGTTCTGCATCTACACCTATAGGGTTCCACCCACTCCTCAGCCCATTTAGTCTGGCCCCTCACCCAGGACCTGTCCGGCTTGGGTGACCCTGCCAGGAGTAAAACTCCCGCCGGCATAGCTCCCGGGATCATTGGGGCGCTCAAGCTCTCCAACCACGGCAAGGTAGGCTTACATGTGGAGAGCACTGCCGATAATATTAGCGATGAAACTCAATCTTCTTATGAGTACGTCATTGCTCTTAGGCAAAAGATCATCGAGGCATGCAAACTAGCAACTTCTTCATCCGAATTTGCTAAAGAAAAGGCAAGGCAGTTTGCAAATAAAAATAGATGTCTACGACAACTTTGTCCAGGTGACAAAGCTCTCGTTCTACTTCCTTCAAGGGAGAACAGACTTCTAATTGCATGGAAAGGTCCATATGCAATAGTCTCCAAAATTTCTGATGTCGACTATGTTGTCGATATTGATGGAAAGCATAAAACTTTCCACATAAATATGCTCACGGAATTTTATGAAAGACCTGACTATTTGCAGCCTATTTTCCAGGCAACGGACAATTCTCAAGCACCTCATGGTCAGTACTCATCTCTGTCAGTTATACAGGATGAGGAAACTACTTTTTCTGATGTCAATCTTCCTCTTCCTATGGTCCCACTTTATTCTACGGAATCTTGGAAAAACGTGACCCTTTCTCCAAATCTTTCCGCTGAGGAACATCGACAAGTTTCTTCGATGTTGCAAACATTTCAGGATGTTCTTACAGACATCCCGGGACACACACATGTCATTGAACATGACATTGTGCTAACTGATCATAATCCTATCAGAGTCAGACCTTATCCAATACCTATCCATTTCCAGTCTCAAGTCGAAAAAGAATTGGATGAAATGATACGTTTGGAAATCATTGAACCATCCACTTCAGCATACTCTTCGTCTATGGTTATTGTTCGAAAGAAGGATAATAACATTCGCATTTGCGTAGATTATCGCAAATTGAACCAAGTTACGAAGTTCGACGCTGAACCTATGCCTTCATTAGAAGAGCTACTCAATAAACTTGCTAATTCTAGATTCTTTACCAAACTAGATTTGTCTAAAGGTTATTGGCAAGTTCCGCTAACTGAACGTGCCAAACCTTTTACAGCTTTTTCTACACCTAGGGGTTTATTCCAATGGAATTTCATGCCTTTCGGTCTTATGAACGCCCCTGCTACATTCGTACGCATGATGCGGCGAATTCTCGCATATCGTACAGATGTCATAGCATACTTAGATGATATCTGTCTATTCAGTGATTCCTGGGAAGATCACTATTTGGGTTTATACGAATTACTGTCTACTCTTCGCGAGTATAACTTGACTGCAAAACCCTCTAAAGCCTTTATAGGATTTAGCGAGATTTCTTTCCTAGGTCATCGTGTTGGTCATGGTCTTTTAAAGACAGAGGACCACAATGTTTCAAAAATACTTAACATTTCGGTCCCTAAGACGAAGAAACAAGTACGGAGTCTATTAGGTTTGATCCAATTCTACGGACGATTCATTCCGAATCTGTCCTCCATTATGGCACCGCTTTCTACTTTATTGAAGAAAGGGTCGCCTAATCTGATCCGCTGGTCTAAAGAATGTCAATCCTCATTGGACCAGGTTAAAGCCCTATTTTCATCTCCACCTATTCTTAGGTTACCTACTATTGAGAAGACTTTTGTTCTTCGAAGTGACGCCTCGTCAACTGGGATTGGGGCAGCACTAATGCAGGAGTATTCTGATACTCTGCATCCGGTGATGTATATCTCTAGGAAATTAAATGCTGCAGAAAAGAATTACTCGGTTTTAGACCGTGAGTTATTGGCTATGGTATGGTCTATTCTGAAGTTACAAAGATTTCTTCTAGGTGCACACTTCATTGTGGAAACCGACCAGAAAGCGCTTACTGCTATTCAGAGCAAAAACTTGAAGAGCTCGAGGTCCACTCGTTATGCCATAGCTCTTCAACCATTTCATTTCTCGGTTCGAGCTATCCGTGGTTCGGATAATGTGATGGCAGACATTCTGTCCAGATGCCCACACGATTCCACATGATTCTTCTGTCATATATATATTTCCTGATATACAGTCCAATATTATAATGACATGTTAGTAGATTTTTTCTCACTTTTTTGGGGGGAATTTATAACATTGTACCATGTAATTATCTAAGAAGGCTTAGTTAGTGATATACGGGCCAAAAGATCACTCGGCCACATTTAGATAATATATTTGCATAATTGTATTAAGAGATTTACCAGTTGTCTTTAAGATTTGTGTTATCGATATTTTCGCAGCACATCAGTGAAGTCTGCGAGATTATGTCCATTGTGGAACATTGAGGATATCAAGTCCTGTCCTAGATTGGGAGCGGATGATGTCCACATCTTCTTCTATTGATTGTTTTATGTCAACGAAGAATAACATTGTATTAGTTATTAATTACTGATGCATTATATAATGTAATAATATAGTGCGGTATATTAGTATATTACACCGCTATTTGCACAACACATTGTATGATATCACAATGATATATTTAATTTCATATATTGGTATGAGAGTAATTTGACTTTTATTATGATGTTGCCATCATTGTGGCGTGTGTTGGTGGCACCTTCCTGGAATATATACGCGAATACTTAGATAAATTTTTTCTCTAAGGACCTGAGATATGATCTCAGTTTCGCTCCATGCGTTGAGCTAGTTTGTTAGGTATATATCCGCGCATCATACGTGCGTTAGGAGCCTAGATTTTTTCCGGCTCCAGGATTTTAAAAAAAAATGTTTCATTTTTTTTTCCCGGGAGGGTGCGGTAATGTTACGCACAAATAATTACTTTTTCCAAAGTCTTTGTATGATCATTTTTCGTATGTATGATCATTTTTTGACTGAAAGGTGTATTATGTTTTTTACAGTCAAAGGGACATAACCCGAGATATCGAGACTACAATTTTTTTTATGAGTTTGCCTTCTCTTGTATAGAGACACGTTCGGTCTATAATTTCTTGAACGAAGCGTGACCATATCTCCTTATTTGGTAGTATCAGTCAACTGTTGTAGATGTCTGAAACCTGTCTTAACGCTTCTGTTCATGACCATAAAAGGCGCGACTGTGTAAGACTTTTATCTCGAATGTTCTTAGAATCGTCTTATGTGAGCGGCGACTCAGATATTGGAGTTCTGCGCATGTCAAAACTGGGAGTTCGTTTGGTGTGTTCCGCCCAGCTCGAGAGTTTAGAAATGGTCTGAGCAGCGAGCGGACCCAATGTGCGTCTTGTGATTTTCTGAGGGAAATACATTGTCTTTGTGAGTTAGTTAGCTAACTAGACTATTTCCCAGTATTATTCAAGCCTGCCTGGAGGCATATGTTCGTGGTTGATTTCCGAAGAAAGGTAATTCCTCTTGTATTGGACTTTATGCTATCATCTAGAAGTTCGTCATTTTGTGGCTACTTGCTCGCCTGTGTGATTCAAAATGGAGAGGTACTTTGACTAGGATTTTCGCCACCGGTATCTTTATACCTGAACTAGTTATATATATATGGGTCGCTCTAGACCAACAAGACTATTGTCTGTGTTCCAGGATTCGTTATATCAGAGATCACGTCCAAGTCAGATGGTTAGACTTAGGAAGGTTATAAGGGTCGGTTTGACCTGTATTCCATGTATGCTATTCACGTGCAGACAGTAAACGGACTTATTGTACACATCTGATCTGCTAGCATCAGGAAGGGAGCATTTATTATTGTCTATGAAAATTGATGATCTGCAGCTGACACTGTTGCAGAAGTTATATGTATGAACCTTATTATTTATACAGCTTCATGAACCAGAACTTTATGATATCGAATATACAGAAGCTATCTGTTTACAATAGAACTATTGAGTATTGAATCCTACATGACTATCAGCTAATATGATTTTGAATGCTGCATTCGTTAAACTATGTTGGTGATGACAAAATATCATGACTGTTTTGTGGCGTGCAATAAATGGTATAAAACATAAAGCGAAGTTACCATTTTCATGACTCTACACATCATGTTGCCTGTGTTGTACCCTGTGAACTATTCTACTGCAACATACACAGCAACACTATAAACCAGAGAAGACACCTACATCTTGCACTTTTATACCAGGTGTCGATAGGGGTGGTGATTTGTCGTCAGCCTAAATCCACTTTTGGTGGTCAGACCCTTTGGCTTATCATTCCAGTTAAATCCACCCTTATCACTCAGCAACACCGTTTGTTTCGATTTTTTGTATCCTTTATCATTTTAATCCCAGATAGTTTTGATGTACTCGTTTCTTCATTTTCATTATAGTGTTTTTCATCTGATGAAGACGTTTTGTGCCGATGCGTTCGGCTTGCTCTGTGATCGTAAGTCGTATTGTTAATTTTTATCTTTTTTTTTTTATGTCAGGCGTTCTACTTCTAAGTGAAACATGAGAAGAAGCCGCTGGCGATAGATAGGACTACACATTCAGGAATCCTGCTGATAGCATTACAGGCTAGTTCTTGTTCTGAAAGCCCCCAGTGTAAGACAGGTACAAGATCACCGAAAAACGCACGGAGAATAGAAATGGTGACAAATTAAAGGGGTAACGAAGGCGTCTGTGGCCTAATGGATATGAACGCAGTTTCATAATCCAGATATACCAGGTTCGAAACCTGCTGCAGGCGGTTTGGTAGCAGATCGCTTTGTGTGGATTTTTAACACTGGTATAAGCGCCGTACCGTTCAGAAAGCAATGGCAAACTACTGAATGAAAAAAAATTGCCTAGAAAAATCACAAACAGCCAATAAAAGCTGGGGTTGATTGCCACGTCCTGTAAAGGATAAGCAACTAACTTTAACGAAGACATGGAAAGATGTGGAACGGAAGGAGCAAGACATGACGATTTGACATCACCTTGTTAAAGGCCTATGCTCCATGTGAAGTTGGTTGATGTTGGTGATTCTACCAGATTTGTATTTCTGTCTTGCCTAATAAGTCTCAAGTCTCTTAATACAAGTCTCAAGTCGAGCCTCATGTCCCCAACAGTAGCTTTCAAGTCGAGTCCCAATTCGTTGCCTGTTTTTATCAAACTTGTTTAATCACAATCGCTTTTATTCTGTCATATCAATGACTATAAATAATAATAACAAATTATAATCTCAATATTTAGTACTTCACTTACTGACTGCATTCATTTGACTAAACTCTGTTGATACATATATTTTATATATTTAAACAAAACCAATTTCGGCTTCCCCGTATGAATACGTTTTTAATTAAAGAGGACGGCGAATTTGGTTTACCAAAACTGGCAAGTCGCTCGTAACAAAAGTTGAGTCGCTAGTAACAAAAACCGGAGTCGAGTCGTTGTGCGGTTACTCAAGTCCGAATCCATAGACTCCAGTCGACAATCCTGCATTCCACTGCTGTTTTTCAATGTTCACCAGAAATAGTTATTCTTTATTTTACATAAGTACTGCATAGTCCTCCAGAAGGCGAATTTCTTTGCTAATTTCCTTGAGCGGTTCCCGTGTAGCTGGGGAAGTCCAACTTAAATTAATAATTTAAAAGCATGGCTTACTATTTTTAAAGTGATTAAAATTATAATAAAAAGTACTTACGGCATTTTACAATATCATGTCCTATCCACACACACACACACACACACACACACCCATATCGACTGCTTCGTTAGCCGTGTGGCTGTGTGAGAATGCATCCCGGCGAAACACAACTGATCTACATCGAAGGGAGTGGTTGTTAAGGCTGGCTGTGTTATCAGTAGATGTGTACTGTACTGACAAGCGTATCTGCCTAACTTGTTACCGCTGAGAACAGTACATAGAAACCGTGTGGGTGAAGGCGAGGAAGGAAATAAGTAATTTTACTGATAATTGAGAAAGGCAGAGAGAGAGAACGAACGATGAACGAACGAACTATATTTTTAATGGGTAAGAATTGGGCGCGCCAGCCCGTCTAACATTTTGCCTTCCCACATATGCCCCTCAAGTTAACATTTTTTAACGCATAGAGAGAGAGAGAGAGAGAGAGAGAGAGAGAGAGAGAGAGGAGAGAGTATTTAAAAGGTTTAACTGCCGTAGAGGATTCAAGTGTTAGAACTGTCACCATACTAGGTCCAACCTTTTTTTTTTAATGAGATGGGATGACCATTTCTATTCCTTACTGCCTTTTGCCTTCCGTAATTCAAGAGCAGAGACAGACACCCATTTACAGGTGAGTACACTATCGCGTGACGCTACCAGATTTTGATCCCGGAACCTGGTAATTTCGCCACGATAGGAAAACGCTAGATACCCGATATATAACGTAATTAGTGTATAAGCACAAATGGTGTTATGCCTTCTAATTTTGCTTTGTTCGGTCGACCACTAGATCACTTGCGATATAAGTAGCGGCACAGAAAGTGCAGGTTTTGTTTCGGTACCGGTAAGAATTTTGCTTAGACGTCAACATTTTTTAAAAGCCTAGAAGGTCATATTGTTACGTTCGTGCCAGACGGCGAGAAATGTAGGGGGAATAAGTACCTTTGCCTGTGATGCAAAAAAGGGAGAACAAATTAGAGGCAGAGTTGTGGAACGTGGTTGCTGTTTAGTTGACGAGGTGGAAAAATATCTGAGAAGGATAGACATTAAATAAAACATGGTTCAGTATATTGAACATAAGACATCACATTGGCAGGGGGCAGGGAATGATTACAGCAATGATAGCCGATTCTGGACACAACCCACAGATGCAGACAGCATAGTCAGACCTCAAGTTCTTTTATATTTGGACATGTGCCCTAATATAACTGACGGACCTTATGTCTAGGTTGAACGAGACGCATCTGGACAAAACAAAGCAAAACACATAATTAAAAAAAAATACATGAGCGTATAACTTGTGAGAGGCGCTGCAGCAGAAGTGGGACTAATAATTATACATGGGATGAGATAAGGAAAGAAACACCACTTGAAAGGCCCCATATAGCTCCGGGGGGGGGGGGGGGGGGGGGCGGGGCCCATGGGGAGACATGGAAAGATTACGTCTACTGCTATCTCAGCACCTAATACGAGGCTACGCATGAGGCTGACAACCTCGTCACGTAAATAAAATAGCTACAGAAACCACAACGTGAATGATATTAGGTACAGCTTCTTGCAAGTTGATTTTGCTGCTGTAGTGACGTCATGTTCTGTAACGAGCTGACAAAGAATGGCTCTACAGTTAAGAAAGAGTAGTAACCAGACAATCTTTGGATGATAAAAAAAAACGGTAAAGGTAATCCCATAGCAGATACTGCCATAGGGGAGTGAAGTGTTAGAGACTTCACCATACTAGGTCCAGCACCGAGAGGTCGGGGTGACCAGGTCCCTTCCTCGCTGTATTTTCCTTCCCTAACTTAAAGAGTAGAGTCAGGTACCAATTTACAGCTGGGTAGACTGGAGCGTGTTGGTAACGTGATTCAAACCTGGCACCTGTACCGCGAGAGACCAGCGCCTGTGGTAATACAGATACCATGGCCCAGACACACTTGATTAACGTATACTTGATAAACATATACTTGATTAACATATACTTGATTAACATATACTTGATTAACCCCAGTGGTGCTATCCAAGTACAGCAGGCTTTCGTATATCAGGTATACAATGGGAATACAATGGATCAATTGATTGGTTTAAAGTACAAAAACCACTAGTAGTTTGACCATGACACGATATGTTCGAATAGTCAAGACGTGTGGCTGATTCTCTTAACCATCCTAGATGATAACGATGGATATGATGGATTAATAAGTATAAGCAAAGGTGGGGTAGGCATGGAGTCGTTTTGAGAATTATGATAAGTTGTTTTGAGAAAAATGATAAGTTGTTTTGAGAAATATGATAAGTTGTCTTGAGAAATATGATAAGCTGTCTTGAGAGATATGATTTGTCTTGAGAAATATGATAAGTTGTCTTGAGAAATATGATAAGTTGTCTTGAGAAATATGATAAGTTGTGTTGAGGAGCATATCTAAACAGGTCTAGAGAAATATGATAAGTTGTGTTGAGGAGCATATCTAAACAGGTCTAGAGAAATATGATAAGTTGTGTTGAGAAATATGATATGTTGTCTTGAGAAATATGATAAGTTGTCTTGAGAAATATGATAAGTTGTGTTGAGGAGCATATCTAAACAGGTCTAGAGAAATATGATAAGTTGTGTTGAGGAGCATGTCTAAACAGGTCTTGAGAAATATGATAAGTTGTCTTGAGAAATATGATAAGTTGTCTTGAGAAATATGATAAATTGTCTTGAAAAATATGATAAGTTGTCTTGAGGAATATAATAAGTTGTCTTGAGAAATATGATAAGTTGTCTTGAGGAACATATCTAAACAGGTCTTGAGAAATTTGATAAGTTGTCTTGAGAAATATGATAAGTTGTCTTGAGAAATATGATAAATTGTCTTGAAAAATATGATAAGTTGTCTTGAGGAATATAATAAGTTGTCTTGAGAAATATGATAAGTTGTCTTGAGGAACATATCTAAACAGGTCTTGAGAAATTTGATAAGTTGTCTTGAGGAATATAATAAGTTGTCTTGAGAAATATGATAAGTTGTCTTGAGGAATATGATAAATTTTATTGAGAAATATAATAATTTGTCTTAAGGAACATACCTAAACAGGTCTTGAGAATTATGATAAGTTGTCTTTAGAAATGATAAGCTGTCTTGAGAAATATGATAAGCAGTGGCGGTTCCAGGGGGTTGTCATTGGGGGTGCTGCACTTTTCATTCATTTAAAATACTATACATAACACTCACAAATTGTGACCACCATGTAAAATATCAACCCAGACACAAATGATTAGTGTCTTATCTCATCTAAAATCTGTCAAGAAGTTCTGAAAAATTATTTTAAAAGTTTACTGCAACTAGGAGTAATCCTTGTCAGTCGAGGCAGCTTCCCGAGTCTCAAACCCGGTTACACAGACATGTATGCTGCTATTTCTCGTGTTTAAAGTTTTCATTGTAACTTCCCTTTAATTAGAGTTCATTGCACTTGAGCTGTGTTCCGTTGCAGCACTAGTTAAATAAATTCAATCCAATCGCAGCTGGCCTCTTGCTGTGTGTATAACAAGCATTCGCTTATAAGAGGTCAAGGTCACTTGAACTGTCATCGTTTGCAGCACTTCACAACACGGTGTTGGATAATTTTTAGTTTGTTTTGTATTTAACCCTTCCGGTGTAACCTCAATTTTTTGTATTTTTTGGTCTGTCCGGATTATGTATTATAATGTAGTAGAGACAGTATGCAGTCCTTTTTTTTACAGGAGGTGCTGCAGCTCAACAGCTCATTAAAGAAAGCCGCCTCTGATGATAAGTTGTCTTGAGGAATATGATAAGTTGTCTTGAGACATGTGACCAGTTGAACAGAGAAATATGACCAGATGTCTCGGAATGAAATAGACATAAGGCAGACACAAAATCTATCCGTTCAACTCACTATCAAAGAAAGAAAGAAAGAAAAAATTAATGAATAAAAGCGAAAGAAATACAGGCAGAAAGACATATATACAAAAAGGAAAGAAAGAAAGACAAAAAAGTATGACAAAAGCAAAAAGAAAGACAGATTGAAAGAATGAAATATCGAAAGACAGACAGAAAGAAAGACAAAAATGGAAGAAAAAAGAAAGACGATCAGATGGAATGAAATAATGAAAGGGAAAGAAGTACAAACAAAGAAATGAAAGACAACTAGACAAATAGATACATATACAGACAGCCAGAAAAAAAGACAGACAGAAAGAAAGACGGCCATAACGAATGAATGAATGAAAGGGACAGAAATACAGTCATACAGACAATCATATACAAGAAATACAACTAGACAAATATATAGATATATGGACAGCCAGAAGGAAAGAAGAGAAAGAAAGAAAACTCAGTACCAAAGAAAGAAAGACAGATGGATAGACAGCCAGAAAGAAAAAATGAAAGAAAAAAGACGGCCAGAAAGAATGAATGAATGAAAGAAAAAAAAAGGCAAGTAGACAGAAAGAAATAAACAAACAAAGATACAAAGAAAAAAACACAAAGACGGATATCCTATCACTTAGGAACTTCTGGAAAAGACAGACGACCAAATATGTTCAGTGTGAAACACTCTTGAGAATTCGATCTACGAGGTCGATGGGACTGGATTAGTTCTCTCAGCCTAACAGGGGTAGAAAAGGGAAAAGGGAGTGAAGCGGCGGGTGGGTTAAGGAAAGACACATTGATTAGCGTAGGAGGAGAATTCGTAAACTAGGGGTGGCAAGGGAGAGAACAAAAAAGAAACAGTTAGGCAGAAAAGAAATGGAGATCGAGAGACGGGGACATAACTGATTTTGTATCGCATTTCCGTATAGGAAATGACTTGTGTACAGACAAGGGGAATTAATTAAACAGGAATTACGCGGGAAACAACGTGGGTGATGGATAATGAGCGCGAAATCAGGAGAAGCAGACGATAAGAAGAACTTTAAGCAAATGTATTGTTGTGCTTACTTGCCAATGTTGTATGTCTGAAAAAGTACAACAATACATTAAAACAGATCTGCAAAATCAGAGTGTGTAATAGAAGCAACGAACGGAAATATTTTTCTTTCAGTTTTTTTGTTGTTGTTTGTTTTTGCTTGTTTAAAAAAAAACAACATAAAAGTAATAACAGAGAAATACACATAAAATAACTTCAGCCACAGGAAATATTACATAACACCAGTACTAGTATGAAATCATTAAAATTCCTGCAAGAACAGAGTACATTCGTCAAAATAACTGCGACAGTAACATACATATGTGCAGACATAGACAGACAGACAGGTAAGTAGACAAATAGACAGCCAGGTAAATTTATAGACGGGCTGGCAGGCAGGCAGACAGACAGACAGATAGATAGATAGATAGATAGATAGATAGATAGATAGATAGATAGATAGATAGATAGATAGATAGATAGATAGATAGATAGATAGATAGATAGATAGATAGATAGAAGTGTATGACCGTTTTATAGCCATACAGTGAGGCTCAAGACACAAAAACATTGTAAAATACAAATTGTGTACAATTACCTGTACTCTGATGAGATCCACCTGTCTTGCAACCCTGTCGCTGACGCCGTCGAATCCCAAATCAACACGTGTCACGTTATAGTCGCATATGAACTGAAAACACAACTCGGCCAAGTCTCGTTATGTCTTATATGATTTATAACACACAATGTAACAATTCATGTGCCTCAACACGGGAACGAAATCTCAAGAATCATTTCTTTGAATATAAATGTATCTTTACCTTCTCGTTACTTAATATCGTTCATCATTTGTTTAGTCGAATTTTATGTCTGTTTACAATTTATGATGTTCTGTTTAGCTTGATGTGGTTGTTTACCATCTCTGATGTTCTGTTTAGATTGATGATCGTGACAATAATGTCTTGTTTTTCTCCCTTGCTCTCTGTTATTTTTTTTCACCCCTGGGATATAAATAGTTGGGTATACAGACGTGCACCTGGCCATGAAAAAAGTCAACGTCTGATACAAAAATAGATCGAGGGCAACAGAAAAAGAACACGGGTGTCAAAGTTCACGCGGGTGGGAAGCCAAACAGACAAAACGGTGTTCGGTTGAGATAGTCTACACTGAAAAAAAATTCCTATCTATCTATCTATCTATCTATCTATCTATCTATCTATCTATCTATCTATCTATCTATCTATCTATCTATCTATCTATCTATCTATCTATCTATCTATCTATCTATCTATCTATTTGCCTGCATGCCTGTCTGTCTGTCTGACTGTCCGTCTATCCTATCTATCTATCTATCTATCTATCTATCTATCTATCTATCTATCTATCTATCTATCTATCTATCTATCTATCTATCTATCTAATCTATCTATCTATATATCTATTTGCCTGCCTGCCTGCCTGCCTCTCTGTCTGTCCGTCTATCTATCTATCTATCTATCTATCTATCTATCTATCTATCTATCTATCTATCTATCTATCTATCTATCTATCTATCTATCTATCTATCTATCTATCTATCTATCTATCTATCTATACACGTCATCTCAATCAGATTTGCACAAGTTTGATTAACTGCACCTTTAACACCATTAGTTACCAACCACTTTCTAATCCTGGGGACCATCTCTGTATTATCTTTCATATACTAATGAATCCCCTTTCTTCTTCTTTATTTTCCTCAGCCGATGGTGTAAGCGTTCATGTCTTTCCACAACTTCCTATCTCCAGCATCACCTTTATACTTAGACAATTATGATAAAATGAAGTGTGAAGTGAGGTGGGGTGGGGGGGGGGGGAGAGAAGAAAGCTGCAAATATGAACTCTTTTAGTATAAATGAATAAGACCCTATACGGGAAGAAGGACGAACCATCTCTCGTGGTACTGCATCATCGCCAATTAATGTGTCTGGTGTGACCTTCACCTGTTGTCCCCGATGAGTTGGGGACGTCCTCTGGGGTTGCAAGAAAGCCCAAAATCTCATCCCCATGCGCCGCAAGGCTGAAAGAGTGAAAACTCGAATCTTTGGAGTTCATCAGACGAAGACGATTACTTCACCCTGAGGCGTGTCGTGCTAGGCGACTTATATGAGGCTGCACATGGACCTGGGAACCTCATCATGTCAAACTAATTGCCACAGAAAAAACTGGTACAAGAGCATGTGAATGCTTAGTACAAGCTTCATGTGAGGGTACAGGAGAGAAGCGCATCGGAAAAGATGATGATGATGTATCTACGAACTAAATAAGGTAAATTAATTAAAGGATTATCCAAGTAACAAAATCAGGCGAATATTCGAATCTATAAATTAACAGTATTTTGTCTACTCAGCTGAAATAATAAAGCCTGTAGAGATGTTCGTCACTCGACTTTAAGCACAATTTAACTAATCGATTACTCAAGCAATTCAAACAGAAGTCGATTCCGTCTCGACGCCCTCACATACACCTCCAGATAATATTTATTCAGGAGATAAACGTTTTTATAAATAAAACAGCCTTGAAGCAGGGATAAATTATGATCAATAAAAAAATAAAATATATCACTAAGATGGTGATATGCACCATTAGAGAACAGCACAAAGATATAACTAAAGTACACATAAACAAGGAGGAAGCTGTATCAAGAACAAAAATGGTGTAATATTACTTGATGAGAAAGACATATCAAACAGATGGGCAGAATACGTAAAAGAACTATTCGAGGACAACAGAGGTAAAAAACCATCACCAGATTCTAATGAAGGCCCACACATTCTCAGATCAGAAGTAGAGAATGCCATTCATATGATACAAAAAGGAAGATCAGCAGGCATGGATAACATAAACATTGAAATGATAGAAGCTCTGGAGAGCTTTGGTATAGATACAATCACAGAAATATGCAATGATATATACAATACAGGATATTTACCACACGACATGAAGACATCAGTTTTTATAACATTGCCCAAAAAACCAAATGCAACAGAATGTTCAGACTTCAGAACAATCAGCCTGATGAGTCATGCAATTAAGATACTGCTCAAAATCATACAGGAAAGAATAAAAAGTAAAGTAGACAGCGAAATCCAAGAAGAACAGTTTGGTTTTAGACGGAACAGTGGAACAAGAGAGGCAATATTTTGCCTAAGAAGATTAGCAGAAAAATATACAGAGGTCCAAAAAGTATGTATATGTGCTTCATTGACTATAAGAAGGCTTTTGACAGAATCCATCATGAGAAAATAATTGAATGCCTCAAAGACATAGGTATTGATGGAAAAGATATAAGAATACTCAGTAACCTTTATTGGGAGCAAACTGCCACAGTAAGATCGGGAAGGAATTATTCACCATACATAGACATAAAAAGAGGTGTCAGACAAGGTTGTGTGCTGTCCCCCTGCCTATTTAATTTATACACCGAAAAAATTTTCAAACAGATACAGGAAATACCAGGACTGAACATCAGTGGAAGATCAATAAACAACCTTAGATATGCAGATGATACCGTGTTGTTAGCTGAAAGCGAACAGGAGTTACAAGAACTAGTGAAGCAAGTGAACAGTATAAGTCATGAATATGGACTCGACATTAATATTCAGAAAACTAAAACTATGATAATTAGCAAAACAGATGATAAACCCACATTAAAGATAAGCGTAAATGGGAAAATCCTGGAACAAGTCAAGAGCTACGTATATCTTGGTCATATAATAACAGAAGATGGCAGATGTGAAACAGAAATCAAGAAGAGAATAGGAATGGCCAAAGCTACATTCAACAACATGAAACATATACTGACATCCAAACAGTTATCTCATAAATTAAAACTGAGAATCATAAAGTGTTATATATATTCTGCATTTCTGTATGGTGCAGAAACATGGACGATGAATAAGCATTTGGAAGAAAGAATTGAGGCTCTTGAAATGTGGATATATAGAAGAATGGGGCGTATCTCATGGAAAGAGATGAAAACAAATAAGGAGGTCCTAGAAAATCTAGGTATGAAAAGAGAACTAATGAGAGAGGTCAAAGTTCGGCAGCTAAAATACTTTGGCCACATAAAAAGGCATAACACCTTGCAGAAGACCATAACAGAAGGGAGAGTTGAAGGTAAACGTGCAAGGGGAAGACAGCGCTATAAGTGGGAAGATAACATCAAGAGATGGACGGGAAAGAGTCTATCAGAGTGTACCACCAAGACAAGAGACAGAAGACGTTGGAGATCCATTACAGCCAACCTCCGTTGTGGAGATGGCAACTGATGATGATGACACATAAACTTCGCGGATCAGCACGTTTCTATAATTAGCCAATATCTAGTCAACAGGTTACTTCGCGGATATCCCGATGTTAATGGTTTGCGATAGGCATAATACATTTCACTGCGAAATTTAAGTAACACTTATCTAAGATATGACTGCATATTGTCCAGTACTTTACGTAAGAACATTGCTTTCTTTATATAGTTATAAGGCACGGCTTAAGTGACTTATTAAATAAATAAAATGAACGCATATGACAGGCGGAACTGGAGAGAAGTCTTCCAGAACAGAAAGAGACAATGTCCTTGTCAGGCATGTCGTACAAGGCGGCTAATATGAGGTTTTTGCCTCGAGCTGGCAAACTCATCATGTAAAACAAATTCTTCTTCTTCTTCTTCTTCGTTCGCCCTGAAAAGGACGGTGGTTGCGTTGTGTCTGTTTCCAACGTAGCTGTGATATCTGCACCTTTCGGTCGACACATCCGACTTCTGCACGGCATTTTTTAGGACCGGGTTTGCCTTCCCATTGCGATCCGTACTCGCTCAGCCAGCCTGCTTTGCTGCAGACTGTTTCCAGGACCACCACGTGGAGGTGGAGCACGGTCTTGACCAGCTCTGGTTCGCTGGTCCTGACGCAGGCAGTCAAGCTATGAGTCGCTGACTGCGGTCTCTATTGCTGCGTCTTGAGGTCCCATGTAAAACAAATTGATACAGACACCACAGCTGTAAGAGCATGAGAATGCTAGATGCAGGTTTCATACAAGGGGACCAGGTGCAGTGGTGGCGCCGTGCTCCTCAGGGAGCCAAACAACAAATTGATGATGATGATGATGATGATGATGATGATGATGATGATGATGATGATGATGATGATAATATCTGAGAACCGATCTTTTAAAGACCAAAAAAGGAAGAAAAATAAACAGGAGAAGATAAGACGAAGAAGAGGGTCATGGTTGGAGAGAAAAGAAGAAAACAGAAGATGAGAAGAAAGACTAGAAACAGGAAGAGTAGTTGTGGCAGTAATAGTTGTTGCTATTACTGCTGCTGCTGTTGTGGTGGTGATATTGGTGGCAGTAGCAGGACACCTATAGGCAAACAGATGTGTTTGTAAGGGCAAATTGTAAAAGGCGACATATGTGAGGTTGGGCATGAAACGGGCCACTTCATCGTGTAAAATAAATTGTTACAGAAACCACTGCTTCAAGAGTTTGTGCTTTGGTATAGTGGTACCGTGCTCCACAGGGAACAAACAAAAAAGAGTTGATGATGATGATGATGATGATGATGATGATGACGATGAATTTGTAAGTAGGAAACAACGCGAGTAAAAGCTCTTAACTGGATAACTCAACAAATATGCTTCTTCTGTTAGATACAAGCTTTTGTGGAGAGAGGAGACATCCCATACAAAACGAGTTTTGGAAATGTCGGATACAATATTACATTTTGTCAAGCTCGATTTAACCCTTTTATCGCGCGCTGATTTAATTTACAAATGCCAGAGAGAAAACAATGACTCAGCGAGAGAAGCACAGAGAGATAGGTCATGGAAATACTGTAAAATCTCTAATAAACGGACCTCTTTGTAGGGATTTCGGAAATAACGGGATTTAATTTGTTGCTGCTGAAATTTTGGTGCGCAAAGGGAATAAATAAAATTAGCTGTCTATACTATTATTCAGCAAGCGGCCGCTGGGCGGTGGACACGGATGCGCTCGCAATCTTTGCTGATACTTGGATGGAGGTAATAGTATTATGCTGTCCTCATAGTATATTACTGTTTTGACTATATATATATATATATATATATATATATATATATATATATATATATATATATATATATATATATATATATATATATATATACATAGATATATATATATATATATATATATTTAATATAGTCGTCAAAGTTTGTTATAAAATTCTCATTCTCTGCCAACTTCTGTGAGAATATATGTTATGACTCATACTTTATCCAACCACCCACTTGCCTCTATTCGTCCGTTCATAAGAGACTTCATAGCATAGCACAAAGGAAGAAAGGAAAGAGAAAAGATAACACAATATGCTATTGACTCGTAGATTGACAACCAGAAAGCTACAGGCTTTCATAAATGGGTGATTGCACAGAATAGACAGAATGCAATGGTACGACGAGGTCACTAATGTGAACTTGATGACAGGAACCAGAAAAATACCAACAGAACAAGATGCGAGAAGAAGGAGCTGATGTTGGATACGACACACATTTATAAAACTAATTGATTGATTTACAAGTCAGTCCTTGTTCTGTAATCCCCAAGTAAGAGAAATAGAGGAGACGAAAAAACATGGGAAGAAGGAAATTAGGTATAGATATGAGGGGAATAAAAGAAAACATAGAAAGAGCTTGAAATAATAGTAGAGGCCAGGAAGGCTTGGGGTATATCCGCTGAAGGCCTACGCTCCGCTGGAGGTTGAAGGTATTAAATTACTGAAGCGTAGGTAAACTAAGAGAAAGGAAAAAGAAGGAAATTTAGGAATAAGGAATAATATAAAGTATTGAATGTTCAAAAGAAAAACTAGGAAAGGTCAAAGGTAAAATATAAAACTGCATACAAGTCAGTTTTATTGAATATACACGAACAAATACTTAATGTTCCGAAAAAGCCTTCGTCAGTTACAGCTACGCACAAAAAAGTATAAGTTAACATAAAAATATATCGAATTAACACTAAAAGCTACATAAATAGCAAAATATTTAAACGTGGTTGAGAACAAAGTAGCTGTGAATGTGTGAACAAGAAAAAATATAATTACAGCAGATAGAGAAAACAAGAGGTACAACTCGTCAAATTTCAAGCGATACGAACGATCAGATCTTTCACATTACAGTGGAAGTCACGCGAGGAGTCAAGTAGTTGCTATCATACTCCACTCCCACATTTATGAATAAAATTTCTAAGAAGTAGTGATAACAAACCCTGACATCGCCTACAACAATGTTTCTCAAAATAACTGAAAGTACCGACCCCTTTGTGAAATATCGTTAATTCCACGGACTATTCTGCTGGTGCTGTTACGTGCTGCCCTTCAAAGCATCCCTGCTTAGGCAACGCAGACTACTCTGGCTGGAAGATGGTCGCATTTCCAAAGATATTTTCTACGGACAACTCGCACATGCCAAAAGAACAGCCGTGGAACCGCAGCTGGGGTTCACAGATGTGTGCAAGAGAAATATAAAGGCACTGGATATAAATCCAGCAACCTGGGACGATAAAGCTACCGATCGCAGCAAATGGCGATGTTCCCTACGGCGCAACCTCAGACTGGGCGAAAAGAAGCTGTTACAATAAGCAGAATAGAAAATACTCACGCTGAAATGAACACTGGTAAAAAAAAAGCAACTAAGGGCTATCACCTCAGGGGCGCATCATTCCCATAGTCAATTATGACTAAAAGAGGTTAAAAGGTAAAAGGTCCCATAGCAGATACTGACTTAGGGGAGCGAAGTGTTAGAGACTTCACCATACTACGTCCAGCATCGTGATGTGGGGTGACCAGTTCCATTCCTCGCTGCTTTTTTCCTTCCCTAACTCAAAGTACCCATTTACAGCTGTGTAGACTGGAGCGTGTCGGTACCGTGATTCGAACCCAGCACCTTTGCCGCAAGAGACCAGCTCTCTAACCACTCTGCCATTCGGACGCTCTAAAAGAGGTTATTACAATTTTTTTTAATGCGGACTATCTCCAAAACATCATCCAGCAAAAAGCATAAATAACGGAGTAGAAATACAGATAAGGGGAAGTATAGAACTAAACTCATATATTCAAATAAGGTGTTATATTACAATTAAGTACAGCCCTGTATGATTCCACTGATGAGCTTTAGGACCCCCCCTTGTGGAGTCTGCTGACAGGCAAATGAGAAGTACTGGCCTGGAACACTGTAAGCGTAAACTAACATTATTCGTAAAGCTTGAATAAATTAATGCAAGTTCGTAGAGCGGAAAATAGACCTTATGTAAGACCAAGGAACATATATACACACACACTTATAAACTTATAAATAGTTACGGTAATTCAACAGCAGATATGTCGTACAGAAGTGAAATGTTAGAAACTTCACCCTTCTGGGTCCAGCTTTTTTGTGAGGCAGGGTGACCAGTTACCTTCCACGTTGCCTGTGCTTTCCATAACTCACGAGCATCGTCAGGTACCCAGTTACAGCTGGGAAGACTCGAGCGTGAAGCTACTTGGTTCCGATCCTGAAACCTGGCAACTATGCCGCGGAGGAAAGCGCTTTAACCACTTTCACATCGGGAAATTCCTGTAGTTCCTAAGGTCTCTAATGAAAGAATAGTAAAAGATACGTCACTGCACCCTTAGGCATGTCGTAAAGGGTTCACGGTTCGTCACCAGCTGCAAACACATGAAGATACATACCATTTGAGTCTACAGTACATATTTAAACTGACAAAATATAACGATCTGGTCACGGACTTTAAACACGAGAGGTTCGCAACAAAAGTCATAGCTGTCGAAGTAGGTGGAAGTGACCCAGTGGCTGCGTCGTTGTATGATCTTCTGAAACAAATGGGTGTGAAGGGACGTTCAAGAACAAGAGCACTTAGAAGGCTCAGCGAAGATGCTGTAAATGCATCTTGCTGAATGTGGAGCAACTGCAACAGGCTATGGAATTCGGGAGAGTAATTTTTCACAATTGCCTCAAGCTGGTAGCATGGATAAAACCAGGACTGATGCTGGAAGTCACAAGCAAGAGAGAGTTGGTTCAATTCACAGCGCAGGAGGGAAAAAGACAACAGGAGGCTGACACTTGAGAGTTATGATCCCAGTGGGCATGGGCCCGCCCCGCCCACACTTAGAGTGTAAAGGAGATAAAATAGCCAAAACACTTGTCCGATGGGGTGGGGGGAGGGGGAACTACATCTGATGATCAGATTGCCTCCTATTGTAACGCTCTGTTTAGAGTTTCCTGTCCTATCTCATAACATTGAGCTCGAAGACATGACATGCATTTGTTGAGGGCATATTCTCCAGTGGGATCCGAAATGTGATGAATGTTCGGATTAGTGTACATTGTTACATATTCATTCTTTCTAACTTCTGAATGTTCTAACGACTAACGACTACGAAGATGATCAAACTCAAGTAAAAAGAAAACAAGTTTTATACTGAAAAAAGAAGAACCAAAGAATGTCAACATGCACCAGTGAAAATATGATAAGAGACTATAAGGAGTGTTAGAATAGACGGCGATCTGAACATCAGAAGTCGTCTCTCTGCCAGACAAGGGTGTTACCAACAGATTACTGGGGACAATGAAGATAAAGATGTATATATATAGGAAGATATTTATTTGTTTGTATACTTGTTATGTTTGGAAATATTTGGTAATAATATTTTGAGTCTGAGATTAGAACTCTAGTCAAAGGGCGAATACTCATTTTTTGCTTCGAGTGAAAGTAAATATATAGTCGCCCCACTTGAATATAGTTGGAAGGTTAACATTAGCGCATGCCCAATGAGACGATTAGTCGTCGTTGGCGCTTCCGTGATGATGGACGGATCTTGAAGGCTGTCGGACTAATGAGAGTCCGAAGTTTTTCGTTATTGTGATTGATTCTGGGGAAGAGAGGAGTTTTCTCTCAGTATACTATGATGGTCGATACTTCTCCCAGAATATGTATGTTAGTGTGCTAGTTACTAGTATTTTCTGAACTGAAGGTAAAGAAGGAACATTTTCTAAAACTTTACCTAGGCCTAACGACGCCATAGATGTCATATCATATATATATATATATATATATATATATATATATATATATATATATATATATATATATATATATATATATATTATATGGATCGTATGTAGACGATTCCTGTACTAGCAGCACTGTGAGTGGACATATGTAACATTCCTTATGGGTATGGAAAGCCCAAAGACATTAGATGAGCAAATGAACGGAACTTTCATTTGTAGTGAGGATATCTTTTGGATGAACGTCGCTCACTTGGACCGGCGCCATTTTTAATCCCACTGTTGGTCTATTTGAATTGTCAATCGGAGAACGGAGATATCCTATTACCTGATGGCGATACCAAGACCTACCTTGTATTGAAGTCTACTCTTTGTTATTTGAGATTGTCAACCTTAAAAGAAAGACCCTGTTGAAGTTAAAGCCTAAAAGACTTAGCCTGAAAGACATAGTCAGCAGAGGGTCTGTAAGGGAGCATTGTGATGACCATTATTATTGTTAACTCAAACTGATGCTACTAGTCAGTGGAAGTATGAGACGATAGACTATCATATATATATATATATATATATATATATATATATATATATATATATATATATATATATATATATATTATATATATATATATATATATATATATATATATATATATATATATATATATATATATTTGCTCCTATCGTCCGATTATATTTACATGCTATGAGATTGCCAAATTGCTGTTGCCACCCATTTGTCAAGTATCCAATGATTTGTTGTGTCAACCTGTTCCAATGACTGTCAACCGTGCTGTCAGAGTGTGTGTCATTAAACTGTCTAAAACGTCCACAGTAGTTCCAGTTATCATTGACTTCCAGCCGTGAGGGTATGAGTGCATTATTACCAACTGGTCAACTCTACAGAACCATTTATGCATTCGCGTATTGACACTCATACTTACACTCATTGTCAACAATACATTCTTGTCGGGGCCTCATTACGTTCCGGGACAAGGTGACCTATATGACCAACACTGTGCCGGGTTTGAGTTGACCACTTAATCTCATCAAGCCCTTATTAACGTAGTGACCTAAAAAAAGGAGCTTTATCAAAGGGTTTCGGAACTTTTATCTCGTTTACATTCAAAGCTACCTCAGAATGATACAGGTATAAGTTAGGAAGCCAGGAGTTTTATCAGGAGTAGATAGTTTGCTTAAACAAAGAAGAGTTATCCACTCGAAAAGCAGCAGCTGGGAGACTTTTTCAGGCCATAAATCAAGGATTCCTCAGCAAGAGAGAGGTTGGTAAGAAAACGAAGATGGCTGTCTACCGCTCCACCTATGTCCCAGTCTTGACATATGGAAGCGAGTCATGGGCAATGACTACAACCCACAAAAGCCAGATCCAAACCTCAGAAATGAGGTATCTGAGGAAGGTGGTTGAAGTAACAAGAAGAGACATGGTACGCAACCAGACGATACGTCAAGGCCTTAAATCCCACCCCCTGCAGACCCAAGTAGAACAGTCCCAATTAAGATAGTTTGGCCATGTCTGCAGAATGGGAGAAGATCGGCTACCACGACAAGCATGGGAAACAAAAAGCCAAGGATCCAGACCCCCAGGACGACCCAGAGTCCGCTGGGAGGACAACATTAGACAATCTTTGAAGGACGAGGACTAGAATGGAATCAGGCCAGGAGGAAGACAGCCGATAGGATAGTTTGGCGCTCTCTTCCAAACCTCTACACCTCACGGTAGAAGGGGAACGACTAAGTAAGTAAGTAGATAGTTTGTCAGTAGCACTGGCCTCTCCCGGCAAAGGTACCGGGTTAGAAACACGGTGGGCATCACGCTCCAGTCTACCTAGCTGTAAATGGGTAGACCCTACCTGACTCTGCTCTTGAGTTCGGGAAGGCAAAGGCAACGAGGAAGGGACCCTCACACCCAACCTCTCGAAGCTGGACATAGCGGGCCTATAGTGAAGTCTCTAGCATTTCACTCCCGTACGGCAGTATTTGCTATGATATTTTAAAAAAAAATATATAGTTTTCTATCTCTGCGAATATTATTTGTGACTATTGGTAAGTGAGAAGAGGAAGGCTAAGAATCAGGTGGACTCCAGGCTTCGAGGGCGTCTAGCATTGTTCAGGACAGTCATCCGAATTTACGTCCAGCGGCGCCACGCTCCAGTCTTACCCCAGTTGTAAGTGGGTACATGACTCTGCTGAGTTAGATACGTCAAAGGCAGCGAGGAAGGGAACAAGGTTACCCCACCACTCAAAGCTGGACCGATTATGGTGAAGTCTGTAACACTTCACTCCCTACGGCAGTATCTGTTATTGGGTTAACTTTTAAAAAACGTTTTCAGTCTCGGCGAATCAGGATTGTCAAAACTGGTCAGCGTGACGGCGAATGCTTAAAATCGGTTCCATTGAGAGTATAATCTGCGTCTAGCAATGTTCAGGACAGTGACTCGAATGTCCGTCCTTACTAACAGAAAGCAGCAACAGTGGTTTCATTAAAGTCATTTGTTTATATTTATACTAGAGTAAAACCCCGTCATAAGACGGGAATCAAATTCAAACTAACGGCAATTTTAATTATTCAAAAGTATAAATAAAAAATACTGTGCATCACCACAGTACACAAACTACGTAGCAGCAGCGAGGATCCCAATGTGTGTATACGGGATCACACATTCTATAAATATATTTTTGTGCACAACGTCATTTGCGCGATGTTCTTTGGTAAGTGTTACTATTTTCGGGAGAGTACATATAAGGGAAACAATACAATTAATGTCTAACTTTCAACCAAAGTTGCATCCCTTAGCGTTAGTGACCAAAAAAGCTGGAATTTTATATATTGTACTTGTATATTGATACGGTATTTATATTTGTCTTTGTGTCTGTGAGAAATTGGATAGAAATAAAATCTCTCTAGTAATATCGTGTAGTTCACAGGTGTAGGCCCTATCTTATTAGACGAATAAAGAGTAGGATTACTGTAATCTCGGGCGTGTCGTACAAGGCGACTAATATGAGGCTGGGCATGAGGGGGCTGGCAACCTCAACCTGTTAAACAAATTGCTACAGAAACCACTTCTGCTAGAGCACGTGACTGCTTGATGCAGGCTTCCTGCAAGGTGACCAACTGCCGTCGTGGGTCTATGCTCCAAATGGAGCGAAAAGAAAAATGGTGATGCTGAATAAATTATGTTTTGACTGGTTCATTAATTAAGTTTGGGAAAGATGGAAAGGGAGGGGGGGGGGGGGGGTGAATATTGAGATAACTCTCTGGCGAGTTGTGAGTGCACAAGAGTTTTAAAAAAAAACCATGTATGTTCTAGACAGACAGAGAGAGAGAGAGAGAGAGAGAGAGAGAGAGAGCCAGACTGACAGAAGAATTGCATAGATAACCAGTCCGTGTTACTCGTATTTAATTTTTTTGTTTTTTTTAATTATGAGTTCAGCATACGCATTCTTACCTTGACACAGGTGCAAATATTAATCGAAACAAAAATCGTAACTGATGTGGAACAAACAATTGGAACACATATCCGCGTATATCACACAATCGCCCTACTGATAAAGTCACTATAAATATTGTGATATAAAAATAACGCGTTCTGACTTTAAAGGTACTTACAGCATTACATACCAACACTAGCTTTTTCACTGAATTTGGTCTCTATTAAGAAGAAATAATAGAACACTGTCAAGAGTAAGTACCGTAATTATGAAACGAAATCAGCACCGGGTTTTTTTTGTGTGCCAGTTTCTATCCCTCGCTCTCGATTTTCTCTACTCGGCAAGCAAGTGAAAAACCGTCCCTTTTAAGTTTCAGTCGGCTGTCGGGACCTAACACGTGACGCGCAGTCGGGCCTCTACGGGCAATTCACTACACCTCAATGACCCATGACTGGGCCGCACGAATATTTACTACCAGTGTGGGATTTCCAAGCTCTGCGCATGCGCTATTTACAGGTTCGGCCCTCGTCGTAGCCCCGAGCGCTGCCGATGATTCCATGAATGAAAACTTGAAAATTCCACTTTATTGATTCGTCCCGGAGATGAATTGGTCTGTTCGATAAATTGAACTGTCCAAGAAACGTGACGAAATTGAGTTGGTGGTGAGCGGACTGCCCGATACGAGTCTTGCGTGGGAGTAATTGGCTTTCATATCTCATCTATCTTGGAAGCGTAGGACTAAATGTAGATTTGACTACAGAAAAAAAAACGAAAAAACAAACAAACAAACAGAATAGTGATTACTTTGAACATCTCAGGTTGTCACGTTCTAGACTCCCAAGATGGCAGAGTCGGCGTCTGGCCTCCTTAAGTAACATGAAAAATAAGACGTCTCGCTTGCACGTTGAAACTATCTTCACGAAGAAAAAAATGTAATCCTTTCGCAAGAACAGAAAACAATAGTGCAGGGGGCCGGCAACCAGTCGATATCGAGACAACGGTAGATCTCATGGGATACTTTGATAGATCTTTAGGTGACGTAGTTGGAAAAAGAGATAATTTTTAACTAAAAAAATGTTGGATTAGTCCAATCCCGCCTGGACCTTTTAGTTCGGTTTTCCTAGAGTTTACGGTGTTATTTCTGCGTTCCCAAATGAAAACCAACGATCTTGCTTACGATTAACTTTATTCGGGTACTGCGTAAGATGAGAAAATATTTCTAAATATTCCTCAGTGAATTTACAAAGATTCTATCTATCTATCTATCTATCTATCTATCTATCTATCTATCTATCTATCTATCTATCTATCTATCTATCTATCTATCTATCTATCTATCTATCTATCTATCTATCTATCTATCTATCTATCTATCTATCTATCTATCTAATCTATCTATCTATCTATCTATCTATCTATCTATCTATCTATCTATCTATCTATCTATCTATCTATCTATCTATCTATCTATCTATCTATCTATCTATCTATCTGTCTGTCTGTCTGTCTGTCTGTCTGTCTGTCTGTCTGTCTGTCTGTCTGTCTAGCTGTCTGTCTGTCTATCTATCTATCTATCAATGTATTGCTAAAAGTTATTTTCCTTCAGCCTTTAAGATTGCCAAAGTATATCCTCTCTTCAAACCTGGCTCGTCAGATAACAGTAATCTTGGTAACTATAGACCAATTTCTCTTTTATCATCGCTTTCTAAACCACTAGAAAAACACATACATAAAGCAACACTACATTACCTAGTTAGCAATGACTTGCTAATTGACAGTCAGTCAGGGTTTCGACAAAAGCATTCATGCCACACAGCTCTAACTAAGATGATAGACAACTTGCACCTAAACATAAATAACGATAACATATGTGGAGCAATCTTTGTAGACTTTAGGAAAGCATTTGATATGTTAGATCACGCTGTTTTAATAAGAAAATTAGAAACAATGAAAGTTAACTTTAAACTAGTGACATTACTTAAATCATTCCTGTCCGACAGACAGCAAGTAGTGTGGTACAATAACTCCTTGTCAAGCCCAACTATTATTGACACTGGTGTTCCTCAGGGTTCTATTCTCGGCCCTCTACTTTTTTCCATTTACATAAATGACCTTCCACTACACATCGAGCGACCTATTTGCCGATGACTGTACCATTTATACTAGTGATAAAAGTTGCAACACGCTAGAAATATTATTACAAAGCGACACAGACAATCTTATTAAGTGGAGCAATGAAAACTGCATGCAAATAAATATCACTAAAACAAAATGTATGATAATATCAACTAGACAAAAATTACAAAACTCGCCGAAAACAACACTTCAGCTCTACATTGGAACCTCTTTAATTGAAAATGTAAATGAATATAAAACACTAGGACTCATAATTGACCAACATTTAAGTTGGAATTCGCATGTACAAGCACTGACCAAACAAACGGCACAAAAAGTTTACCAGTTAGCTAAAATCAAACATTTCCTAGATGAGGAGACACGAAAAATGTTCTATACATCCCAGATACAAACACATCTAGACTATTGTTCCACAATTTGGGATGGCTGCACCATGTCCAACACTAAAAGACTCTTTTCATTACAAAAACGTGCAGTGCGCCTAATTTCAGACAAAAACCTCACACAGTGTGTAGACGCATATACATATCTTAACATATTACCACTAAGAAAGCGCCTTCTCTTCAACAAAGCCAAATTTATTCACAAAATCTTGTCACAGAATGCTCCAACGTATCTGTGGCCTATTTTCAAATACAGCGGAAGACGCAGTCAACGCTTAAATAAATTACACATGCCCAAGCCTAGGCTCGACTTATTCAAGAAAAGTTTAGCTTTTTCTGCTGCTCATCTGTGGAATACTCTTCCACACGACTTAAAAAATACTCTTAGTCCATATTCATTCAATCACAGACTTTTCAAATACATCATGAGTGCAGATTATATGCCGCCCTAATTTCGTTATGTTCTTAAATAATTACATAACATCATATGTAGGTTTTAAAGTTAATTTTGTCCTGTTTAGTATAAATTATGAAACGCATCTGTAAATCTGTGTAACTGTTATTGTACTGTTACAATGTTGGGATTTTATTTTATTGTACTTTCTTGTTATTTTATTATTTAAGTAACATTTAGGATACGTGTGAGAATAAATGGATTAACTATGGAAGAAGAGAGAAAGGAAGGGCAGAATGTTAGACGGGCCTGCGTGACCAATTCTAAACCCTTTGAAAAAAAATTTCGTTCTATCTATCTATCTATCTATCTATCTATCTATCTATCTATCTATCTATCTATCTATCTATCTATCTATCTATCTATCTATCTATCTATCTATCTATCTATCTATCTATCTATCTATCTATCTTTCTATCTATCTATCTATCTATCTATCTATCTATCTATCTATCTATCTATCTATCTATCTATCTATCTATCTATCTATCTATCTCTGATAATGTTTGTACTTTTCAACATATGTTATGTCATGCTTATAAGTAATTAATGTTAATATGAGTGTGCTATATTATTATTTTACTTTACAACGTTGAATTCCTTGAATTTGATATGTAAAATGCATATGAGAATAAATGAATTCAGTATGAAAGGTCTATCTATCTATCTATCTATCTATCTATCTATCTATCTATCTATCTATCTATCTATCTATCTATCTATCTATCTATCTATCTATCTATCTATCTATCTATCTATCTATCTATCTGTCTGTCTGTCTGTCTGTCTGTCTGTCCGTCCGTCCGTCCGTCCGTCCGTCCGTCCGTCCGTCCGTCCGTCCGTCCGTCCGTCCGTCCATCCATCCATCCATCCATCTATCTATCTATCTATCTATCTATCTATCTATCTATCTATCTATCTATCTATCTATCTATCTATCTATCTATCTATCTATCTATCTATCTATCTATCTATCTATCTAGCTGTCTAGCTATCTAGCTGTCTAGCTGTCTAGCTGTCTAGCTGTCTAGCTATCTATCTATCTATCTATCTATCTATCTATCTATCTATCTATCTATCTATCTATCTATCTATCTATCTATCTATCTATCTATCATCCATCCATCCATCCATCCATCCATCCATCCATCCATCCATCCGTCTGTCTGTCTGTCTATCCATCCATCCATCCATCCATCCATCCATCCATCCATCCATCCATCTATCTATCTATCTATCTATCTATCTATCTATCTATCTATCTATATATATATATATAGATATATATATATATATATATATAGATATATTTATATACATATATATCTATATATATCTATATATATATATATATATATATATATATATATATATATATATATATACAGTAGAACCTCTATAAGTTGACCACCCAAGGGACTGTAGCAAACCGGTCAACATACGGAGGTGGTCAACATACGGAACGAGGCCTATTGTTCTGATACTTTACTTCCTTGAACAGCTTATATTGGAGAATACAGTATCATACGAAATCATACATAATCACAACATCAAATCAAATCATCAACATCTGTTTTATCATGGTTTAATCATTCTTTCTGAAAAAAAAGGAGTCAATCTTGGTCTGTGTCTTATTCTTATTACAAACATAAGTGGAGAAAGCACTCTCAACGCTGGCTACACCACTCAACATACCTGGGCATTTTCCTACAGCAAATGACTTCAACTGCATTATCAGATGCCTGACAGCCTCTTCTTTTGGAGTCTCTGCAATTTCTGTGTCATCGTCACTTACTTCTTCAACTTCACCAGCTGCTTCGTGCACTGTTATGCTTGTCTGTACTTCGGTCAATATTGCTTGGAAAATTCCTTCTGGGTCATGTTCATTACAGGTTGCCATCTCATCATCCATTGCAACAAAACCTTCAAAATCTACTCCTTCGAATTCTGCCATTGGCGATGGACTGTCCGATGGAGCTAAAACGTCATGCTCTTGGGTTGTGACAAATCCACATTTCTTGAAACACTTCTGTATCGTTTCCGGCTGAACTTTATTCCAAGCAGAACTGATCCAGAGGACAGCATCCAGAGCGTTAACTAATGCAGCGGATGAACTTGCTTCCACAGGCGGACCACAGATCTGTGTTTTAATAATGACCCACTGCAGGAGCTGGGCCCGGTAGTGCATTTTAAATGTTTTGATGATGCCTTGGTGAAGAGGTTGGGTTTTTGAGGTCGTGTTTGGAGGCAGAAATTTCAGTGTCACGTTTGTGAAATGTTCCACTTGTGGGTGGCCAGGACAGTTGTCTACTGTCAGTAGAATAGACCGTTTCTTCTTCTTCATTTCTCGGTCGATGCCCCTTACCCACTCCTCAAATAGGGCGCCAGTCATCCATGCGGATTTGTTTGATCTCCAAGTGACGGGGAGGTCTTCGGGCTTCAGGTTCTTGAATGCGCGTGGCTTTGCCGATTTACCAATCACCAAGGGCTTTAGTTTCTCTCCGTTTGAGCTAGCGCAAAGCATAACTGTGAAACGTTCTTTGGAAAGTTTTCCGCTCTTACATTTGTCACCCTTCATGGCGAGGCTCCTGTCAGGCATGCCTTGAAAAAGAGTCCGCACTCGTCAGCATTAAAGATGTCGTCGTCTTTGAAGCCTCTGGCGAAGTAAGGAAACTTTTTGATGAACTCTTCCACAGCTTCTACTGGAACTTCATTGGATTCACCACGCAACACTTTCTGGGAGATCGCGTGTCGCAGTTTAAATTTCTCGAGCCAACCACTTGATGCTTGGAAATCTTCTGCCACTCCGAATTCCCTTGCGAATTTTTAAGCATTTTCTTGAATCATCGGCCCGGAGATTCGAGCGTTAACTGCCCTCATTTGTTTGAACCAGTTTAATGTGACTTCATTGACTTCATCTAGGGGAGTTTTCCTCCTTTTCCGCTGTAGATCTCCGCTTTCCTTACCACATCTCTCCAAGTACTCATGTTTACGTTTTTGGATGTTGCTAACTGTGGTCTTGCTAACCCCAAAATGTTCTGCCGTCTTTCTTTGGCTGCTGCTTTCCAGAAAATGTAGATCAACCTTTTCCTTCATTGTCAGCTCCTTGAGTTCTTTCCTTTGAGCCATCAAAAAGGTTAGGTTAATTTTGTCAACGATAAATTGTATAAAACACGGTCTGAGAGAGAACAGTTTAGTAGTTGAATTACTATCAACCGGCAGGGCAGTCATAGCAAGAAAGAAGATTTTGCTTAGAAGTTGGTCTTTTTATACTGCATGTTTGCGAAAAAATCAAAGATGTTAGGTTAATTTTCTTTGTCGGCAAGCATCATTTGAAAAGCGTTCAGAAAGCCTGTGCCGACCAAATTTAAAGACACTGATTTTTTAAAAACTGGTCAAGTAATACAGGGTAAATTACTATTGTGTGTCATAGTCCAAGTGGTCAAGATACAACTTACAGAGGTGGTCAACTTACAGAGGTCGTCTTCCATGGAGTACATGTGGTGCGTGTCCGGTCTATGAAAATGTGGTCAACTTCGGGAGGAGGTTCTACTGTATATATATATATATATATATATATATATATATATATATATATATATATATATATATATATATATATATATATATATATATATATATATATATATATATATATATATATATATTAGCCCCTTCAGTCATAACTGACTATGGGAATGCGCCCCTGAGGTGACAGACCTCAGCTGCTTATTTTCCTGGTGCTCCTTTCGACGTTTTCTCCTCACCTCTGCTTCTTGTGTGAGCCTCTCTTCGCCCAATCTGAGGTGGCGCCGTAAACAGCATCGCCACTTAGTGCGAGTATACATACTTTGAAGGCCAGCACGTGACAACACCTCGACATGTGTCACTTTATCTTTCCACGAGATGCCGAGGATGCGGCGTAGACACCGCAAATGGAAGGTATTGAGCCTTCTTTCTTGCTTAGCATAGGTCGTCCAGGTCTCGCTGCCATATAGGAGTGTGCTGGTGACGCAGGTATTATATACCGCAGCTTTGGTCTTCATTGTGAGTTTAGAGTTTCACCAAACACGCGATGTGAGGCGGGCAAAGGTAGCTGCAGCTTTGCCAATGCGGCTGTCGATTTCTGTATCCAGTGAGAGTTTGTCATTGATGGTAGACCCTAGGTATGTGAAGTGGTGCACCACTGCCAATTCATAGTTATAGATAGTGATAACTGGTGCAGCACCCACATCCTGACTCAGCACATTCGTTTTCTTTAGACTTATTGTGAGGCCAAAGTCCTTGCATGCTTTAGTGAAGCGATTCATCAAGCTCTGAAGCTCCTGTTGGCTTTGAGTGACGACTGCAGCATCATCAGCGAACAACAAGTCTCTTATAGTGACCCTTCTGATTTTTGTTTTTGCTTTCAGCTTGAAAGATTAAACAGACGGCCATCTGACCTAGTGTGAAGGCATATTCCTTCAGTTGCATCTCTGAATGCATGTTTCAAGAGTAAGGCAAAGAAGATTCCGAAGAGGGTCGGAGCCAGAACACAGCCTTGTTTAACGCCACTTCGTATATCAAAGGGCTGTGACGTGCTTCCAGCATATTGGACTGTTCCCTTCATGCCGTCATGGAATGACTTTATCATCTCCAGCATTTTAGAAGGGCAGCCTATTTTCAGGAGGATTTTAAAGAGTCCATCCCTACTAACCAGGTCGAATGCTTTTGTGAGGTCTATAAAGGCGATATATAGTGGTCTTTTCTGCTCTCTTGATTTTTCCTGAAGCTGGCGGAGAGAGCAGATCATGTCTGTTGTTGATCTGCCAGCTCGGAATCCACACTGTGACTCTGGATATATGCGCTCAGCTAACTTGTGTAGTCGCATTAAGATGACTTTGGCAAAAACCTTACCAACAATACTAAGAAGAGAGATGCCTCTGTAGTTATTGCAATCACTTCTGTCTCCTTAATTTTTATACAGTGTTACAATCTTGGCATCTCGCATGTCTTGAGGAATAGTTGTCTCTTCCCAGCACTGGCACAGCATCCTATGCAGGGGATGTAATAGCGTGCTCTTACAGCATTTGATTAAATCAGGAGGAATCCCATCACTGCCTGGTGCTTCGCCAGAGGCCAAGCTATCAATGGCCTTGCTGAGTTCCTCTAATGTTGGTTCGGCATCCAGCTCCTCCATAGTTGGCAGACTGTTGACACCATCAAGGGCTGCAGGCGTAACGGTATTGTCTCTAGCGTAAAGCTCAGAGTAGTGCTCGACCCACCTCTCCATCTGCTTACCCTTATCGGTTAGCTTCTCTCCGCTGATGGTTTTTAGCGGTGCCGTCTTACTTTTATGGGGGCCAAGTGCTTTCTTTATACCGTCATACATTTGTTTAATGTTGCCTGTTTGCGCTGCGATCTGGATGCTCTCACTGAGCTGGAGCCAGTAGTCATTTGCACAGCGTCGAGCAGTTTGTTGAACTTTGCTTCTCGTAGCCCTCAGGGCCTGTAGGGTTTTGGCACTCGGTGAACGTTTGTATTCATTCATAGCACTGCGCTTAGCTTCAATGACAGGTGCCATCACATCTGATGAAGCATCAAACCAGTCATTTGACTTTACTGTTTTCTTACCAAAGGTGGCAAGTGCAGTACTTTGAATGGTGTTCCGTAGATGCTCCCAGTTCTCTGTAATAGTATCACCATGCTGAGGGCTACTGAGCACTTTCTCGAAGGTCGCAGTGAATTGAGCGATCATGAAAGGGTCTGACATCTTGCTGGTATCAATGCGTGGTTTCCCTTCATGTCTGACACGATAGCGTTTTCTTGGTTGTGCTCTGATTTTGCAGCAAACCAAGGAGTGATCTGTATCACAGTCTGCACTATGGTACGAGCGCGTGGAGAGCACAGACCTGAAGAGTGGCCTTCTGACGAGAATCAGGTCAAGTTGGTGCCAGTGCTTGGATCGTGGGTGTCTCCATGACACCTTATGCTGGGGTTTTGTCTGAAAGTAGGTGTTGGTCACGCAGAGGTCATGGTGGACGCACAACTCTAAGAGCCGTTGTCCATTTTCATTCATCTTGCCAATACCAAACCTGCCCAGACATGAAGGCCATGAAACATTATCGGCACCCACTCTAGCGTTAAAGTCACCAAGGAGAACAAGCTGTTCTTGCCTAGGTATGCTTTTGATAATTGCTGTTAGATTCTCGTAGAACTCATCTTTAGCTTCTGAGGCAGAGTACAGAGTAGGAGCATACACACTGACAAGGGTGATGGGACCTGTGCTAGTTTGCAGGCGGAGCGTTAACAGGCGTTCTGGTCCATTCTCGCCTGGTTCAACCATTTTAGTTAGCGATTTTTTGACCGCAAAACCTACTCCGTGTTCTCTAGCTTTATTAAGATCTTTCCCTTGCCAATAAAATGTGTAGTCCTTCTCGCTCACCGTTCCAGAGCCCGCCAGGCGCGTTTCCTGAAGTGCAGCTATATCCACCTGAAGTCGTTTAAGCTCATCATTAATTATGGCTGTCTTCCTTACATCATTTACATCCTGTAGGTTTTCGGATAGTCCAGTCAACATAGTCCGGACGTTCCAGCATCCCAATCTGAGAGTTTGCTTATTTCTATTTTTTCGATAATTGCTTGGTGCAAAATTTTCTGTCCACAGTTCGGGTTTGACCCTAATCCTTATGCACCCAATGGGGAAAGCAGACAGTGGCGGGACAACACCTTATTGACTGGGGGCTGCCCAGCTTGAAGCGGGCGGTAGCTGTCCAGTGAGATCCTAGAACCTCTCCCACTGTCGGAAGTAGCCCCTGGCGCCATGCCCTACGCCAATTGGGCAAAATGCTTATAACCGGTAACTGCTACTTCCCGTGTTTTGCCGACACCTATAGGGTGAAGCTGGAGTGTCCTCTCCAGGGCGCGAGCTTGGGCACAGTTATATGGAGATCAAGCTGTTGCCCATGCAGCATGTTCTCCCTCTCCACACAGCCGGTAGATCCAAAGGAACTGCAGTAGCCGATACAGTTTGGTACCAGCCATGTCGCAGGAGTTGCTAGAATAATGTCGAATCGACATTAGACTGCCTTAGGGACTCCGATTCCGGATTTATCCTCAGGGTTTACTCCCGAAGCCAATTCCATAAATGGATATTCCCGCAAGGCAGCGGTGGTTTGAATTCAGAGTTCCTTCTCTTAGATAAGCTACCAACCAAGGATCACGAGCCCTATCTGCCCGAAGCTGCTGGTTTTAAGGCGCCAGTCGCTCGCCTTTGCCCCTTCTCCCGTCAGTGGAAACAGTTCCGCCGGGCTCAAATTGAGCCACACGTGAAGGCCGGGAGCTGGACTTGGTTGTCAGAGGCTGTTTGAGGCGCGTGCCATAGAAGTATTTTATCTGCAGTGAGAGCTTATCCTCACTACAGCTCCCGGCAATAACAACCTTTGGAACTATATATATATATATATATATATATATATATATATATATATATATATATATAGATATATATATATATATATATATATATATATATATATATATATATATATCCATCCATCCATCCATTCATCCATCCATCTGTCTGTCTGTTTGTCTATCCGTCTGTCAGTGTGGCTGCCTGCCTATCTACCTACCTACCTACCAACTTACCTACCTATTAATCCATGCATCCACCCATATATATGTACGATAGGAACTATAGTATTAAGAACAATTTGAAAATCACAAGAAATGAAGTCCAACACACGCACACGAAATAGATTCTTCAACTCAAATGTCAAGTCAGTCCTATTGTACCGCTCTGAAACATGGATAATAGCCACACACACACACACACACACACACACACACACACACACACACACATACACACACACACACATGCGCGCAAACACATACACACACACAAAGAAGCAATTGCCTTTTATAAATGTGCGCATCCGTAGAACAGAATGATTGAAATGGCACAGCAAGGTCACCAATGTGGACCGGATGAAAGGAACCAGACCAGTGGCAATTGAGCAGGAGATGACAAGAACCAGACCAGTGACAGTGGAGCAGGAGATGACAAGAACCAGACCAGTGACAGTGGAGCAGGAGATGACAAGAACCAGACCAGTGACAGTGGAGCAGGAGATGACAAGAACCAGACCAGTGACTGTGAAGCAGTGTAGTGAATTTCTAAATACAATATCTAAATTAATATATAACAATATAGGGCATAAAGGCAAAATAAGAAAGTATAAAAGAATTTTCTACTAGAACTGTTGGTATCGCCTACGCCTTCAGATTATTATTTGCTAACGAATAGCCGAACAAAACGGTACGCAAATTTTTCAAATTCGTCCTTGACATAATCACTTTTCCTAGTTCTAAGAAAATTGTGCCTAAAAATGCATTGTGGAACGAGGAGGGGAAAGGATAGATGAAATGCTAATTCGTTTCGCATTGATTTTAAACTAAAAGCCAATACCAATACAGGGGCAAGCCTTGCCTTAGGGGTTTCCCCAAAATACGAGGAAATAGTTAGAACATGCAGACAACTCGTGTCACAAAAACAACCTTAGTTCTTATTTCAAAGGACGTAATTATCACGTAAATAGAGAAGACAGCACATGGAAAAGAATTGAACGTGTAGTAGACTAAAAATAAAAACACTAACATAGAAAAAAAAACTGTGTATTTCTGAACCAAGCCAACTAGTCCCATATAAATTGTATATTCGTGTACCTTAGGACTTGCTAACAAAGAATATGGTAATAGTTACGCAAATAGTCCATTAATTAACTAATTATAGCCATAATACTATAGTGGACCCGACCAGACTGTCAAGTAAAGATCATGCCTGCTTATAATTTTTTATGGCATGTTTTGAAAAAACGACTTTGGGTAAATGAGGTTAAAAGGTACGGGATATTTGATTGGGTGGATTTTAAAGGAAGGCGAAGTATGATTGGTTGACCTAAAACTAAAAATATATTTGCCTTGGAAACATATTGGGAGTTGTTATTTGAAACGATAGATTCAAAAATAAATGTAAACATGGTCCTATTGGACAAAGCAGTAGATACTGGTACGAAACGGGGACTGTTCACTGCCATTTCAAGTAAATTTTGTGCAAAGCAAGATCGATGAGAGCAGGCGGAGAATTTTCTAACATAGGAAGAGCCTGGACAAAGGGCAGATCGAAAATGTGCCATATTCTATTGCCTAGTCATCGTTTAACTTGTGTTATTTCCTTGCATCTGTGAGGGTTTTGGTTGCTGTCAATAACTGGTGCCAGACTACAGTGGGCCGATATATTCATGCCACAGTCTTGCCTTTTTCGGAGACAACTGTAAACCACCATCATTCTTGAAGAAGTGGGAGCTGAAGGTTGTCGTTCAGCGAAGTGCAGGAAGAGTCCTACACCATATTACAAAGATAGGTGCATGTTTCGGCACCTGATCGCTCAACTAACATTATATTAGAAAAGAGACTGGGAATAGTGATATAAACATTCCATCAGTGTCCATAAAAACTTACAAACAACATGCAGAGATGATGATAATAAACAATCAGCCAGTGTATACTAGAAGTCACCTCAGTTAAACAATACAACTACACTCTTATATAATAATATGTGTATTATGGTCAGAAGACCCATTGTGTAAATTGATTGATGTAATTAATTTCTATGATTTCACTATTGATTGTCAGTCCTGATTCCAAATAAATCAGATTCAGGACAATAAATTGAAAAATATTAACTTTACCAAACTTTCAACCACTGACTTACTAAAGATAGTCTTTTAAAGTGTAGTTTGTATGTGATTGTCGTGGTACTGTTGTGTTGTATTAGATAATAAAATAATTTGTGTAATTGTTTATATGTTTAGTTGGTTAATGCAACCTTACACTAACATGTCATAACCCTAGACACCAAACGTAGTCATCTTACATTCTATCTAGAATAAGTCTGAATGAGATCATAGTGGTGGTAGTAGAAAGGTGCCCTGGAAATTTACTCTAATATTTATTATATTCAGGGACCTTCACAGCTGACCTCATTCAGTATACTAAGATTTCTTAACAACAAACTGTATTAACATCAAACCCACCACATATCCTGGGGATTTAACTTTTCATAACACCAGCTATATTGGGTAGTTTGCTTCTGGGATTTTAAATTCTTAAAATATTATCAATTATATTAGGAATCTCAGATAGTATAAAACTAAAAGCATTCCTTTTTGGAGAAATTAAATAGTGGTTGAGCTATCAGTGCCTGTGGTTGTTCTTAGTTATAATTAGAAATTGTTAGTTATAATTAGAAATTTGTCTAGTTAGAAATTTAAAAGGTTTGCCTAGTACAAGATGGCGGACCTGGCAAAGTTTCGATCTGCTGCTGTGCAGGCTGCTAAAGAATTGGGAATGGAAGGGCAAATTGTGATTGCTTATGTCACAACTGGATGTGACAAATTTATTGAGCGTGAAGAAAGAAAATGTGAAGCAGAAAGAAAGTTAGAGGCAGATAAAGAAATTAAGAGGCTGCAGATTGAGGCTGACAAGGAGGCTAGGGCATTGGAGGCAGAAGAAAAGAGACTAGCTGCAGAAAGAGAAGCAGAAGATAGGAGATTGCAGAGGGAGCACGAGTTACGACTAAGGGAGTTGGAAATTCAAGGCCATGCTCATGAAAATGGTGCCAGCCCCTTTGCCTCAGATGCTACTGTTAGTCAGGGAGCCTCAACCTCAGCTATGAGTTTTCATTTAGACCATTTTGTTGAGAAAGACGATGACATAGAAAGTTACCTAAATAGATATGAACTTTTAGCTACCACGTATGGTTTAGAGAGAGAAAGGTGGAGCCTAAAGGTATCACAAGGGCTTCGTGGTACAGCTTATGAAGCTTTTGCCAAGATGAGCAGGGATGATCAGGACTATTATGACATGCTAAAGCAGGCTCTTTTGTTAAGATATGAAAAGAATGGGGAATTTTATAGGAAAAAATTTAGGAATGCCAAACTACTGTCGGGTGAGACTTATCACCAGTTCTCTGCACGGTTAGAGACCTACTTGGAGAAATGGACTGCTCTGGGGAAAACCCAAGATCTTAAGGAGATGATCCTTATTGAGCAGCTAAGAGAGTCCATGGCTCCAGACCTGAGAAAGTTTCTCATGGAACAAGGTGCAGAGAGGCTGGGTGAGTTACTCAATGTCGCTGAGAGGTATCAGGCAGCCCAAGCAGAGGTAGTTGGAAATAAAAAGAAACAGGTAGACAATTTTAAGGCACCTCAAAACTTTAATAAGTTTGACCATAGAGACCAGAACAAAGGTAAGCACGAGTTTGATAGGCCACGCAATGACTATAATAATAAACCCTCACAATTCAATGAAAGGAAATATGATGGAAGAAAACCATTTCATAAAGGTAGATTATATTGTAGTTGGTGTCGGATGGACAACCATAACACCGAAGTGTGTAAAAAGAGACCTGTGTACATGGCCACGCTTCAGACCAGATCACAGTCTAAACAGGAGGAGGATAATCTGATAAATACCCCTCCAGATGAGATGAGGAAGGCGCAGGCTGGGGATAAGACCCTCAAGCCTTGTTTTAAGAAATTGCCCAAATGTCATACACCTCCAGGCAAGGGAGAGTTCTATATGAAGAACAAATTGATTTACAGGAAGGCTGGAACTGGATCCACTGGTCACGGACAGTTGGTTCTTCCAAAGACATATAGGGCAGATGTGATAAGGAGCCTACATGTTGGAAAAGATGGGGACCATGAGAAAATAGGTACCATCATCCAAAAGGTGGCTCACAATTATTATTGGCCAGATGAAATGTTTGACATTGAGAATTTTGTAGAAAGATGTGGCATATTACATGAGGGAACACCCACAAGTGGGAAAATTGATCAGGACCTAGACACGCCACGGGGCAAACTTAGGCCTGACAATGGAACGAAAAATAAAATTAATAAAGTGGAAAAAGTGGAATGGGAGCCCCCTTTTCACAGACAGTCTTCACTTGGATGTTTTACAATGGCCACTATGCAGCGAGTACAAAGAGATGTCTTACCCCAGAATAAGCCGAAAATCCCTCAGTCGGACTTATGTAAACTCGAGGAAGATAAAAGAGAGAGAAGATCTCTCACAAGGAATTTAAAGTGGGAAGAAAACCCCAAGAAAAAAATTGGTAGTGGAAGATTCTTATATGATGACAAGAGGAAGAAATGTCCTCAAAACAAGGCTTCCAATATTATGAAAACTATGTCAGAAAAATTAAAAGTCCATATGTAACCTTGTTAAGGACATGGACCGATGAAAAGGCAGAAGAAAATATTACTTCATCATATCAATATGTGAACGAGCTGACCACTCGTCTTAAAACTGGCTGGAAACTTGCCAATGAAAATTTGAGACAAGCCAGGAAAAAGCATGCTGCCTATTACAATAAGAAAGCGAAGGATCGAGAATTATCTGTGGGAGAGAAGGTGCTCCTTCTACTGCCCGGCAGCCAGAATAAATTGCAAATTGGATGGCAAGGCCCATATACAGTTCTAGAGAAGGTGTCTAGAACAAATTATAAGATAGATAAGAAAGGGAAAGAGAAAATCTATCATGTGAATCTCCTGAAGAAATATCTGGACAGAGAAAACCAGGAAGAGACACACCTACTGACCTTGTCTGTTGCAATGGAGATGAAAAAGGAACCACTCACTTCTCATGAATATCCTTTACATCCCTGTGAAACCGCCGCACAGGTAAAAATAAGCACACACTTAACGGAAATTCAGAGGGAGAGGGTTCAACAGGTTCTGAATAATCATACAGATGTGTTAACGGACCGTCCGGGGCATACAAATTTATTGGAGTATGATATGAAACTCATAGACCCAACACCAATCTGTATGAAAGCTTATTCGATTCCGTTCGCTAAGGAAAAAGCTTTAAGGGAGGAGATAGATTATCTGTTGAGAGAAGGGATTATCTCGCACAGTGAATCTCCCTACAGTTCCAGTGTGGTTCTGTTAAGAAAACCCTCTGGAGAACACAGGCTGTGTATGGATTACAGGAAACTGAATGCTGTCTCAGAAGGTCAGGTGGATCCATTACCTAATACAAATCAGCTGTTTGCCAGGCTGAATAGAGCTAAATATTTCTCTAAAGTGGATCTGAGCAAAGGCTACTATCAGATTCCAGTAAAGCCGGAGGTAAAACCTTATTTAGCCTTTAGCACCTCGGAAGGACATTATGAATTTAATATGTTGCCATTCGGGCTGAAAAATGCACCGAGTGTGTTTTCGAGGATGATGAGAAAGTTACTGGATCCCCTGAAGAATCCATGCATCACCAACTTCATGGATGATATTCTCATAGCAACAAAAACATTTGAGGAACACATTAACTCTCTGAATATGTTGTTTGATCGATTGAGAGAGACCAATTTGACAGCTAGACCGACGAAATGCTGTGTTGGATGTAAAGAGCTGGAATTCTTGGGCCACACAGTACATCAGAGAAACATGACCCCTGACCCCAAGAACCTGGAGAAGTTAAAAAAGCACCAAGACCACAGACAAAAAAGGATGTGCGATCTTTTGTCTCATTATTTGGTTTTTACCAAAAGTATATAAAAAACTCTAACTCCATATGTGCTCCATTGACTGATTTAACGCGCAAAGGAAATCCTGATAGAATTATTTGGACAGCGCAATGTGAATTAGCATACCAAGAATTGAAAGACAAGCTCACAAGCAGGCCTATTTTGAAATTACCTGACTTAAGTCAAGAATTCATTCTGAAAACGGATGCAAGTAATATCGGTTTGGGTGCAGCTCTATTACAACGGTCAAATTCACTTGATGGGGAATTAACCCCAGTAGCTTATGCTAGCCGTAAGTTGAATACAGCAGAACAAAAATATTCAACAAGTTAAAAAGAATGTCTGGCAGTCATCTGGGGTATAAAAAAGTTCCAGATTTATCTCTATGGACAATCATTTAGGATCCAGACATATCATAAACCACTCGTGTGTCTGTCACAAGCAAGGCATGAAAATGCTAAGTTACTACGATGGTCTTTGCTCTTACAGCCATTCCAGTTTACCATAGAGTACATTCCCGGAAAAACTAATGTTGGTGCTGATTTTTTAAGCAGACATCCGTACGACGAACATCAGAGTAGTCATCAGGCATAGATAGTAAATTCATCTATGTGTATTTAGAAATAGGAACTGACATATGATCGTCTGTTCTAAAGGGGGGACATGTGTAGTGAATTTCTAAATGCAATATCTAAATTAATATATAACAATATAGGGCATAAAGGCAAAATAAGAAAGTATAAAAGAATTTTCTACTAGAACTGTTGGTATCGCCTACGCCTTCAGATTATTATTTGCTAACGAATAGCCGAACAAAACGGTACCCAAATTTTTCAAATTCGTCCTTGACATAATCACTTTTCCTAGTTCTAAGAAAATTGTGCCTAAAAATGCATTGTGGAACGAGGAGGGGAAAGGATAGATGAAATGCTAATTCGTTTCGCATTGATTTTAAACTAAAAGCCAATACCAATACAGGGGCAAGCCTTGCCTTAGGGGTTTCCCCAAAATACGAGGAAAAAGTTAGAACATGCAGACAACTCGTGTCACAAAAACAACCTTAGCTCTTATTTAAAAGGACGTAATTATCACGTAAATAGAGAAGACAGCACATGGAAAAGAATTGAACGTGTAGTAGACTAAAAATAAAAACACTAACATAGAAAAAAAAAACTGTGTACTTCTGAACCAAGCCAACTAGTCCCATATAAATTGTATATTCGTGTACCTTAGGACTTGCTGACAAAGAATATGGTAATAGTTACGCAAATAGTCCATTAATTAACGAATTATAGCCATAATACTATAGTGGACCCGACCAGACTGTCAAGTAAAGATCATGCCTGCTTATAATTTTTTATGGCATGTTTTGAAAAAACGACTTTGGGTAAATGAGGTTAAAAGGTACGGGATATTTGATTGGGTGGATTTTAAAGGAAGGCGAAGTATGATTGGTTGACCTAAAACTAAAAATATATTTGCCTTGGAAACATATTGGGAGTTGTTATTTGAAACGATAGATTCAAAAATAAATGTAAACATGGTCCCATTGGACAAAGCAGTAGATACTGGTACGAAACGGGGACTGTTCACTGCCATTTCAAGTAAATTTTGTGCAAAGCAAGATCGATGAGAGCAGGCGGAGAATTTTCTAACATAGGAAGAGCCTGGACAAAGGGCAGATCGAAAATGTGCCATATTCTATTGCCTGTCATCGTTTAACTTGTGTTATTTCCTTGCATCTGTGAGGGTTTTGGTTGCTGTCAATAACTGGTGCCAGACTACAGTGGGCCGATATATTCATGCCACAGTCTTGCCTTTTTCGGAGACAACTGTAAACCACCATCATTCTTGAAGAAGTGGGAGCTGAAGGTTGTCGTTCAGCGAAGTGCAGGAAGAGTCCTACACCATATTACAAAGATAGGTGCATGTTTCGGCACCTGATCGCTCAACTAACATTATATTAGAAAAGAGACTGGGAATAGTGATATAAACATTCCATCAGTGTCCATAAAAACTTACAAACAACATGCAGAGATGATGATAATAAACAATCAACCAGTGTATACTAGAAGTCACCTCAGTTAAACAATACAACTACACCCTTATATAATAATATGTGTATTATGGTCAGAAGACCCATTGTGTAAATTGATTGATGTAATTAATTTCTATGATTTCACTATTGATTGTCAGTCCTGATTCCAAATAAATCAGATTCAGGACAATAAATTGAAAAATATTAACTTTACCAAACTTTCAACCACTGACTTACTAAAGATAGTCTTTTAAAGTGTAGTTTGTATGTGATTGTCGTGGTACTGTTGTGTTGTATTAGATAATAAAATAATTTGTGTAATTGTTTATATGTTTAGTTGGTTAATGCAACCTTACACTAACATTTCATAACCCTAGACACCAAACGTAGTCATCTTACATTCTATCTAGAATAAGTCTGAATGAGATCATAGTGGTGGTAGTAGAAAGGTGCCCTGGAAACTTACTCTAATATTTATTATATTCAGGGACCTTCACAGCTGACCTCATTCAGTACACTAAGATTTCTTAACAACAAACTGTATTAACATCAAACCCACCACAAGCAGGAGATGACAAGAACCAGACCAGTGACAGTGGAGCAGGAGATGACAAGAACCAGACCAGTGACAGTGGAGCAGGAGATGACAAGAACCAGACCAGTGACAGTGGAGCAGGAGATAAGAAGAGGACACAGGCGATGTATATGACCCACACACCGAAGAAATCTAGTGATAGCATTACAAGGTAGTCCTGATTTTTTAATCCCCTGGATAGGAACAGCAGAGACAGGCCGAAGAACACATGGAGAAGAGAACAGGTGACAGAAATAAAAATGATAAGGAAGTCATGGCAAGAACTTGAGCTGATAGCACGTGACAGGAGTTCAATGGGAGCTGAGTGGTGATGAATGACTATATGTTTACCTTTTCTGAAAACTAACACTATTGCAACAATCAGGATAAAACCATTTGGGACAGAAAGAGTTAACAGACATTTTTCCCCTAGCAAGAAAGATCAAATCAGAAGCCACATATGTTGACAGAGCAAACTAAAAAAAAAAGCTCAGATTATGAAGATTCATCAAATCAGATTTTCATGTAATAGACTTACAATTATATTAACCCTACAGTGCAATTTACTAAAGACAAATTCATAAGAGGCATTTGATAAATACGAAATGATATAAGATATCCCTAGAAGTAAATATAGATCCATACGTGCTCTTTGTAGAAATAGATACATACATGTTCTTTGTAGAAATGGATTCATACGTGTGCTTTGCAGACATATATCCATACGTGTGCTTTATAGAAATAAATCCATACGTTCTTTGTAGAAATAGATCCATACGTGTGCTTGTAGAAATGGATCAACACATGTGATCTGTAGAAATAGATCCATATGTGTGCTTTGTAGACATGGATCCACAGATGTGCTTTGTAGAAATAGATCCACACGTGTGCTTTGAAGAAATAGATCCACACGTGTGCTTTGTAGAAATGGATCCACACATGTGCTTTGTAGAAATAAATCCACACGTGTGCTTTCTCGAAATAGATACACACATGTGCTTTCCAGAAATGGACCCACACATGTGCTCTGTAGAAACAGATCCATGCGTGTACTTTATACAAATTGATCCGAACATGTGCTTTGTAGAATAGATCCACACGTGTGCTTTGTAGAAATAGATCCACACGTGTGCTTTGTAGATATGGGCCCGCACATGTGCTCTGTAGAAATAGATTCACATGTGTGCTTTGTAGAAATAAATCCACACACGTGCTTTGTAGAAATAGATTTACACATGTGCTTTGTAGAAATGGACCCACACATGTACTTTGTAGAAATGGACCCACACGTGCGCTCTGTAGAAGTAGATCCACACGTGTGCTTGTAGAAATGGACCTACACATGTGCTTTGTAGAAATGGACCCACACATGTGCTCTGTATAAACAGATCCATAATTGTGCTTTGTAGAAACAGATCCATATGTGCGCTTTGTAGACATAGATCCATACGTTTGCTGTTTAGAAATATATCCATACGTGCGCTTTGTAGAAATGGACCCACACATGTGCTCTGTAGAAAAAGATCCATACGTGTGCTTCGCAGAAATGGGCCCACACATGTGCTCTGTAGAAATAGATCCATACGTGTGCTTTGAAGAAATGGACCCACACATGCGCTCTGTAGAAATAGATCCACACGTGTGTTTTGTAGAAATGGACCTACACGCGGGCTCTGTAGAAATAGATCCACACGTGTGCTTTATAGAAATAGATTCACAAGTATGCTTTGTAGAAATAGATCCACACGTGTGCTTTGTATTAATAGATTCACTGGTGTGCTTTGTAGAAATGGAACCACACATGTGCTTTGTAGAAATAGATTCACACGTGTGCTGTGAAATAGATCCACACGTGTGATATGTAGAAATGGACCCACACGTGTTCTTTGTAGAAATAGATCCATACTTGTGCTTTGTAGGAATATATCCACACATGTGCTTTGTAGAAATAGATTCGCACGTGTGCTTTGCAGAAATAGATCCACACGTGTGCGTTGTAGAAATGGATCCATACGTGTTCTTTGTAGAAATAGATCTATACGTGTGATTTGTAGAAATAGATCCATACTTGTGCTTTGTAGGAATATATCCACACATGTGCTTTGTAGAAATAGATTCGCACGTGTGCTTTGCAGAAATAGATCCACACGTGTGCTTTGTAGAAATAGACCCACACGTATGCTTTGTAGAAATGGATCCACAATTGTTCTTTGTAGAAAAAAATATATTCGTGTGCTTTGTAGAAACAGATCCATACTTGTGCTTTGTAGGAATAGATCCATATGTGTGCTGTGTAGAAATAGATAAGTACGTGTGCTTTGTAGAAATGGATCCATACTTGTGCTCTGTAAGAATATATCCACACATGTGCTTTGTAGAAATAGATTCGCACGTGTGCTTTGCATAAATAGATCCACACGTGTGCTTTGTAGAAACGGACCCACACGTGTGCTTTGTAGAAATAGATTCACACGTGTGCTTTGAAGAAATTGATTCACACGTGTGCTTTGTAGAAATAGATCCACACGTGTGCATTGTAGAAATAGACCCACACGTATGCTTTGTAGAAATGGATCCACACGTGTTCTTTGTAGAAAAAAATATATACTTGTGCTTCGTAGAAACAGATCCATACTTGTGCTTTGTAGGAATAGATCCATATGTGTGCTGTGTAGAAATAGATAAGTACGTGTGCTTTGTAGAAATGGATCCATACTTGTGCTCTGTATAAATAGATCCATACGTGTGCTTTGTAGAAATGGACACACATATGTGTTCTGTAGAAATAGATCCACGCGTGTGCTTTTTAGAAATGGACCCACACGTGTGCTCTGTAGAAATAGATTCACACGTGTGCTTTGTAGAAATAGATCCACACGTGTGCTTTGTAGAAATTGATCTACACATGTGCTTTTTATAAATAGATCCACACGTGTGCTTTTTTAGAAATGGACCCACACATGTGCTTTGTAGAAATAAATTCACACGTGTGCTTTGTCGAAATAGATCCACAAGTGTGCTTTGTAGAAATGGACCCACATGTATGCTCTGTAGAAATGAATCCACACGAGTGCTTTGCAGAAATAGACCCACACGTGTGCTCTGTAGAAATAGATCCACACGTGTGCTTTGTAGAAATGGATCCATACGTGAGCTTTATAGAAATAGATCTACTGGTGTACTTTGCAGAAATATATCCACATGCGTGCTCTGCAGAAATAGATCCACACGTGTGTCTTGTAGAAATATACTGTATCTACATGTGTGCTATATAGAAATAGATGCACACGCGGGCTTTGTTGACTTCACTAAATTATTCAACAAGGTGAAACACCAGGGGATTATTACGAGTGTTAGAAAGCTTCAATAGTGCCGGCGAAGACCTGAGATAATAATGATACATATCATATTTCTTGCGCATGGGCCAAAAATTAATCAGCCGCCTAAAGGTAAACGTGGTATCAACAAACTGCAATTGTAAGAACTGTCAAGCATATAGGTCATTTCCAGCAGATAAAACTCGGTATTAGGCAAGTAAACACGTTTTAACTTTTAAAATAATTTGAACTGATGGCGAACGATATCTTGCTTCATTTCGTATGGATTTCATTCACTCATTCATTCAGCCATTCAGTCATTCACTCTTTCTTTCGGTCATTCATTCATTCATTCATTCATTCATTCATTCATTCATTCATTAATTCAGTCATTCATTCATTCATTCATTCACTCATGCACTCTTTCATTCAGTCATTCATTCATTAAGTCATTCACTCAACCAGTTATTCAGTCATTCATTCTGTCATTCAGTCATCTTCTTCTTGCTCATTATGGAGCCTGGAGCCACCATTCAAGCTGGTGTCCCCTATCACAAGAAACTGGCATCAATATGATTACTCTTGTAGCTATGGTTTCTGCAACATGATGGGTTATAAACTGAATAAATAGTGTTTACGAATAGGTCCTGGGTTTGATTCCTGGTAAGCCCATCACTTCTGTTGTCTAGTCTTCTACTTCTTTATTTCTCACGAGTGCCTGAAACATACCTTTGCGTATTATTTATTTATTTATTTACTGATTATACAGACTTCAGGTATCCCCTCCGTGTTTGTTTACAAGTAAGACGTGGATTACGGTGGATGGACATGACACACAAAAATCGCTAAATATTGATTCGTCTTTCTAGGATTAAAGACACAAAAAGAAACAAAAAAAACCAGCCAACGTTGCAGCCACAAGACCTTCGTCAACGAAAAGACAGAAAGTGAGAGCTAAGTAGGACACCTCAGAATATAAATAAAAAACTGGTACTACCCGTAATAGCGGCTAAGACCTAACATGCCTGCCGATTTTTGGCCAAAATATTGTAGCTGCTGATCACTTTCATGCCTTCTATTTCCATTCCTAGCTTTTCTAAGACTTCGGTCTTTGTTCTCTTCTCTTTCAAGGGATGCGCTGCATCATGTGCAACATGATGATATTATGTGCAACAAATGTTTGCCAACGTAAGAAAGAAGGACTTTCCTCCAGTGTCAAATTAAGCCGGGTTTTGGTAAGCATGAGATCTTTTGATACAGTCATGTTATCAGCAGGGTTGTGGAGTCGGAGTCAAGAGTCGTAGCCGTGGAGCCAGTCCTTATTTAGCGGAGTTGGTAAAACATTTCTGGACTCCGACTCCGAATTTTATGTCGTACGACTAGTAAAAAAACTGTAGTCAGGACTTGAAAAATTCATTGGCCGACTCCACAACCCTGGTTGTCAGTAACAAACATTACATAATATTGTCCTTCATTAAATGTCATCTGATCTTCCTTTTGTATTATTCGCCCAAGTGTCTGAACGCGTTTGTTGTGAACAATACGCCTAGACGGACATGCTGGTACTTTAAAGGTAAAGATACATAGAAGATACTGCATTATGTGAGTGAATTGTTAGAGACTTCACTATAGCAAGTCTCAGCTTTATCGTGGGCTGACATGTTCCCTTCATGACTGTATCTGTTTCCCTAAATCAAAAGGGCTCTGTTAACACTGTTACCAAAAAATACAATTTTTATGCATACCTAAAGAAGGAAGCAAGGAAGAAGAAATAAAATTTTGTTAACGTGTTTTCCAACCTAGAAATAAAATTGTAAGGTTTAGCTGTTTTCCAACCTGGTTCCAGATCACATGGCAGCAACGGAAATGTATGCACTCACTTCAAGGACGCTAAACCGAGCAAGACTCACATTTCACTTCACCTGTGAACGCCTGCGAAAGTTAGTAAGGTTTGGTGCGTGACCTTTTCGGTGCATTACCTTTTGTTAGTCATGATTAACTCGGTGAAACGTGTACAGGTCTGCACATCTTTGACTGCAGTGAACTGCACAATCCCCTGTAAGTTCTTTCTTGCTTGCTGTCTTTTTTTCTTTCTTCCTTTCTTTCTTGCTTGCTGTCTTTTTTTATTTTATTTCTGGCTATCTTTCTTGCTTCCTTTCTTCCTTCCTTCTTTCCATTCTTCCTTCCTTCCTTTTTCCTCCCTCCTCTCTGGCTTTCTTTATTCCTTTCTTTAAATAATTCACCCGCTTTCTTTCTTTCTTTCTGTCTTTCTTTCTTTCTTTCTTTCTTTCTTCCTGTCTATCCTTTTCATTTCGTTCTATCTATCTATCTATCTATCTATCTATCTATCTATCTATCTATCTATCTATCTATCTATCTATCTATCTATCTATCTATCTATCTATCTATCTATCTATACCTGTCTATCGACAAGTCTGACTGTCTATCCACTATTTTAGTTATCCATCAATCAATTATCCATTTAGCTTAATGCTATTATTTACGTCGCTTTCGTCATGCACACACTCTTTATATCTCATTCTGTTTCTCTTTCTATCTTACGCTGTTTCTATTCCACTCTCTTGGACGGGCCTAGTTCTAAACCCTTTGAAAATAAAGTTCGTTAGCTCGTTCGTTCTCTATGTCACTCTCTTTCTCTTTCTATTCCAATCGCTTCTCTCTCTCTCTCTCTCTCTCTCTCTCTCTCTCTCTCTCTCTCTCTCTCTCTCTCTCTCTATTAACTCTCATTTTCTCTAGCTCAATCTGTCTAACTCTCTTTTTCACTTCTTTCTCTTTACGCAGCCACTATATCTCATTCTCTTTTGTTCTCTATCTTACTTTCTTTCTTTCTCTATCTCACAATTTTTCCTCTCACTCTCACTCTCCTACTCTATATTATTATTGTCTCTCTATCTCAACATCTTTCTATTTCACACTCTCTCTCTATATCTTACTCTCCTTCTCTCTATCTCCTTTTTCTCTTTATGGATCTTCAACATTTTAACTCTTCTTTTCTCCTTTCTTCCTCTCAATTTTCAGCGCAATTTTTCTTTCTCTGTTCCTCAAGAATCTCTCAATTTCTCTCCAAGTCTACATCAATTTTTGTGTACCTTTTGCTCACTTTCGCCTTCTTCCCGTTTATCTTTCCCTTTTTCTTCCTCCTTCTTATTCTTTTACTCTCACACTTTCTTTCCCTCTCTTCTATCTTTCTCCTCATATCTCCGTGACCATCCTTATTCCTTTCTGCTTCCCTTTCCGTCACTGACTGAGAAGGAAGCTTTACAAATGAATTTAAAAACACCAAAACAAAACGCTTTTCTGTCAAGAACTCAGTACCCTTCTCAGAAAGCCTAAATCTCTACCCAACCTACTTGTCCACACCCTCCTACAATTTTTCTTTAATTTACCTACTGTACTTACAGGCTCATTACTGGGTGCAGGGGGCAGGGACTTCCTCCATCCTTACTTTAACGATATCAGTGGTTCTCAGCGTGGGCCGTGCCATATTTCTAGGAGGCCACAGTAGGATGGTAAAGTACCTTTTTCCCAGCTAACAGCGGATATGACTAAAATAAATGAGACCACAAGATCTTTTGTATTTGGACATGCAAACTAATATAACAAACGGATCTTGTGTCTGGGGTGAAAGGAGCTAGCGTCACCCAAACAAAGCAAAACTTCTAATTTTAAAAAAAATGTTCAGCAGTCATGTTATCACATAATCAAAACGAGACGCAGAGAAAAATAAGAATAATTAATGAAAGGCCTGAACATTATGATCATTGCCTCTTCTCTCCTTATAGTGAATACAGCCACCATTGTAGCTGGAAACCTGCCCTCATGATGATGATATATTTGGTAGTTCTGATTTGGTTTGATTTTTTAAGGACCATCATTATTGCAAACGGATAGTTCCACCTGTGCTCCCATCTCCTCCCTAGAATCACACAAGGAGGATCTCAGCACAGTGCACGAAATCCGTAGCACCAGCGAGGATCCCAGTGTGTGTATACAGGAATCACACATTCTATAAATAATGTTTGTGGTGGGTAGGTTTCTGTTGCGTGATAAATTCTCGCAACATCGTTTTATTTCAATATCTGTTTTATAACGCAAGGGCAACAACTGCTTGAAATCTATAGTCACTTTTCTCGGTAAGCATTTGTCTTCTCGCGTTAGTATCGAATGCAGTTAACTTTTGAGCTGTGGTCATTTTTGCGCTGGACTGCGCATGACTTGTCTTGTTGTTTGGTCGATCGGTTTCCGCCCACCACTAGTGGGAGTGAGCGATTTGGAATGGCGAAAGAGATGCCTCGTTGAAGAGGGGATCTCCGCTATTTTTTGTTCTGTCAGGGATGTGTAGTCCTCTTATGGATATTTCGTTTAGTCGAGATAATACCTCTAGTGTTTTCCCACATGTCGGGAGGCGTGATATTTCTGTGTATTTCATGAAAGCAAGGTAAATTGACTTTTTCATTAACTCTATCGATTTTGGGTCGTGAGCGATTTCGATTCATAGCCTGTCTCCGAAAGTCGTCGTCACGAGATGTTCTTTCCCAGCTCACATGTCGCTGCATTGTACTGCATCGGTTGATGCAGGTTCCAAGGACCATTACTTGCTACTTTGTTAAATGAACTAGGGTTAGAAAACCTTTATTATCTAGAGGATATTCTTGAGGACATTATTTGTACTTCGGCAGACGTGTCTGTCTTGCTGAAGTCAAACTAAGGAGAGTGAACTGATCTCATACATCTGGTTATCTCCTGGCTGTTATAGAAAAGGATGGAGTTGTTCACCTGACTACATTTACAGCACTTTGAAATATAACATGCATCTGACTCATCATTGTAATGCTGTCTACCGTTTATTGCTGTATTGAATGTTGCTGTGATAATGACTGTTTGATGTGCCTACACATTTGCGTAACCATTTTGTCACTGTGGCGTCCACAATAAATAATGAAGAAAAAAACGTCAACGGCTGTTTCAAGACTCATTGACTTTATACGTCGTGAGTTTACTGACGTCCTATGTGGATTGCCCTGTTATTGTTGCATGAACATTGTTTTGACTGAACACATCTACACACTACACAAAACCAGACATGCGGATGCCATCCATCATCATATGGCATCACGCATCATTTGGTGGCCATAAGCTGGTTTGATTCTGGTACTAGCAAACACGGGGTCCCTTACCCACTTCATTTTCAACAAGAATTCATCAGCATCCTTCAAGAAATTAACATTCTTCAATACAGTCAACATCTTCAAAATTTTCAAAGTACTCGGCGTTGCCCGGTAAAAGTCAAAATTTCAACCTTTTTGACGGAAACAAGAATTTGACAGTACCCGGCGTTGTTACATGTTGCCGGATAACTCGGACTGCTGTTATCTTTTACGCAAGTCAAGCAAGTTGCTGCTGTCAAGGTTCCAGTGCTGTCGTTTTTTGAGAAGGTCAAGTGCCGGTTGAAACGGGTTGTTTTCTGAAGAAGGCCAAGTACCGATTTCCATCAACTTACTTTTGGATTAGAAGGTCAAGTGCCGAAACAACTCAACACACAGTATTTCAGAAGCTCTTGTACCATCGTGTTAGCAGTGGAAGCAGTTCAGATGTGCCATCATCGTTGGAGCTTCGCTCTTTAGGACGTTGATTGACATCCATTTTTCTGCTGTTCTACGATTGGAAGCCTTTAAGTTAAGTGGCCTGTTTGTATGTAAACTGTGCCCTTATACTTCTGCTGAGTCTTCTGTGTATCATCTCATTCTATATATTATATGTCTATATGTTATTTGTATATTTATATGTTTATATTTCAGCGGGTTCTCGGTTGGGTGGTGTCTCAGTTAGATTATGCCACGTCATAGAGGTCGTCTATTGTGAGCGTTTTCTGTAGGGTTTGCAAATTTCCGATACTGGAATTTGCTAAGCGACTTCTGTTGCTATTTATGTTAGCTGTGATGACATGTTTTAATATTGTTTTCGTTATTATTTCACATTCTTTAGTTTTGTTGTGATTTGTTTGTATTTGTTAGCCTACTCTTGTCTATAATTTAGTTTCATACAACATTTTTGTTTATACACTGTGGTGTCATGTATTTTGTTTAATTCTATCGCAGATATCGTCACATTTTTTGTGATATTTCATTAATTTCTGCTTTATTTTTAGTTGATTTCTGCGAAAGTTTTTGTATTGTTGCTGATCTTTGTTATTGTTTACATTGTTATTGTTTACATTGTTTGTATTGTTTACATTTTCAATGTTTACATTCTGCATGTGTTTACATAGTCATTGTTTACAGTTATAGTAATTAGTTAATGGGCTATGCTAATGCACTGTTACTACTACACTGATGATAAATGAATGATGAATAGTGTCGTGCACTATTGAATGAGAAGTGCACTTATGATCAAGATTTGAGTGCTGATATTTCATATACAAGTTCTTTGATTGGAGACTTGTTTCCCACAGAGACTGGGATAATATAATGTGATGTGAATATACAAGTGCTTAATTAAGACTTGTTACACTTAGGTTTGAAATAAATTAGTTAATAATTTCAGGTTTTGGACTCATATGTTAGACAACATGTCTACATTTGAGCACTTTATTGAGCAGGGTAAATTGCTTGGGAAGACTGGTGATAAGTTAGAAGAATTTGCAACTGCTCGATATGATAAAGCAATGGAAGCTGAACAAAAGAAACTGCATATGGAAGCTGAACAAAAGAAACTGCAGATGCAGGTGGATGAAAAGAGATTCCAAATGGAAATGGAAAAACAAAAAAGGGAATCAGAAGCTGAGGAGAGAAAACTCCAGCTACAGCTAGAAGCTGAAAGACTTCAAAAAGAGGCTGAGAATAAAAGACTTGAAAAAGAGGCTGAGAATAAAAGACTTGAAAAAGAGGCTGAAAATAAAAGACTTGAAAAAGAAGCTGAAAATAAAAGACTTGAAAAAGAAGCTGAAAATGAAAGACTTCAAATGCAGGCTCAAGCTGAAGAAAGGAAGTTACAAAGAGAGTCTGATGAGATTAAAGCAAAAATGGAACATGAAGAAAAACTCTTAGCTTTAGAGTTGGAGAAATTGAAATTGATGAACATGAGTAATGGTAATGATTCAAACAAGGGTTCATCTTCTGGGAAGGCTAATAATGATACTTTTAAGATTAAGTTACCAACATTTAGTCCTTCCAGTGATGACATAATGTTCTATCTGGACAGATTTGAACAAGCATGTACAGCTCATAACATAGACAAAGCAAAATATGTTTATCAGTTATCAGGGATACTGACAGGTAAAGCTCTAAGTATATTAAATATGGTGGATGAACCTGACAAGAGCAATTATGAGGTTGTCAGGGCCGCTTTGTTAAAGAAATATCAGCTTAACGAAGACGGCTATCGTCTACAATTTAAAAACATGTTACCTGAAAATGGAGTTGAATTCTCCGAGTTTATTGCAAGAATACGCATTACTTTCTCACGATGGGTTGAACTATCTAAGACGGAAAAAACTTATGAAGGACTTATGGACTTAATACTTAGAGACAAAGTCATGTCGTCTGTCAATGAGTCTTTCCTTGCTTTCCTTCATGAACGTAAACCTAAAACAATAAAAGAAATGGAAGATTTCTGTTGCCAATACGTAACTGCGCACCCACACATAACCATGGGTAACTCTAAGGTGAAAGAAGGTTTACCAGTTGCTTCGGCAGCTCCGTATGGTCAAAACTTTGCTCGTAGATCCCAACAAAATTTTGATAGAAAGGGCAGCGGTAATTTCTGTCAAAATCATGGAAACCAATTTCATGGTGATTCTTCTTCGAAGAATTGGAGACAACCTGATAGTGGTCGTTACTATCACCCTAATAATTATAAGCATTTCAAAAGAGGATATGGTAATAGAGGTTATTCCTGCCGAAGACCTCAGAACCAAACAAATAGATGTTCGCATCAATGTGAACATGATAGTAATCGTGGAAACTGGAATTCGAACCAGTATAACAATTACAATAGAGACAATAATAACTGCAGAGATAATAATAACTCTGATAACTTCAGAGGTAATAATAGTCGGGGTAGATCTCAACACAAAAAAAAAGAGATATCAGCAGGCTAATGCTGTACAACAGGAAAATGAGGGAGCCTGTAATCATGTTGTTGATAGTAAAAACTTTGACGCTGTCACTAGTTCTGCTTTTGACTTTGAGAGAGCAAACAAATGCCCCCAATGCAGTATTTTATTCGAACCGGGTACCATAACTACTTTGAGTTGTGGTCACCCACTTCCCGCTCTTCCTGCTGCTGTTGCGCATGACGGGAGGGGTTCTTTAATTCTACATAAGGGTCTTGTTAATGATACTCCGGTCTCACTACTTTTCGATTCCGGATGCACCACTATTGGTGTTAGACAATCGCTTGTAGATCCATCTTGTGCTACAGGAAGGGTTATTAAATGTGTCACATTTGGCGGCACTCTAGAAAAATATCCTACTGCTGTAATTCGCATTGCCACTCCTTTCTTTTACTGGAGATGTGCATGCTTGTCTCTTACCTAATCCTATTGCGGACCTTATTATTGGTCGTATTCACGGAGTTAGGGAGTGTACCCCACAGCAGATTGCTGCTTGGGAAGATAATAACATGCAAGCTACAAATGCAGTAGTTACAAGAGCACAAGCTCTACAAACACCCGAAACTTCACTGAATAGTGATAATGAAGTTGATAGCCAAGATAGTCACTTAGTGATCACTCGTGACTCTTTCATAAAATTGCAAGAAGAAGATCCTTCTTTAAAAAAATTCTTCGTTCTTGCGAAGAAAGGTGATCCGAATCAGGATACAAATAGAAAATCTTGGATTGCAATGAGAAACGGCGTACTTGTACGTATGGTACAAGATTCGACTACGTCGGCACATTCGCAAATTCTTGTTCCCAAGAGCATGAGAGTGCAAATATTACAACATGCTTATGACTCGCAATGTGCTGGACATATGGGTTTTGCCCGTACGAAGTCGAGAGTCCTTGCGGCTTTCTTTTGGCCTTTTGTCAATAAGGACATTCGTATTTACTGCCGATCATGCAAGGTATGTCAGGAGGTCAAATCTAGAGGACCACGACTGCTGCGCCTATCCAGGCTGCTGACATTCCTATTCGGCCGTTTCAGAAAATGGCCATAGATATTATTGGCCCTTTTAAGGTCAAGTCGGCCAGAGGACATCAGTTTATCCTTACATGTGTCGATATGTGCACACGTTGGCCAGAGGCTATTCCTCTTAAGAGCATATCTACTACAGATATCGCAGATGCTCTTTGGTTGATATTTTCTCGCTTGGGGTTCCCCAGAGAAATATTGTCAGACCATGGCACTCAACTCATATCTGACACTATGTCACAGGTAATGTCTACCTTACATATTGAACGATCTCTCAGTAGTATCTACCATCCTATGTCTAATGGGTTAGTTGAGCGTCTGAATAGAACGCTCAAGACTTTGCTTGGTAAGATAACTGAAGATCATCCTCAAGATTGGGACAGGGTTTTACCCGCGGCTCTCTTTGCCTATAGAGAAGTCCCTAATGAACACACAGGATTTTCTCGCTTCGAACTTGTCTTTGGCGCGCGTCCACGCGGCCCTATGTCTTTATTACACGATCTCATCACTGCCGATGATATTAGCGATGAAACTCAATCCTCATATGAGTATGTCATTGCTCTTAGACAAAAGATCATTGAGGCATGTAAGTTAGCAACTGCTTCATCAGAAATTGCTAAAGAGAAGGCAAGGCAGTTTGCTAACAAGAATAGATGTCTACGACAACTTTGTCCAGGTGACAAAGCATTCGTCCTACTCCCCAGTAGGGAAAATAGACTTCTTATTGCATGGAAAGGTCCGTATGCAATAGTCTCTCGGATTTCCGATGTTGACTATGTGGTCGATATTGATGGAAAGCATAAAACTTTCCACATAAACATGCTTTCGGAATTTCACGAACGTCCGGACTATTTGCTGCCTATTTTCCAGGCAACGGATGATGCTCCTGCACCTCACGGTCATTATTCATCCCTGTCTGTCATTCAGGATGAGGAAGCTACCTTCTCTGATGTCAACCTTCCCCTCCAGTGGTTCCATTACATTCCACGGAATCTTGGAAAAACGTTTCTGTTTCTCCTAATCTTTCTGGTGACGAACATCGACAAGTCTCGTCGATGTTACAAACATTTCAGGATGTTCTCACTGACATTCCTGGACACACAGATGTCATAGAACATGACATAATTCTTACCGACAATAATCCAATTAGGGTTAGGCCGTATCCTATTCCTATACACTTTCAGTCGCAAGTGGAAAAGGAATTGGATGAAATGATTCAATTAAATATAATTGAACCATCGACTTCACCATCTTCTTCTTCCATGGTTATTGTCCGGAAGAAGGATAAGAACATACGAATTTGCGTTGATTATCGCAAATTGAATCAGGTCACAAAGTTCGACGCTGAACCGATGCCTTTGTTAGAAGATCTACTGATTAGACTTTCTAATTCTAGATTCTTCACTAAACTTGACTTGTCTAAAGGTTATTGGCAAGTGCCTTTAGCAGAGCATGCCAAACCTCTTACTGCTTTTTCTACACCTAGGGGTCTATTTCAATGGAATGTTATGCCTTTTGGTCTCATGAACGCCCCTGCCACTTTCGTTCGCATGATGCGTCGAATTCTGTCACATCGTTCGGATGTCATCGCATACTTAGATGACATCTGTCTCTTCAGTGATACCTGGGAAGATCACTATTTAGGGTTATATGACTTACTGTCCACTCTACGTGAGAATAATTTGACAGCAAAACCTTCTAAAGCTTTTGTTGGTTTTGGTGAAATCTCTTTCCTGGGTCATCGTGTTGGTCATGGTCTCTTGAAGACAGAGAAGAAGACCACAATACTTCCAAAATACTGAACATCTCTGTTCCTAAAAAACGTAGAAACAAGTTAGGAGTCTCTTAGGTTTAATTCAATTTTATGGGAGATTTATTCCAAATTTATCTTCGATCATGGCACCTCTCTCAACATTGTTGAAGAAAGGTTCGCCTAATCTGGTCCGTTGGTCTGGAGAATGCCAATCTTCATTAGACCAAATCAAGAATATATTTTCTTCTCCTCCCATCTTAAGATTACCTACTCTTGATAGGACTTTTGTTCTTCGGAGTGATGCTTCATCCACTGGGATTGGAGCAGCACTGATGCAAGAATATGCAAATACTCTGCATCCTGTTATGTACATTTCTAGAAAAACTAAATGCGGCAGAGAGGAACTACTCGGTTTTAGACCGTGAGTTGTTAGCGATGGTTTGGTCAATTCTAAAGCTACAAAGATTCCTCCTGGGCGCACATTTCATTCTAGAGACTGATCAGAAAGCTCTTACAGCTATTCAGACTAAGAATTTGAAGAGTTCGAGATCCACTCGATATGCTATAGCTCTTCAACCTTTTCACTTCACGGTACGAGCTATCCGTGGTGCGGATAATGTGATGGCTGACATTTTGTCTAGATGCCCACATGACTCCAACTAATACTTCTGTCCTATATTTCTATATATTACAGAGTCATAACACACCTATATTTCTACAATAGATTAGCACATCTGTACTCACTTTATATGTACACACTATCGTGCTTTGTTGTCATCTTCTTCTGTTCGTTTTTTACAATGATAGAGGAGGACTGAGTAGTTAATATAAGGGCCGTTAGTTTACTAAACAGCCACAATTATTAATAATGTATTGTACCTTATGAAGCATATTAGTTATTAATTAGCATTATATTGCTTGTACTTTCTCAGAATGTCATTGTTGAGCTGAGGACTTACCTTACGAGTTCTAGATTGTGTACTTACCCTCGGAATACCAGAGCATATGTCCTGGATCGTCATGTAGTTTAACTTTACTATGTACTTATGTCATTACATGTCAAAGAATGTACTATTTAAATTTTCCTATCAGATTTGTACATCCATTTTTAAAGACAATATTAGAGTATGCTGTTTAATGATGATTATAGTAACTTGCATACGTATATTGTGTTTACATGCTAACGTGATGTGTGTTGGTGACACCTCCCCGATGTGAATATTTTTTTGAGACATATTTATTTTTCTGTTGAGGTATATCCTCACCAGACACTCTATAATTAGCCTTTTGTTTGGCAATTTAATTAATTATCAGCGCATAATTCGTGCGTTTTGAGCCGCTTATCGCTTGCTCTTTGATATTGAAAAAAAAATATGTTCCACATTTTTTTTTTATCGGGAGGAGGTGGTGATATGTTGCGTGATAAATTCTCGCAACATCGTTTTATTTCAATATCTGTTTTATAACGCAAGGGCAACAACTGCTTGAAATCTATAGTCACTTTTCTCGGTAAGCATTTGTCTTCTCGCGTTAGTATCGAATGCAGTTAACTTTTGAGCTGTGGTCATTTTTGCGCTGGACTGCGCATGACTTGTCTTGTTGTTTGGTCGATCGGTTTCCGCCCACCACTAGTGGGAGTGAGCGATTTGGAATGGCGAAAGAGATGCCTCGTTGAAGAGGGGATCTCCGCTATTTTTGTTCTGTCAGGGATGTGTAGTTCTCTTATGGATATTTCGTTTAGTCGAGATAATACCTCTAGTGTTTTCCCACATGTCGGGAGGCGTGATATTTCTGTGTATTTCATGAAAGCAAGGTAAATTGACTTTTTCATTAACTCTATCGATTTTGGGTCGTGAGCGATTTCGATTCATAGCCTGTCTCCGAAAGTCGTCGTCACGAGATGTTCTTTCCCAGCTCACATGTCGCTGCATTGTACTGCATCGGTTGATGCAGGTTCCAAGGACCATTACTTGCTACTTTGTTAAATGAACTAGGGTTAGAAAACCTTTATTATCTAGAGGATATTCTTGAGGACATTATTTGTACTTCGGCAGACGTGTCTGTCTTGCTGAAGTCAAACTAAGGAGAGTGAACTGATCTCATACATCTGGTTATCTCCTGGCTGTTATAGAAAAGGATGGAGTTGTTCACCTGACTACATTTACAGCACTTTGAAATATAACATGCATCTGACTCATCATTGTAATGCTGTCTACCGTTTATTGCTGTATTGAATGTTGCTGTGATAATGACTGTTTGATGTGCCTACACATTTGCGTAACCATTTTGTCACTGTGGCGTCCACAATAAATAATGAAGAAAAACGTCAACGGCTGTTTCAAGACTCATTGACTTTATACGTCGTGAGTTTACTGACGTCCTATGTGGATTGCCCTGTTATTGTTGCATGAACATTGTTTTGACTGAACACATCTACACACTACACAAAACCAGACATGCGGATGCCATCCATCATCATATGGCATCACGCATCAGTTTCCTAATTTTTAAATTTTTGCCAGGGCTGCGGCCGTATGGCCTACTCTTTACGATTTCTAACTGCCGAGGGAATTTTAACGAGCGGAACTTGCACACGGGACCTCCTATTTTTCGCCCGTATCCAAAAAGGCAATGGCATCCGATCTCACTACACAGGAGATCAGGGGGAAGGGAAGTATGATGACATCTTTAGGAGCCACTGGTTCTGAAAACAAAATTAATTATATTCCACGTGCTGGGAGCGAACCCGGTACCTTTAGAATTAGAGACGGACGCCGTATCTCGGAGCCAATCCGACTCCTTGGTAGGTCTTCTATGACATAATCGGCACCAGACGGAGAGACAAATTACTTACTTACTACTTACTTAGTCGTTCCCCTTCTACCGTGAGGTGTAGAGGTTTGGAAGAGAGAGCGCCAGACTATTCTATCGGACTCGTAATCGTGGTTTAAAGCAAACAGGTGATTGGCCTGTTGTGCCTTTGCATGGTGGAGGGGCTGCCTCCTTACGGCCTCCATGCAGGACGCCCTCCTCCTTTTTCATCCGGGCTTGGAACCGGCATAGGCGGAGTTAGAGACAAATTAGAGTACAGTAATTGATGAAAGCCGCCACAACTGGGCCTGACCATTAGAATCATTTCTTGTTCACTACTTATGTGGCATGAAGCCACCATTGTAGGAGGAAACCTGCAGCAAAACATTTATGTACTCTTGCCGTAGTGGTTTTTGTAGCAACTTATTTTACTTGATGAGGTGCTAGCACCATACACAACTACATGTTAATCGCTCTTACGACATGTCTGAGGAAGCAAGTCCTCTTCTGTCTCTTTTGTTTTCCGGCTGAGGGGAGCGACAGAAGACTAATGGCTGCCATATTGGATAAACACGGGGCATTTCCGCTTCAAGTTGGAATTTTTGTTTCGATTTTGTTTTTAAAACTACATCATTCTGTGTCGACTTTTATTAATTTTGACAAAGCTCGAAACAGGGTTGGTGTCAGGTTAAGGCTAGCTGCTCGAAACAGGGTTGGTGTTAGGTTAAGGCTAGCTGTAATGTAAATATAGATAGCCAGTCTAGCAATATCTGGCGATATGACCTTGTCTACTGTCGTTGTATTTGATTTTTTTTTTTTCTTTTGACCTGAACATAGAAAAAGAAACAAAACACACACACACACAAAACACTCATAAGGAATAAAAGTGGCAAATGATAACCAGAGTGCGCTTGAAGAAACACTACAGCAAGATGTGGGCTCATATATCTATCTTGGCAAACAACATAGACCTGTGTTTCTTAACCTGTCGTCCACGGATCCCTTTGGGGTCCACGAATTGGTTCTAGGGGGCTGTGTGTATATAACCTACAAATTCTAATTTTTGTTTCCACCAATACGTTTTCGTAAGAAATTATCACAGATTTTTGCATTTAAAGAAATATATTCTTTTTACAGATTGTTTTTAGTATTTCAGTATTTTACTTTCAATTAAAATTTTGCCTCGTTTTTGACGATGCGCTCTCTCTTCAACCTCGACACAGGGTCCGTCGGTTATAATAGGGCGCATGTCCAAATTTAGAAGACCTTGCGGTCTGGTTTGATTATCAGGTTTGTATTTCAGTATGACTAAATGTAAACTTCGCGATTTTTTGTGTTGGGTATTATTTGTATGCAACAATTTTCATTTAGTGTCTATAAATGTTTATAAGGGGTCCGTATCATTCACCGGACAATTAAAGGAGTCCGTAGCCTTCACTGGACAATCAAAGGGGTCCGTAGCCTTCACCTGACAATCAAAGGGGTCCATACCCTTCACCAGACAATCAAATGGGTCCGTAGCCTTCACCAGACAATCAAAGGGGTCAGTAGCCTTCACTGGACAATCAAAGGGGTCCGTAGCCTTCACCTGACAATCAAAGGGGTCCATACCCTTCACCAGACAATCAAATGGGTCCGTAGCCTTCACCAGACAATCAAATGGGTCCGTAGCCTTCACCAGACAATCAAATGGGTCCGTAGCCTTCACCAGACAATCAAAGGGGTTCGTAGCCTTCACTGGACAATTAAAACGGTCCCTGCCACGAGAAGTGTTAAGAAACCCTGACAAAGTCCGAGAACATTAATGATACTAACGTACATATCCGGAAGGTAAGAGGGTATTTAATTTCACAAAGAAATATTTGACAATCAAAGAACATCAAGTCTTTCTCTCACCCACCCACCCACACACCCACACACACACACACATGAACTTAAACGTCAAAACAGTTCTATTACTGGGCTCTAAAACATGGAGAAGTACCAACAAATTATAAACAGCATGTTACAGACTTTCATGTTAATGTGCTTCTGCTGATAAAAAAGGTAGTGTCATAACAGATACTGCAGAGGGGAGCGAAATGTTAGAGACTTCACTATACTAAGTCTAGCTTTATGAGTTGAAGTGACCGGTTCCCTTCCTCGTTGCCTTTGCAACACAAGAGCATTGTCAGCTACCCATTTACAGCTCGGTAAACTGGAGGATGATGTTACCACATTTCCAACCCTGTAACTTTATCTAGAGGAGGAAACGCTTTAACCACTTTGCCTCTCGACCCTCTTTTAATCACTGAATTATTAAAATGACCTTGACAGGATCACCAATAATGGATTGAAAGCTGAAGAAACCAGTTACAGGGGAACCCCGTTTTACGGCGCTGTGCTTTACGGGGCTTTGCTGATACGGCGCTTCTCAATTATAACCTTTCTCCATAAACATATAAGGAGCGCTTCTTTATTTCTTACCGAGTGCCTGATGACATACCTTTGTGTGTTGTTTGTTTATTTATTTACTGTTTACAGGCCTCGGGTTTCCCCTCCTTATATGTTTATACGTTTATAAAATACCAAGAAACCTACATTCTGTCCTTTACTTATTCTCATTCTTCTATCATTTACTAGACACAGTATTAAGGTCTTTGTCTTGTGTAATCTGGCCTATACTGTTATATAGTGGAACTGCAGAAGTGATTGCGTCTATAATTAGTCTGGGTCGTCCTATGGTACATATCCGTGTCACGTGGGGGGTCGTACTAGACCTCTGTCGGTGAGGCATTATTTTTGTAATGCTTAGCTGGCAGAGTGGATAGTGGCGATTCACTGCCGTGGCTAGGCGGTGGGTGCCGTTCGGAAGGTCCTGGTTCGATTCCCAATAAGCCTATCACTTCGGGGTTGTTTTTCTGTTGTCTGGTCTTCTGCTTCTTTATTTCTTACCGAGTGCCGATGACATACCTTTGTGTGTTGTTTGTTTATTTATAACCTTTCTCCACATTGCCAGCACATTCTTCGCTTTTACGACACTTTTCGGCCAACCCGCGATCACCAGTAGAGTCTGAAATCGAGCCAGACGCTATCTTGATGTCAATCAGTCAGTTTGGTCCTGCCATTTGAACGTTCTGCATCTCTCAGTGTTCTCTAACGTTTTAAACTTGTTATATTACATTTTAAAAAGTGAATTTTTACTTAAATTATAATGGCATCTAAGTTACTAGTGAGAAAAAGAGGAGTCGTAACCTACTTACTTCAAATGCAAAGTTAGAAGTGACAAAGTTTAAATAATGCTGAGATAGGCCGAAAGCTATGTTGGGCACGCCAAACAGTGAGTACAATTATAAATGCAAAGGACAAAGTGTTGAATGAAATTAAAAGTGCTACCTACACCTGTGAACACAAAAGTGATTAGAAAACGTGATAGCCTTATTGCGGATGGAAAAAAACTAAGATTGTTAGATGATGATGAAACTGTTCTATCTCCTTAATCTTTCCTACAATAAATATTAACCGTTTCTCAAGTTTGCATTTACAGTCACTGTAAAGGTAGAAGGTAAAGGATCCCGTTACATGCCCATTGAGGTATATTGGGAATATGTTGTTAGGCCCATATTTTCTTGACCATCGGCACACTAGGGGTGACGTGGTCAGCATCACGCCGGCCGCTGTAAGCTAAGGATTAAATATTGTAAGTTAAGCAATGGGTGTTCTAAACTGTATATTCTTGTTAGTATTCTATGATTTTTACTTCTATTGTTAACTTAATAAATGATAGCGTAAACATGTTATTAGGCTTTGCTTTGCATTTGCAAGAGGGAAAAAAAAAACGATTTTCGTTTGCAGCAAGGGCCTAGAACCTACCCCGTCGTAAAGCGGGATTTCCCTGTTAATAGCAGCACAATGCAGTCCTTCGTTTAAAATCCTCAAGGTTACCAGAAACAAAGATGGGGTCAAAACACACGAAGAAGAGAACTAGAGACGTACATAAGAGCAATACAGAAAACATGGACAGAGCATGAGCAAGTGGCAAACGTCAAAATGGTCTCGCATGAAGTACTTGACCTCATTTGCTTCACAGGAAACTGAAACGCAAAGGAGGAAAAGCAATACGTAATACTTCAAGATCACAACTCATCGACACATTTTGTCTCTTTTTGTCAATTTTTTTACCACTTTTTCTATATGGAATATACTTCTTCTTCTTCTTCTGCGTTCAGTTTGTAGTCATGCTAAATCTGCAGGCCTGTCGCCAGGACGAAGTCCACAGTCTTTACCAGGTCGGCGCGGCAGCCCCATAGCTTCTGCTGGAGCTCAGCACCCCTTGGCCAGGTCGCACGTCGCGGGTGATCATGGGTTGGGCAGTTCTGGAGAATGTGTTCTGGGGGTCTGGATTGCAGTTCCACATGGGCATTCATTTGTGTGGGATATCATGAGGCGATAGAGATGGCCAAGTAATCTGCAGTGGCCAGTTCTCAGGCGGACAATGGTGGTCTGTTGGTATCTGTTTAGATGGTGGATTGGGTCATCTCTATATGGAATATCACCCGTGTGTTACCGGGGCCCGAAAGGGGAGCAAAGAATAGTAACACTGCACCCTAACACGCATGTCGTAAAAAGCGACTAAGGAGGGTATGGGCATGGGGCTGTTTACCCCATCCCGTAAAAACTTCGCACAGTGGGCTGATCACCTGCTTGCCAACCAATCTGATTACGGAAACAATGATAGATTGTTTGGTCTGTTTTTGTTCCACAAAGACGCCACTAGGCGTGGTGGAAACAGCGATAGATTGATCAATTTGTTGTTGCCCTAAGACGCCACTAGGCGTACTGGCCACATACTGCTTTGCCGGTTGATGGCTAAGGATGGAAGAAGAAGATATGGAATATACTAACATACTCGGATACAGCTTTAAGAACATCTATCTATCTATCTATCTATCTATCTATCTATCTATCTATCTATCTATCTATCTATCTATCTATCTATCTATCTATCTATCTATCTATCTATCTATCTATCTATCTATCTATCTATCTATCTATCTATCTATCTATCTATCTATCTATCTATCTATCTATCTATCTATCTATCACGGGTTGCCTTCCCTTAGCTCTGCAGTAGTGGTCCAATAGTGGCCAACACTCAAGAGTAGCTAATGTGCGTCTTCAAAAGTGTCTACCTTCGCACAAGATAACGCTTGGCAGAGTTGTAGATAGAAGGATAATGACGCTTCTACCTCAAGGTGGTCTTCACAAGATATCCAGAAAGCGAGAACATTGCTGCATGACGCTGAGCAAATGTTAACTCTAATATCTGCCGTCAACTGTTGTGAAGGATAGGGTTATCTTATAATTCGTTAGCTCGTTCAAGCCCCCAGCTGAGTTAGTTCAGCGAAATTCCTCTTATTATTATATAGAGCACTGGTTAAGTGTATTTAAGAAATTGTCTGAGACATACGGTTGTAGTACATTCAAAATGATTAAATCAACTTTAGCTTTGCCTTTATACAAGAAACAAATTTAATAATCAATTATGTTTTTACTTTTAGAAAAAGCTATCATCATTGGGGGATGTTATGGCGTAAAAAAATTGGATAGTTCACTTGGTAGCTTTTATGTTTCTACTTAGCTGCCAATGAGTTTGTTGGATCTTCTCCAGCTGATGTTTAGTTCTTTGTAGATGGACGACTGCATGACACTCGTCACTTGTCAAATTTGAAAGTTTTAGCACGTTCCAAGAAGTGTCATAGAGTAACTACAAAGTTGGTCCCGCGTCTCTAAGACCCATCTGATGATGGTGTCTAGCGTCGACTTCAGGCCACTTATACCCTCACTTGTTCCAGAGATAGTACCCTCAACTGGTACCACCAACTAGTATCACAAAAGAAGAGAACAAATATCCTCTTGAGAATTGCGTTTCCCGACACATACTTATGTGTCCCCCTCTTCCTACTCACCATCCCATCTACCTTCAGTACTTTGAGCCTCTCTGAGAATTAATTTTAATCCCAGTGAGCGAAAATCTTTCTTTATTTTTAAATTGAAAAGATGTATATTTAACTTTACATTGGTTGAAAAGGATAATAATATAAATTGAATATGTTTTCCTTTGCATCTACCACATTTGAAAATGTTAACAATATAGATTGAATATGTTTACATTTACATCAACACTGGTTGAAAATGTTAATAATATAGATTATGTACATTATTTCTTTCATCATTCGCTTCCTGCTCCATATGGAACTTGGGAATGCCTCTGCTTTTGGTTGTCTGTAAGAAACTCGCAATAAAGCAGTCACCAGCCCTGGCAGTGGTGTTTCATAAAATCATCATTCTATATGCTGAGGTTGCCAGCCTCAAATGACTTGGACATTCACAAGCAATTTTCGTATATTAATATTCACATGTCAATATATACATATTAGTTCACATGTTAATAATGCAAAATATGCAATTTAAAATGTACAACTTATGCCAAACTTTAGGCTCACAGACTGCTGGCTCAGAGAAATAGTTTAAGGCAGCTTGACGATGCCTCTTATACGTTGTTTGGAGTATTGTTATTTTAGCAATAAGTTCCCACTTTGACTTTGTGTTACAGTTTCCTCAGATTCCCGTTTTATGTGTTAAAAAGGGTAGAGTTTTCCTGGGATGTAAGTTCTCAAGATGCTCAAACAAGATCTGGTTTGGTAAATTAAATCTGCTACTATTCTTAACTCTGGCAAGGTCTGGTTGTCTTCTTGGCGTGAGGTAAATTTTCAGAGCGTTCTAAATTGACTAAAGTGTCAGGTTATATTACACTTCGCTCCCTCCGCAGTACTTTGCTACGATTTAGGTAGGGTCCAATCAGGAATTTTGTTCGTCCTACGTTTCGAATGCCCTTCAATCGTTTCAAAACCTGTGTGTTTTGGTGGGGTAATTCAAAATCTTTCCACTAGGAAATTTATGTGCGTTAATGCAAAGGTCGTGTCTTCAAAAATGGAAGTGAGATTTCCGTAATATTCTCGTCAGTGATTACAAATAACGTCTTACTTTTATCTCAAGTAATATCTTCGTAATGAGTCTACAGGAACCGATTTTGTCATGTCGAGTCTGCCGAATGCTTGCCAGCAGGTCGATAATTCCCAGGTATGAACACAATTCGTCGTATTATCATCTGGACAAGAAAGTCACACTCGCCTTATCAGCGATTAAACAAATTCGCTGGGCGATTTTTCGTGTGAAGCAGGCTGTCTGGTATACGAGAATATTTATCACAGGATTGTCGATTAATGTTGCATCATCCACCTACTCATAACAAGGTCAAGCGGGCAAACCAACGTGACGACTTATTACTGTAGGGAGTCTAGGATGATTTGAAAACAGCTAATATCTCCTTGATAGCAGAGAAAGAAATGTTTCGACCACGGAAATGCACGTAATCAGTACGCACAACAAATACAACTGAATACGGCCGGACAGGACAAGAGATCGACCCAAAAATCATGTGACACTATCTATCTATCTATCTATCTATCTATCTATCTATCTATCTATCTATCTATCTATCTATCTATCTATCTATAGGTTTGCTTAGCTGTCTGTCTGTCTGCCTTTCTGTCTGTCTCTCTATGTCTGTCTATCTATCTGTCTGTTTATCTGTCGGTCGGTTATCTATGTGTATTTTTGTACTAACATTTTTACAACTACTAGACCATAAGGCAGATACAAGCGTTGATGGAGAAGACAATCAAAGAACAAACACACACAAAAATTGAGAAATCCCCAACAAGGCAGAAAATAAAACAATCCCCCGACCTCCCGAACCAGGATTCCCACGCCAGAAGAGAACGGAGGCATGCCAGAAAACAACTTCCGGGAACACTAAGATATAACATATAGCTGTTATTTGTGTATGTATGAAGTTCTTTATACACTCATCACCCCATTTGTTGACTTAATGTCCAGAGTATTTTAGCTGTTGAAAGTGTAAGTCTGTCAAAGTACTTGCTTTCTTTCTCACTTTTCGGGCGGGAAGGAGAGGGAAGGGGTGGGGTTGATTTGTGTGAGCATCTGTATTAACTATTTTCAGAGATATGAAAGCAGGTGAAGGTAAAAATTTAGAGATATAATTATCAAAAAACATGTTTATTCTTAAACAATGTATATTTGCAGTCTGGCTGAGAGAGTAGGGATCTAAGAGGGAAGGCAAACCCCGTCCCCAAAAAATGCCGTGCTGAAGTCGGATGTGTCGGCAGAAAAGCACAAATATCGCAGCTCCGCTGTAAATGGACACAACGCAATCAACGTCCTTTTCAGGACGAACGAGGAAGAAGAAGGGAAAAAAAGTAATGTATACAAAGACATTGGCTCTTATATCAGTGGCGTAGCGTGATTTAAGTCAGAGAGAAAGCCGAGAGGAGCCGGTTTTAATTGTAGCAATTTTTAAGGCAAGAAAGACATGAAGGAACTGAGCATAAATCCAGCAACCTGGGAGGATGAAGCTGCCAATCACACCAAATGGCGATGCACCTCAGATTGGGCGAAAAGAAGCTCTCACAGCAAGCATAAGAGAACAGAATACGCCGAAAAGAACACTAGACAAAACAACAACAACAAAAACAGCTAATGGCTGTCATCCCAGGGGTGTATTCTCATAGTCAGTTATGACTGAAAGGGACTACTACTTGATTTGTGCCATTCATTAAAACTTGACTTTTAAGCTGCCAAAAGTAATAACGGACTTAATTAAACCTAGTCCTCATGTCCTGTGCCATCTGCTCAAACTCTATCCATGTCCTCCTCACCATTTCCAATCCTACCGCCAGTTCTCTTCTCTGTGTATGTCTCTTTCTGCCTCTCTTACCCTGGGTATTCCAAAACCAGGACTGATTCTCCTTTGCACTGTATTAGTTAAGGAACGTTTCAAGAGGTGCGCTGCTTCTAGCGCTTACATGCACGCTACGCCACTGCCTATATTACTTCGGTCATTAATTTATTTTAAAAAAAAACTACAAGACAAACACACTGTCACGGGATTTGCCTCCCATTTGCTCTGCAGTAGTGGTCCAACAGTGGCCAAAACTCAAGAGTATCTAACATGGGTCTTCAAAGGTGTCTACCATCGCACAAGATTACTCTTGCCAGAGTTGTAGATAGAAGGATATAATGCGGGGTGTTCACAAGATAATTCAGAAGTCAAGAACAATGCTGCATAGGGCAGAGCACTATTAACGTATATCTGATCCGGCACCTTTTGTGGAGCTTTAAGCAATGGTGTGGCTTGTTCGAGCCCCCAGCTGGTTTAATCCATCGAAATTCATGTTATAAGTATTTTTGGCTCTACGGCTGTAACTATACTCGTATGTATGTATACATATTAAAGATTTTAGATCATACATACGCTCTCTTATCTATTAGAACTTAATCAACTATGAATTTGTAAAATAACATATGACCAATTTAATAATCAATTAGTCTTTAACAAATTTAAATAAATATCGATGAAAGTGACTTTAGAGGGTTTTAACAATTGTCTTCACTGAGACTTAATTGGGGACTAATGATTATTGTCCGTTGCTTGTGCCTGTTACCAAAAAAAAAAAAAAACTTAACTTGCGGAATACTGCAATGTTTCGTTGTCGAGTTTTTCGTGATGAGGGCTCTTCTCTAGAAGCGTCTAGATTAACTCCACTCCTAATGTCAATGTGGGTGTCTTACAACGTGTCCACTGTAGGTAGATGGTGTCGACCCGAGCTCTTGAATCACGAGATTTTGGCGAAGACTCTTACTTCAGACTGATCTCTTGTAAGTTTAACTTCGTACCACGAACAGTACTGTAGTCTCGTACCACGAACTTTAGGAAAAATAAAAGAACAAATGTCTCTGCTAGGTACATTTGTGGGCTGCAGATTAACGGGCACATTGTTTCGCTGTCCACCAACCAATGTTAGCCTGTCTGAATAATTATTCTCCCTGAGTATACATAGGATAACTCAGGGGATATGATTAGAAATCACCGTTATTCTTCTGGCTACTTAAATGGGGAAACTGTTTCTAGACACCGCCAGTGCAATGATTTGCCTGAACTAACATTATAGAAGTACACAAATCTCACAAAATGATACTATACACCCTAGGCACATGTGAGGTAATCATCTCACTGCTCCATTCGGAGTCTGGGGTCGCTTCTGCTTTCGCTTTCCCCAGCAAACTAACATAGAGCAAACACCATTGATTACTGTAGTGGTTTATGAACATACTATTTTCATATGTTGATGTTGCCAGCCTCCTATGACTGGTATAACCACTTAGCAAGTACAGACATGACACATTCACATAAAAAAACAATATGTTTACACTCACTCCAAATGGGATATACAATCTCCTGGTACAGTATAATAGACACAGCAGCTTTGATTTGATGCTTCGAACACTCTGTCTGGAGTAGTTTCAGAATCCCTCTTATGACTTGTGCATTCTGATTCCTTAAGTTTCCAGTCTTTGTATTTAAAACTGCAAGTTATAAAGACGCCCAAATACTTCGATCTGTCACTTTAAAGTTTGGAATTCTTTGTCCGATCCTTCTCTCTGGCTAACGGAAGTTGTTACTTGACGTTTGTTAACAATGCAGTCTGATTTGTGTCTCCGACTTTGCTAGATTATATTTCCATTTCTCAGTCCAAGTCCCATATGGTATTTCCGGCCAGCTTTCCGATGAGAACTAAAGTTTATTCCAGGCTCTCGATTTAGACCAATCTGTTCTCTTTAGAACTATGTGGGTCGGGGTGTTAAATCCTTACTATCCCCCGTGTTTTAAAATATCAATTTTAAAATTTAAACTCGCGACCTCTTTCAAATAAGGCAGTAATACATCCGATTGCATTTGTGCAAACTCATAAACACATCGGTTAACTTATTTTCTGTCTACTACCTTTCCCAACATAATCTCCCCAGACGGATTATCTGTATTATTGATACATAGATGGACAATCGGAAGCGATTACATATTATCACCTGTGTTTACGTACATCTCCCAGACGGATTTCCCACCCTGACAATCTAGCTTTCTTTCCATCAATTGTGCGAGACCACCTTGTGTCAACAATGACCGTCTCTATCAAAGGCGGATAGGTTACTTACGTGATAAAAGTATTCCCGCTGAATTGTCTAATTAACCTTGTAATACTACGATTCACATGGTGAAACGTAAACAAGTCTGGAAGTGACTAGGCAAAAATGTAGGTGCATAAAATATGCCAAATAATAGGACGATGTGTGTGGAAAAAAAGAAATAAATCGGTAATGCAGGAGAGAACGATGAATGTAGAAGGACGTACACAAATATCGTCACACACACACGCAGAAAAACGATTCGAGAGAAGTAAGAGGTGGACCCTTTATGACACTTGGTGATGTGAGAATGAAAGAAGAAAAAAAAAACCTATAGCGAGACATAGATGGAGAGTAAGAGGAGTGGTTGTCGAAAACTGGGCGAAGGAAAATAAATTATTGTAAACTGTTAAATAGCTTTCTTATATGACCACCAGCTACGCACAATGCTATAATATATAGATGTGAAAGTGAACCTCTGTCTGTGAGGTTAATTACACCCTCATTGACTCTTGAAATCTTCCTCTCACTTCCAGGGATTCCCCCTGTGGTGAAACTTGCTGAGAACCCAGCATTGCACACTAAGCTTGTAGGAGTCACTTGAGCTCCAGAGGTAACTCTGGTGTTTACCTGGTTGGCTGCATACAGGAGGATCTCACTATGGACCCATAATATGCAGGAGAGCTTATGTAGGTCGTGACGATTCCTTGCGGAGCCCAGAGCCAGAGCACAGTAATCTAGATCTACATATTTGGAGAGCCCCCCCTTGGATGGCGAGGAATGCACAGTATGCCATGCGCTTCTTCCTTCTAGCTTAGGACCATATATGATAATCTTTTAAACGCAAGCAGATCTGGAGAAACTGGAACTAACGACTTCAACTCAAGACATTTCGGGATGGTAGAAAAGCCTCAGGAAACGCCTAGATCTACAGTGTATATAATACTAAGGCGTCTTCAACTTCGTATTGGCAGCAAAAGAGCGAGAAGTTCAGCAGCTCTTGTTAAACAACAACAACAACAACAACAACAATACCTCTCGACGGTGTTTTGACATTTTAGTTATAGTTCAGACTGTTGTGTTATAGAAGCTTGGCTGTGTCTATACTGGCATGCATTGATATCTGTTGGAGGTTTATTTATGTCAATCCAAATTTTTCTAGGGAAGCCTTCCCCAGAGGAACCACTGGCTAGACATGCGGGTGGGTCTGACAACTCACAACTATCATTGCTTTAATTGTTCGTATCGCTATTTTTTCGACAATAATACATCAGCTAACGATACGCAAACAGCCATTATCAAAACAAATAACGCGTTACCTGTTACTAATTTAAGACGTGGTGACGCGTATTTTTTGTGTTTCGTATTTGAATATTTTCCAGAACCCAGCGCTGTAATTAGGACAACACCTGGGGAAGACTACAGTATGTTTATAGCTATGGGTGTAGTCTACGTTATCCACACAACATGTTCTATATATATATATATATATATATATATATATATATATATATATATATATATATATAAATAGATATATATATATATATATATATATATATATATATATATATATATATATATATATATATATATATGATGGGGCCGAAAAGGAGACGCCCGCCCCCTACCTGTTTCTAGGCAGATTATTTTCGATGTGCGTGAAGCATTCTGGGTTGTGAAAAGTCTGAAGTAGGAGATATGTAATGAGGCCATAATAAAGCCTGAGAATTAATTGTGGTGTATAGTTGTGAGTCATATTTGATATTCGTGTGTTATATTAAATAGCTGTAGGTTTTATTTGTGTTTTCGCTATTCCTAAAGCGATAATCGCGTGTGATATTTAAGTAGCCAAGATTAATACGCCCAGCGCGCAGTAAAGTGAGTGATTAGCCTAGTGCCTATAAAAAGAAATAGCGATCGGCAAAAGGCCGATTTGAAGATTCTGCCCACACGAGAGAGCAAACGACGAAGCGCCCTGTGTACCTACACAGAAGAACACAAAGACATGACACATTAGCATCGGGCACTGTTGGGTGTTTTGTTTTGTTTAGTTTCGTTTTGTTATGTTCGCTAGTTTATTTGTTTAATGTTTGCTTTGTCACTGAATGGGTTATAAAAATAAATATAGCCCCTGCCTCTAGAATCAAGAGTTTTATTGTTGTTCGGGTCGGTGCGAGTGTGACAAGAGAGTGATCACACATCACAATATAATCATCATCATCATCTCGCCCACCCTATCACAATTGGCGTCACGAGCAGGATAAGGCAGACAGTGACACCGAGCAAACAGCAAACGAACAAATAGTGTAAACACCCAGCAGTGCGGTCCGGCAGCAAGATGGCCGCGAGGAGCACACGTGCTACGAGCAAGGGGGAGCATGAGGATGCAGATCCAACACAAGTGGTCGGTGCATCAGTGGTGCAAACTGAGGGATCAGTAGCAGGTCCACTGCCCCAGGCAGGACACGGACAGTACATGTTGGTGTCAACCCACAAGAAAGTGAGAACTTTTGGAGAACGCACAGGGCCAAACGCGGAGGACTATGCAAGGGAGGTTAGAGCTGCGTGGAGGTCCGGCTACATGAGTAAGGAGGATCAAACCGATGTGATACTCGACAGTGTGACCCCAGTAGTCCGCAGGGAGCTGCGGATACAAGTAAGAGACAATGACTCGGAGGCAATGCTTCAGGCCATACTCAGGGTGTATGGAGAATCGAGGAGCACCCAAGAACTAATGGCGCTATTTTATTCAGCGTACCAAGGGCCACGGGAATCGGTGCGTGAGTTTGCCTATAGGCTGCATGAGATATTTGAGCAGGCAGCAGGGGCGCAGGAGAAAGCCAGTGGTGTCAAGCTTGACGAAACAGTGCTAAGGGACCAGTTTGTTGCCAGTCTGAGGGACGACTTGACGCGGAGAATGATGGAGGACAGGGTCCGGCACGACCCTGCAGTATCATTTGTGTCCATAAGAGATGATGCTCTGAGATGGACTGGGAGTGGTCAAACAGCAAGAGCTGGGATAGCCACAGTCACCGCATCCGACGAAGAAATGGCACCCAGGTCACATGAAGGAAATGCCGAAGTGGAGCAACTCAGAGCAGAGGTCGCACAGCTGAAGCACCAGATGGCTGAAATGCAAGATAGGCATAGAAGGCCGGCGAGGGCCATCCGATGCTTTCGGTGCAAAAATGTAGGGCACGTCCAGAGGGAATGCCCACAACAAGCACTAAACTAGACCCCTCTGTGGCTGGGAATCAGGCTGTGGAAGGGGAGCTTTGTGACTCAAATAGAAAGAGTACAGGTAGAGGGGGCAGACAATTACAGGTTGGCATGAGGAAGAATGTAAATGGAAGGAAAGGGCCTGTTTCTCCAAATAATAGGGAGACTGAGATGTTGGTGCGGCAAGTGGGGGTCATTAACAGGAGGACCGTCTCTAGACGCCACAGGGACAGCCGCAGGTACAGAAGTAGAAAGAAACGTCATTTATGGAATGGCAGCCAGAGAATCAGGTGCTATAACTGCGCTGGTTTTGGGAATCATATAGCTGCCAGGTGTCCATATGGTCCTCTACCTAGAATATGTTTCCAATGCAAGTCAGCACAACATTTAGTGGCGAGCTGTCCGTTTGGTAACTCTGCGGCTAGGGCATCACACAAAGTGGAGCGCAGGCAGAAGGACCGCCACTCAGAAGGAAGGTTAGAGATTCAACCATCACAGGAAATGTCGACCAGCAGCGGACCAAATCCCCAGGAGCTTGAAGAAAGAAACGTGAAGGGAGAGCACCAAGAAAACCGGATCAAGATGGTAGGAGGTCGGCCTGAAGGAGTAGTGCTGATGGAAGGGAAAGAGGTAAATTGTGTGTTTGACACAGGTTCACAGGTGTCTACCATCACAGAGCAATGTTTCAGGGAGATGTTTGGAGGGCTCCCCTTGGATGAGGGTAGATGGGTGCGCCTGACAGCAGCAAATGGTGCCACCATTCCATATATTGGTCACTTAGTGGTGGACATACAAGTTGGGTGCACAGTAGTGAAAAACTGTGGGGTTTATGTTGTCAAGGAAGTACAAGGACCTAAAAACCAGAAGAAAACACCAGGGATCATAGGTACTAATGTCCTTGTGGAAATCCCAAACATACAGAACATACTAAGATGGGACCCTCCAAGGGATCAGGGGATGACGCAGAAGTCAGACTCTATAAAAGTATGGGTAGCTGGGAGAAAGCAAACCCACATACCTGCTCGATCGATCAGGGCCATAACAGTCAAGTGCAGGAGAGGAGGCCAGTCAGAAAGTACTTTTCTCTTTGAGCCAAACAGAGACTTAGAACACAGAGGGCTGATTATGAGTCATACATTGACTGTTCTTAGAAGTGGGTCCTGTGATATTCAGGCCATAAATTTGGGAGATGAGGACTTGTTTTTAGCTCCCGGGACACAAGTAGGAATACTGACAGAAGCTGGGGTGGACTATAGCACGTATTTCAGAGTTGTAGGAGCTCAAGAGGTAGAAATGTCAGCAAGTCCACCATACACGAATCCAGAGCAAGAGATGTGCCCAATCGACCTGACCGGGTTTGAGGGCAGTGAGACTGAAGAGCAGGAAGTAAGAGCATTGTTGAGACGCTATGCCGATCTTTTTGCCACAGATGAGACAGATGTAGGGTACACGGACAGGGTAAAGCACACCATCCCATTAACAGATGACACCCCAGTTAAGCAGCCTTACAGGAGAATACCTCCTGCTTTCTATAAAGAGGTACAGGATCACCTACAAGGATTGCTTGACAAACAAATAATCAAGGAGAGTTGCAGTCCTTGGGCCTCCCCAATAGTTTTGGTCCGGAAGAAAGATGGTCGGCTTAGACTCTGCGTAGACTTCAGGGCACTCAACAGCAAGACGAAGAGGGATGCATACCCTCTACCCCGAGTAGATGAGTACCTGGATGCGTTAGGAGGAGCAAAGATATTCTCATCGCTTGATCTGGCAAGTGGTTACTATCAAGTAGCAATGGATGAGAAAGACCAAGAGAAAACCGCCTTCACTACCCCTTTTGGACTATATGAATACACCAGGATGCCTATGGGCTTAGCCAACTCGGCCAGCACCTTTCAACGATTAATGCAGAGCAGTATGCATAATTTAGTGTTCCAGCTGATACTAGTATACCTTGATGACATTTTGGTGTACTCTGCTGACTTCACTAACCATTTGAGCCGACTGGAGAAAGTATTCTCTAAGCTACGCCAGCTAGGGCTGAAGTTGAATGGAGGAAAGTGTAAGCTGTTTAGGACGACGATTGAATTCTTGGGGCATACTATATCAGCAGACGGAATAGGAGCTATGGAAGACAAGGTGAAGGCTGTTCAAGAGGCCCCTGTACCACGTTCCCAGACTGAGTTACGGTCATTCCTGGGATTGACCAGTTACTACCGCAGATTTGTGCCGGGCTTTGCAAAGATAGCCAAACCGCTACATGATTTAGTAGCTGCGCTCAATCAAGGCATGCAGACTAAAAGACGAAGTAAGTCACCCATAGGAGAGTTGTGGACAGAAGAGTGTGCTGTAGCCTTTGAGACACTGAAAAAGGCACTAACCTCCACACCGCTACTAGGGTTCCCTAACTTCTCGCTACCATTTATCCTGGAGGTAGATGCATCATTTGAAGGATTGGGAGCAATTCTCTCGCAAGTACAAGATGGAACAAAGAAAGTCTTGGCATATGCAAGTCGCACACTTCGACCCTATGAAAGAAACTCAAAAAGCAGTATGAGACTGGAACTGCTAGATCTTAAGTGGGCCATGACTGAGAAGTTCAGAAGTTACCTGCTAGGATCACAAGTAGAGGTATTTACAGACAATAGGGGTCTGGCCTTCTGGGAGAAAGCTAAACTGGGAGCTATAGAGCAGAGATGGATGGCCCAGATGGCGATGTTTAACTACAAAATCCGACATCGGGCAGCAAGAGCCAATGGAAATGCAGATTATTTGTCCCGTTTTCCTATTGAAACCGCAGGCGAGGAACTGGAGGATGACGCAGATGTTGCAATAACTGGCATAACAGCTGAGGTTATCGGAGAGTTTACCCAGATACCATATGAGATAGGGTTGATGACAGCAACAAGCCAGAAAGATATCAGTGAAAGGGTACCGGCCGAATCAACCACAGCACCAGCAACCACTCAAGCATTTCCCACCTATTCGCGTGAGGAATTGATACATCTCCAGGGAGCGGATGATGTGGTAGCGATGGTTAGGAAGATGGTAAAGGATGGCACCAGACCTGCAGGAAAAGATGCTCGAAAGATCCCCTTGGCTGCAAGGAAACTACTTAATCAGAGTAACCGGCTCGAAGTGACAGATGGGTTGTTATACCGGACAGTGAAGGGATCAGATGGATCCAGCATAAAACAACTGGTAATACCTGAGTCCATGAAACCACGGATACTAGACTCTGTTCACAGGGTGGGCCATCAGGGAAGAGAGCGCATGCTGCAGTTGCTGAGAAGTAGGTGCTTCTGGGTAGGCATCACAGCTGATGTTGACGTCTTTTGTCGCAGATGCAACCGAAGTAACGTCGCCAAGGCACCTCAACTGAAGTTTCATGGGCCATCGGGAAACTTGATTGCCTCCAGACCGCTTGAGGTGGTAGCAATGGATTTCACACTGCTAGAGCGGGATTCCAAAGGGTTTGAGAATGTATTAGTGCTGACAGATGTGTTCAGCAAGTACACCATTGCTATACCAACAAGAGACCAAAAAGCAACAACAGTCACCAAGGCCCTGGTGGAAAAGTGGTTCCAGTATCTCGGAGCTCCTCAGAGGATACACTCTGATCAAGGCCGGAACTTCGAGTCAGCGATAGTCGCAGAGCTATGCAAGGTATATGGAGTCCACAATAGCCGCACTACAGCTTACAATCCTAAAGGCAACGGGCAGTGCGAGCGCTTCAACAAGACGTTGCATGATCTGCTGAGACCCATGACAGCCGACCAGAAGCGAAGGTGGTCTGAGCATCTAGCGGAGGTGGTTATGGTCTACAACTCTACCCCCCACTCTTCGACAGGGTACTCACCATACTACCTCCTCTTCGGCAGAGAGCCGAGGCTTCCTCTAGACTTCATGATAGGCACGCGCCCAGATGAAGAGCCGGAGACAACTGACGAGTGGCTGCAAGGTCACCTAGAGAGGTTGCACATAGCCCACCAAAAAGCTGCAGAGAGAATGCAGAAAATGGCCGCTGACAGGAGGGAGAGAAGTAATCAGCTTCCAGGCCCCACACCATTGCGAGTGGGTGAAAGAGTGCGGAAAAGAGTGCACTACACTGACAGGGCCAAAATACAAGACGTGTGGTCCAACGACGAATTCATTGTATCGTCAATTCCAGAAGCAAGCGGTGGTCCTTATGTGATAAGGCCAGCAGGCAACGAAGATCTGAAGATGAGGGTTGCGGCGCACGAACTGAGACGAAGTGAGGACAAAGATGATTCTCCGAATCTGGTAGATGCTACACTAGGCCTACCTGAGGCACCAGCTTCGCCAGATGAGACAGATCCTGGGGAGGACGTGCATGGTCTAATGCCCGAACCAGGCTGGTATGCCCTGCAGCCAATAGAGGGGCCTGCCCCGAGACGATCTGAGAGGTTACAACTGAAGCGCCAGAGTGAGTGATGTTGTCGGGACGACAACAAAATCAGGAGGGAGATATGTGATGGGGCCAAAAAGGAGACGCCCGCCCCCTACCTGTTTCTAGGCAGATTATTTTCGATGTGCGCGAAGCATTCTGGGTTGTGAAAAGTCTGAAGTAGAAGATATGTAATGAGGCCATAATAAAGCCTGAGAATTAATTGTGGTGTATAGTTGTGAGTCATATTTGATATTCGTGTGTTATATTAAATAGCTGTAGGTTTTATTTGTGTTTTCGCTATTCCTAAAGCGATAATCGCGTGTGATATTTAAGTAGCCAAGATTAATACGCCCAGCGCGCAGTAAAGTGAGTGATTAGCCTAGTGCCTATAAAAAGAAATAGCGATCGGCAAAAGGCCGATTTGAAGATTCTGCCCACACGAGAGAGCAAACGACGAAGCGCCCTGTGTACCTACACAGAAGAACACAAAGACATGACACATTAGCATCGGGCACTGTTGGGTGTTTTGTTTTGTTAGTTTCGTTTTGTTATGTTCGCTAGTTTATTTGTTTAATGTTTGCTTTGTCACTGAATGGGTTATAAAAATAAATATAGCCCCTGCCTCTAGAATCAAGAGTTTTATTGTTGTTCGGGTCGGTGCGAGTGTGACAAGAGAGTGATCACACATCACAATATAATCATCATTATCATCTCGCCCACCCTATCACTATATATATATATATATATAAATATATATATATATATATATATATATATATATATATATATATATATATATATATATATATATATATATATATATGGGGGCGTTAAGGTAGTCCCATGCAAATACTGCCGTAGGGGAGTGAAATATTAGCCTGAAACTATACCAGCCCTCTGTTTTATGAGTCGCGGTGGCCAGTTCACATCCTCGTTGCTTTTGCCTTTCCTAAGTCACTGGCTGAGTCAGGTAACCAATTCTACAGTTGCGACTGTGACCTGGTTTCGAACTTAGTTCCTTTGCCTCGAGAAACAACCGCTCAAACCACTCTGCCATTGGTGATGTAAAAGTAGTATGAAGCAGCGATCCTGTTTTAGGAACCATATAATTATAAACCTGTCCGAAATGATGTGGTGGATAAAGGTTTATTCTGTGTCGCACGAACAAAGTTCAGGCTGCAATCTTAGTTCAGTGCAGACGAAAGTCTTAGGTTACACACTTTTATTTTAAAATACACCACGAAGTAGCTTTAATTTTTGTATGGCAGACCCCGGACAGGTCTCTCCAGGTTCCTTCAAACTTTGGTAGTTAAAAATGTACCATGGTAGAGGAACGTTTGCAAAATGTCAGCTCCCTTTGTCGTCTGAAACCTAGTGAACCAAGGGCTCAAAGATTTGAAACATCCAAAGAAACTCTCCTCATCGAATTAAATAAAAATGTTTCATAATGTTAATAGATGATAGACAAAGAATATGATATTAGTGGCTGATGTGCTTTGTTCTTTTTGTATTTTATTTTTTATGGGGGGGGGGGGGGTTGTTTTGCGAATTATTTTACGTATTAGAATAAATACTTAATATTTATATTAAGACTTAATATTACGCGAGTTTAGCAGGATAGATGTTAGAAAGAAAAAAGAAGGACGAGGCGAAATATGATAAGAGGGAGGCTAAGTGATCATAACTAGGATAAGAAAACGAACATTAGAAAAAAAAAACCTTCTGATCAAATGTATCTTAACATAAATAGCTCACATTTAGCCACGGCTTCAAAGATCAGATATGGGTCACACGTGACTGCATCTGGATTTGGCATCCAGTATAATGCAGGAAGTGACGCAAACGATATTTTAAATCAATTGATCTAACTAAAATAGAGGGAGAATAAATCCTTATAATCTTTGGGAGTTTTTAGGATTGAGATTTGTGATATAAACTGGAAAATCCGTTATATTCAAGGCGCGTGGGGTATTGTAGATCGTCTGATTACTGGATATGAAGTATTCCTCATATACACCGGGTGATTGAAAAGTCAAGTGCTATTTTTAAATTGTTATTACAATTACCGATACCATCTATTTAACAAGCTAAAGATAGGAACTACCGATGAGTGTAACTGTGGCACAGACGCAATAATTTCCGCCACGTTTTGGCGGTTTACTTGCTCGATAGAAAATAATCATCCAATTGTTGGTTGATTTTTGACAAGACTATCTACAGACCTGCTTGCTGACAGACGTTTGCCTAGCTCATATTTTTGTAGTCCTTCCTAGGTCAAAGTTCACACTGCAGCAATGTTTTTCTAACGAATGTTTTCAGAGCAGGAAGAAGACACAGGAGCTATATTCACTTACATGTGTGATATGATCTGGTTGTTGTTGAGTAATTGTTACGTATAATGTGATGGATGATGACTCGCCACTTCTTCTTCTTCGTCGTCGTTCGCTCTCAAGTAACCACACATTTCTCTCTGATTATGCTGGCAGTAAATATCAGGCTTTCTCGTCACCATACAGTTTCTCCATCAACTCGGTTGGAGAAGGCCACCCTGCTTCTCTCATGGAGCCAACAGTTTTGGAGTAATGTTCCCCTGATGTCCGGTTCTTAGTCTGAAAATTATCACTGGATCTCTCCTTGGTAATGTCTAGAATAGTTCTGCTTTATTGGACTCTGAGTGTTCCATATGCCATTTTTCTCTTAAGTTATTTAAGATTGTTGCTTTTATATCGTCATATATAGCCCTGTGTTCTGTTTGAATGTTTTTTCCTCCTTTTTTGGCAAGTTTATCTGCCTTCTCATCTCTTATATACTGCAGTCGGCAGAGATTTACTGTACTTTTACATTTTTGAATTCATAGCTGGTTTCCATTAGTGCTTCTGCCAGACTGTATGATTCTTTGTGCTTATTGTTTCCGAGGGCTGTGATGACTGATAGTGAGTTTGTGAGGTGCAGGTAGGTTGTTGGTGACAGCCAAAGGACAAAGACAGAAAAACCGAATAAAACTGCGTGCTGAAACCGGATGCAAAGGTAAAAGATCCCGTTTCACGCCCATTGAGGCATGTTGAGAATATGGTGTTAGGCCCATATTTTCTTGACTATCGGCACACTAAGGGTGATGTGGTCAGCTTCACGCCGGCAGCCTTAACCTTCCCAGAGTTGCTTTGGTACCCAATTCATGAGGCTTGGTCGACCCCGGAGCAGTTTGCGGTCTAAAAAACCGGATGTGCCACAACGTATTTTTCGATCCAAACACTAAGACTCGTTACTGATCTGGGTATAAGAAAACAGCTAAGACATGCGTAGACACGAAATACGCTAACAAAATAAAAGGTAATACTATAGCACAAAGGTGGGAAAGATGTCAATCACGGTCCACCGGTGGACCGCTGTAAAATTTTAGGTGGACCGCCTGATATATAAAAGTTTTTTCCATAGCTCTTTAATTAAATCTTTCACTTCTAGAAGTTAAATATTAAAAACATATGAATAACAACAAGTACAATCAATCAATCATTACCCTTTAGCTCCCAAGGAGCATAGGCCTTCAACACACACATGTCAGGTTCTCCTGTCACGCACCATCAGCTCAAGTTCTTTCCACGTCTTTCTCATTTTGACTTTTCTCTCCAGCAGTACACATAGCGCGACAATTATCTTCAACGTTATCGAATTTCATACCTATTTTAAATATAATAATTATTCCTAACCTGTGTTTAAGTTGAGTGAATCTGGCCACTCCTTTTTAATCTGACAACATTGTATCACCTCTCACCCCTCCAACTTTGTTGTAGACGCCTATCACGGCCATTATAGGTGCTAACTACCATAAATTTTTGTGTAAAGAGTGTGAGCGAGTCAGCGCTAATGAATGGTCTTTAGTCTCCAGGTCGATATAGTTGAATGCCGACAGATGCATTTATCTGTCTCAGAGGTTCCAAGACTTTCTGTCAATGGCTACACAATTTACAAAACCTTATCAGTTTTCGACATTTCACTAGGTTATGTTATTGGCGCTGATATAAATGTGAAATTTAGAGACACATCTCCAACATTTGTGGAACCTCTGCTTCATCTAGTATAATGTAAGTGTTTATTATAACATACAGAGGCGGATCTACTATATAATTAGTGAAGCTTGAGCTGAATGGCCCCCAAGTTCAGTTTTCTCTGTAATGCGTTTCTTTCCCATCCCCCAACACTTAAAAAAAAAAAAAAAATGGGCCTCTCCAAGAATTCAAGCTTTAGGGCCTTCAAAATGTAGATCCGCCACTGATAACATATTAATCCTCCTAATTGAAGCGAGGTAGAGAGAACCCGAAACACACACGGAGAAGAGGATCAGAGAGACAGACATGGAAGGGATAAAGTAAACAGGAAATAACTTAAACCAGTGGTTCTCAAACAGTGTAGCATGCCACACAGGTGCGGCGGAAGATGATGGCAGTTGTGGTGGGAAGATTAAAAAACAATCGAGGATTTAGAGACATTTTCACAAAATATTTTATATAGTTTCTTATCAAACAAAATGAAATTTTGAACATTTGTTAAGTCGCTGGTTCAGACCTTCTTCTTCTCTACTATTATTTGAGTCTCAGTTGACTTTTGTTCTCAAAAATAAATATGAAGGTCATTATCGTATTTTTTATTTTGTTACATGTGATATAATATGGGAAATATATGTATAGAGAGACCCGTAGAATTTTTCAAGAAGTTTCCAGATCTCATACAGTAATATAATTTATTTTATATCAAATATCTTCTTCTTCTTTGAACCTTAGCCGCCGACCGTTAAAGCAGTCAGTGGCCATCCTGCCTGGTGGCGTCTTGTAGGGCAACAACAAATTGAATCCACTCTGCTCGGTCGGTGGCCATCCCCCGCACAGCGCCCCAACTCCGGTTCATTCCCCGCATCTCAGCCCCAACAGTCCTCCGCAAAGTTGTTTTTGGTCGGCCTCTCTTTCGTTTTCCTTCAGGGGTCCACAGCATAGCTGTTCTTGTGATGGCATCAGGGTCTCTTCTGAGGACATGGCAAACCCAGCTCCAGCGTCTGCCAGCTATGATGGTGTGCATGTCCTCTTGCTTGCTCCGAGTAAGCAGATCTTGGCCGGCGATGGCACTCGGCCAAAAGATTCTGTGAATTTTTCTTAGGCATGTCGTGCGAAAAGAGGACAACCTCGACATTTCCTTCTCTGCAACTCTCCAGCACTCCGCACCACAGAGAAGCACAGAAAGCACACAGCTCTGATATAATCTTAATCTTGTGCTTGTGCTGTACCGACAGGACCTCCAGATGTTGCCCAGACCAAAAAAGGCTGTTCTTGCTTTACCCACTCTGCCGTTAAAGTCCCCGCCTGCTCCGCCGTCTGGTATCACCATGCATCCTAGGCATGCGAAGGTGTCTGTCTGTTCCAGTTGCTGATTCCTTACTGATATAGGCTCAGGGTTGCTTACATTGAGCGTCATGACCTCTGTCATTTTTAGACCGACTTTCAAGCCCACCTGCTGGCTATACCCACCAAGTCCATCCGTTTCCCCCCGGATGTGTTGATGTGAATGTGCTAGTAGTGCAAAGTCATCTGCACATTCCAGATCTTCCAATGTAGAAAATGTAGTCCATCTTATTCCTCTTGGACTGCCCTCTGTTGTCTGGCGCATCACCCAGTCTATGACTGTTAAAAATAGAGTGGTTGATAAAGGGCATCCCTGTCGTGCTCCTGTCTTCACCGCAAAGGTTAGGTTGCTCTGCCCAACGCTACACGTAAAGTTGGCATAGAAGATTTTTATGATTGACACTATGCAGCTTGGAATTCCATAAGCCCTCAGTATTTTCCATAAACTGTCCCTATGTATGCTGTCGAAAGCCTTTTCAAAATCAACAAAATTAATGTAAAGATGTCTTTGCCATTCTGAGCACTGCTCTATAATGTTCCTGAGAGTGAATATATGATCTACACATCTCCTGTTCTTTCTAAATCCTGCTTGTTCTTTCCTCAGTTTGTGATCTACTGCTTTTGTAATTCTCTGTATAATTATCCTGCCTAATATTTTGATGGAAACTGAGAGAAGAGGGATTTCTCTCCAATTATTGTAGTCTGCAAGATCTCCCTTCTTGGGCAATTTGACAATTATTCCTTTGTTCCACTCCGTTGATGTTGTCTCTGTTTTCCAGACTTGTGCAAATAGTGGTTCTAATAGTTCTGCTGCTAGCTCAGGGTCTGTTTTAAATAGCTCTGCATTTAAGTTATCATGGCCAGGAGCTTTTCCGCTCTTTAACCCTTTGATTGCTGTGATGATTTCTTCTTTTCGTGGAATGTCTGTATTTATATCTAGATCGTTTTCAGCCTCAGGAACATTCAATTGTGTCTCTGGTGGTACCTTGTTCAGAGTTTCTCTGAAATGCTCTGTCCATTTTGTTTCCTGTCCCTCTGCTGTCGTGATGAGATTTCCGTGCTTATCTCTTACTAATGTAATATTGTTTGCACCTCGTTTTCCGCTGATGATTTTAGTTATTTTGTATACTGTGCTTTGTTCATTTCTCAGTGCTGCCTCTTCTGCCTGTCTTGCAAGATCGTCTAAGAAATTCCTTTTGTTGGCTCGGGTTTGGCGTTTAACTTCCTTGTCCAGTTGACTGTACTGTTTGCTATATAGTTGCTTTAACCTGGGGGACTGCTTCTGTTTTCTTTCTTTTCATTTCCTTTCTCATCGTTATGGTGTTTAATGTTTCTGGTGTTATCCAGTCTTGCTTCTTCCTTTCCTGGAATCCCAAGCATGATTTGCTGCTTTCCTTATATATTGTTGAAATGGTGTTGAATTTCTGGTCTATATCATCAGTCAATGTCTTTTCTTGACTTTTGGCAAATTGATATCGCTTTGATAAAAATTGATATCAAATATATTTGAATAATAATAAAAAAAATAGTTTTAAATAATGCAAATTATAAAGATTACCTGGCAAAAGCAGCCTCACAGACGTTCTCAGATTTTGTATATTTTGTGAATGAAACATGTTTTTATGTAGCTGTATCGTTTTATACTTTCTGGATGTCTCATGATCATATCATAAAGGTGTTATGTTGTGAATATAGCGCTGCTAGGAGATGATTTTTTTATGTTTCTGAAAGTATATCTTATTGTTTTTATGTGGTGTGGCGCGAGCAAATTTTGATTTCGAAAGTGTGGCCCAGAGAATAAAGTTTGGGAACCACTGCTTTTATCTTATGTCACAGGGTATGAAGGATTAGCTTGAACTTATTCAAGTACTATCTATGCTGGGGGTGGGGGGGGGGGGGGGGGGGGTTCAGGGGAAGCTGAAGGGAAGGTTAACAGAACTAAAATGACACTTCTTTTTTTTTTTTTTAAACTGTTACACAGGGGGTCAGCAATCGGTCGATCTTGTCCTACGGTAGATCCATGTGCCTCGTTTGGTAGATCTCTATGTGACAGAAAAGGGGGGGGGGGAACCTAGGCAAATTTTGGACTCGCCCTCTCCTACCGGCAATTAATAGCGCGCTCTCAGTAGTATATCATGCACGTTTCGAGCCGCATTGTGCAGGATGCGCGTGACTTTTATATAGGGAAATATACCGATCGATAGTGCAGGATGCGCGTGACTTTTATATAAGGAAATATTCCGATCGATAATGGCGGTGCGTGTTAGTAAGTAGGATGTATTGTATATGACTCAGCAGTGTGTTGTTATGTTTCTTTATTCATGCAACATATATATATATATATATATATATATATATATATATATATATATATATATATATATATATATATATATATATATATATATATATATATATATATGTATGTATACATATACAACATACATACAATATATATTTTACAACATGTAGACAACATTTATACAAAGGCCAAGGCTTTTTAATATAGTTGTAATAAATATATTGGCAATCCTCCGAATACCGGTCCCAAATGACTCAATATTTTTGTGTTACAAAATATCCCTTACAGGGCCTCATTTGGTAATGCCGGTTCAGGGGCGACATAAAATGGGGAAAAAAATTTACTGTTTAATCTCAGACTTAAGGGTCTTTTATATTTGGATATGCGCCCTAATATAACCGACTAGGTTGAACGGGACGCGCCTCGCCAAAACGAGGCAAAAGTTTTACATTTAAAAAAAATAAAATAAAATTACAAGTTTTTTCCCGCTGTAACATTATCATTTCGATATTCCGATACAGTGAGTGAAGTCGACCATTTCTTTTCTTCCAAAGTTGTGAATAAATTGATAATTTTTCCTTGCGAATGTGTGCATTTGAGATAAAAATATTAATAATGCCAGGTAGACCATCAGCTCCGACACAGATCAGCAACAATGTTCTACCAGTTCAACAACAGCTGTAGATGTCAGACCTAGTGACTTGTATACATTAATGAACAACAAACTCCAATGGTTACAGTGGCTTGCTACACACCGATTAATAAGAAACGCCGTAAACTTTTCTTCTTGCGGACATCTGATGTCTTTAGTTTCTCGTTTGGAATGTTCTGACAGATTCTCTTGGCGGTGCCGTAATTGTCGTTGCAGTGTACTGACAGGTTCGTTCTTTGCCAATTGTGAACTGGCAACGGAAAAAAACTGTGATGATAATGTTTTACTGGCTGTTCGAGGTGAAGTCGAAACATGTGATGTTTTTCGAGAGGTTGACAAGTTATGACACTATTGTTAATTACAATAACTATTTTCGTTTAGAATGTTACAACTGGCTGCTGCTCAACAACCCTCAGCTGGGAGGATTTGATGCTAATGGACAGTCAGTGTTCGTTGAAGTTGACGAGAGCTACTTTTTCCACCGCAAGTACCATCGTGGTCGATTTCGCCGTGGTCAATGGGTTGTTGGACTGGTTGAACGCGGTAGTGGTCGTTGCTGGTTGGAGGTTGTGGCAAGGCGAGATGCGGCAACACTGGAACGCATTATATGTAATCATGGCTTACCAGGAACCACAATTGTCACCGATGCTTGGCGAGGCTACAACAACGTTGGTCGACTAAACCATGGCATCTATGATCATACGGTTGTTGTTCATCAGTGTTGCCACAGCTGGGTATTTTTTTTACTAGATCTGGGTTTTTTTGGCTTCCGTCTGGGTATCTGGGTATTTGTTTTCCAAATCTGCATTAATCTGGGTATATTTGACAATTGACATTTACAATGTAAGTTTATTCTGGGCACTGAGCATTATACATTATATTTATATTATAATTAAATGTAAACAATTATGTGCTATATATTTTTTATTCCACTTAAATTTAATTCTTGTTTTTAAACACATTAATGACGTTGTTTTTTGACACGTTTACATCAGCTGTTGGATCCAAAGCGTGCTCTCGAGATCAACAAACCTTCTGTCATTCCATTAGCAGCGCAGGTTCCAACAGTTGTTTCAGAAGAGAGCCTGATAGCTAGACTGCTTGCGTCAGGGTCAGCAAACCAGAGCTGACCAAGACCCTACTCCACCTCCAAGTGGTGGTCCTGGGAACAGGCTGCATCACTGCAGTCTGGCTGAGTGAGTAGGGATCGAAAAGGGAAGGCTAATTCGATCCCAAAAATGCCGTGCTGACATCGGATGTGTCGGCCGAAAGGCGCAAATATCGCAGCTTTGCTGTAAACGGACACAACGCAAACAGTGTCCTTTTCAGGATGAAGAAGAAGAAGAGAGCATTGATCGTTTGTCTGATCAAGGGCGAGAACTGGCATCGTACCGAAAAGATCTTGGACATCTGGTGGATGAGGATCCGTCCGCATTCTGGCTGGACTGCAACTAGTAACAGATGCTAATAAACAGAAGAAATTGTATGTTTTGGCTGACCTCATGTGCACGCTTATGGCACTATCTCACTCCTCAGCATACGTCGAAAGTGTGTTTTCGAAGGTTAACTTAGTTAAAACTAAACAAACCAACAAGCTTTTGTGTGAAACAGTTTCCAATCGAATACTAGCCAAGCAAGCAGTTGCCAAAGTTGGAGTTTGTCATAAGTTTCATGCATACACAGATGGATCAGCAACTAATGCAACAGAAGATGGGGGTGGAGGAGTCTTCCTGAGCTTAAGCAATGGCACACAAAAAAGATAGCACTCGCAACAGGGAAATTTTCAAGTAACTTCACAGCAGAGGCAGAGGCCTTAAAAACTGCATCAGAAATTCTAATGACAGAAGAAAGCTCAGAGAGACCAGTAGCTATCTTCTCAGTGATCACAACGCTGAAAAGTCAAAGTAATGCTGAACTGGATGACCTAAGAGTAACACTTCGCAGACTATGTCATCAATACAAAAGAAAGAGTCGTGATACAGTGGATCCTCTCTCACTGCAACATCCCTGGAAATGAAGAGGCTGACAGATTGGCAAAGGAAGGGGGAAAACTTCAACTTGACAGAAATATAACCTATGAGGAGTCCAAGAGTTTTATCAAGCGCAGGTACAGGCACAAGTGGGAAGAAGAGCATCCAGGCCACACAAAAAATGATCCGTATTACCAGCTCAGCAGAAGTGAACAAGTGGTAATCTTCAGACTTCGCACAGGTCATAACAGATTGAGATACCATCTATTCAACAAATTAAAGATAGGAACTACTGATGAGTGTGACTTTGGCACCGATAAAATGACTGCCGAACATCTGCTTCAAAGGTGCCCAACATATGAGGAACAGAGAAAACGCAGATGGCCATCACCAGTACCATTCCTGGAGAAAATCTACGGAGATATCAACAGCCTCAGGCTGACCACTGCTTTCTTTGAACTTATTCAAGTTGACATCTGAGGGCGAACGAAGAAGAAGAAGTCATAAGTTTAATCCTAGTAAAAGCGTGGTTGAAGATGTGCGTGAAGGACGTTATCGGCAGAGATATGCAAAGATTTTGGAACCACAATCAAGATTTCACGTTGTCAATTCATGCATATGATCTTGACGAAGGAGAAGTTGTCGACATGGATGCCGAGTCGCTGACAAGTGACAATTTTCAACTGTAACAAGTTACAACTAACATTTTATATTTGATTTGAGGAACATTTTGATAATGTAACTACTGTAAGTATGTTACTGTTAAAATATCTCATTTTGAAGAGTTCATATATTAGGGTGTTAATTAAATCATTTTAATATAATTGTGAATTTTTGGTAATAAGAAATAAAAATGAAGAAATAAATAAAAATTGGAATCGCACAGCTTATTTGTGCTAAAGTTGCACTAAAAGATTGTGTAAGCATCGTCGATCCAGTGTATTTGAGGCATAAAATAATCTGGGTATTTCTGGGTTTTTTAAAGAAGAAAATCTGTGTTTATCTCTAGAACTTGAGCAGCAACCTTGTTGTTCATGCTAATAATTTCGTTGACCCTGTACACAGTGAAATTCACACCCAAACTATTGAAGGTGTATGGATGCAAGCGAAGAGAAAACCACGTTACGAAGGCGGCACTAGTCGTGGAAAGTTTCATTCTTATTTAGCAGAGTTTAAGTGGCGCTACAGTCACAAACATGTTTTCGGACAGTATTTACAACTTTTGTGCGAAAATTTCAACATATAACTTTCTAAGATTATTAATACGTATTGACTTCGCTTCACTTCACCGGGCGCCAAAAGTTCCCTTTTGGCAATTTCTGTGTTTCAAGAGTAGTCTCCCATTCATTTCTACTCGTAATATATTTTTTTTAATTATAAGTCAAAATGAGGCCCTGTAAGGGATATTTTCTAACACAAACCTTATTGAGTAATTTGGGACCGGAATTCGGAGGAGTGCCAATATATTTAATGATCTCTTTTAAAAGAAAACGAGGGAGCCGCGCTGGTGTAATGGCTTCGGCGTTGTACTGGCGACCAGGTGTTCATGGTTCAAACCCGGGCGTCGGCGTTTGAAGAAATGTTTACGGCCGGAAATTTGACTGAATAGCCTGAACGGTTCCTGTGATAAACCCTCTGTGGATGGGAAGGAGCGAAGCTCCTGACCGGGTTGGAAGGAAAGTCCTCAGGTTCCCCAGCCTCGCAATGACATGTCATTGGGGCGAAGGGCTGAAAGCCCAAGTGCCGCTGGTTAAGGAAAAAAAAAAAAAAAAGAAAACGAAAATGTCAATCTAAATCTCTAGTTTCAGACGGTTTGTAGCTCTTTGCTTCTTCGGTGGTGGTTGTTTATAGACATCGACCGGGTGATTGTCTATGGTTAGAGTTGATGTAGGGGTACAAGGGTTGGTGTTGTTAAGAGGACACCAACTCGGATCTGGGAATATTGGTTGATAACAACTGGAGTTGATGTAGTGGTCAAACGTGTTACTAGGGCAAGTAGTAGGACAGGTACCTGTGTTTGGTAACTGTAGTCGGTCAAATTCGGCGAGGATTTCGCCCTGTAAAGCCAGCAGATGTTCAAATTCAGGGCGAGTCAACGTAATGCCGATTTTGGTAGGAAACTTTAGATATGATTCACCAAAGTATTTTCGCACGTGTAGTAAATGCTGACCTCTGTAAAAACGTACAGACGCTGCCTTCAGCCCACTCTCCAACAACGGATTAAGCATTTCATCACTTCTACGCATATACACCCAGTTTGTGGGAACGGTGCCGGGGGTACTGTAACAGAGAGTTTTATGATCAATACATTTTCTATATACTCTTCTTTTTCTACCCGTGTCCTCTATTTTATTATCACTCTTTACCTTTTTCCTGTATTTTTCGCATTCGTTCGTTTGCGAGAAATATTTTCTTTCCCAGTCTCACTTTGCCGTTTTCGTTTTCTCATTTAGAAACGCAGTAGATTACATAACGTGTCAGTCCCTTGCACGAGATAATTTTAGGTGGGATTTCAGTCTATCAGACATGATGAGCAGTAGAGGTGGGCGAATCGATACACTCCGTTGTTTCGAGACAGTCGGCTCAATTAATTATACTGTGTCGAAACAGTGTGTCGAAACAGTGTGTCGACACAATTGCCCGTATAATAGGGGAGAAAGAAGTCTCTTATAGACAGTACCGGGGCGGGTATACATGAATTGTGTGAGACAATTTTCTCAGTTTTTACTGTCGTGTGTGAAAATCTATGGCGTTTCGTGTGACCACAATTCAATATTTTTACACAAGTCTTCATTATGATGAAATAAAACGTAGATATGATGATAGCTGCAGTATATGGGAAAATAATAAAAAAAACAACAATAATAATAACAACAGTAATAATAACACATGATATCAAACTAGAGTAAGCTAGTTTTGGTAGACAATGATTCAAATCCACACCGAGTAGGCCTACACAGATATCAGCAGAACTAATAAAGTGTCCATTACATTTATACGAACACACGGACACTTTCAACTTTAACATAGCGCCTAAAACATTGACAACTGCAGCACTGACACAATTTCCAGTGTCTATAACTTCTCAGCAAAAATAATATCACTTGTAAAATCAAGTCATCATAACACATCCCTGAAAAATATGACATGTTTGATATTCCATACTAATGTTCCGAACGGTTTATTCAAATTTTACAAAGGCCCACGGAAAGTGATACAGTGTGTCTCTTTGCAAAACAGCGAGGCAGAAACGAACTGAAACTGTGTCCATGTGTCGGACTCGGTGCATTGTTTGACTCATACACACAGTAGCCATCTCTACTCTGCAAAACAGCGAGGCAGACACGAACCGATACAGTATCGACACGGCAAGAAGGCTCAGTATCGAATCGTTCGGGTACGAAACTGTGTCGAACCATTGTTTCGAAACATACACACAGTAGCCATCTCTAATGAGCAGACAAATTGTCTACATTTGCAGCTGTCACGAGAGTTTTTCGTCAGGCTAGCTCCCGGCGAAGTGTGAAAACTGCCTCTGCATTGGAGACGGGTCGTCTGAGATTCGCATCTGACACGCGCGCTCTCGGTCAGTTTGTTAACGTAGGTGTGAAGACGCACTGGTGGCAGTTACGGCATGCGTCTAAGCAAACGTAGGTGTTAGGAGAGGGGAGAGATCGGGTTTTTGGAAATAGTGGGATCTTTTGTTTGTTTCATAGATATTAACCTGAGTTTGAAACTTTATTTCACTCATTCTCCAAGTACAGTAGACGTGGTCACTTCGTTCTAGATACTTAAACTTATAAGTGAAATCTCTTAGTTTCGTTGTGATACCGTAGTTCTGTGTTGAGGTAAATATTACATTAAGTATCTAATATTTTGTGAGTGATTAAGTGTTTAATCGCCTATTTTTCACTAGTTCTTTTGTGCAGAGTGAATTAAAATAAGTCTGTTATATTCTCTAGTCAACGAGTTACAGTGGTAAAACAGAATAAATTATAATTTCTAGCTTAAAATCATGTAGCTATAATAAATTTAATTTAACTGCTAAATAATCAGACGAGAATATTTTTCTAAACTAACTTATAAATGCTAGATGCCTCATGAGTGTTGACGGAATACGTAGGTATTCCTAATTCATGATGATTGGTTTTTATATATAACTTATTTCACGGGAAAGTTTAAACGTCAAGTCAAGCTCTACGCTTGCAGTTCAAAATGTAAGTTATATTGAGTACATAATATGTAAAATATTTCACATGTGTTTTTTTCTTTATTCAGTGAATACTGGGGTAACCCAACTTTGCCGGCGTTTTGTACAGAGACATACCTGTGAGAAACATAAACATTTTATATCTTTAACCACGTGGGTTTTCAAGTAACACGTGTCTGACAGGGCGTGTGCCTTCAAGAGATAGACAGAATACTGTTAAATCACGTTTTATTTGTTAAATGCCGTGAATGTCCACCAGTTGATAAATGTAGATGTTGGGACTGGTGTAGTAAAGTGTAACGATTGTCAACTCATTAAACCCAGCACAGTTTTGGTCATACAGGTCATCTTGTCCTGGAACGTGATGAGGCTGCGACAAGAATGTGAGTGTAGACAATGAGTGTGTATATGAATGTCAGTACGCGAATGGTAGAATGATTCGATAGAGTTGTCAGGTTGGTAGTACATCACTCATACTCACACTGTTCGAATTCAAGAAGTACTGGAACTACGGTGGTCTTTTTATAACATTTAATGAGACGCACACTTGGACAGTACGTGTATGGTTACAGGAACAAATGTCGACATAGACAGCATAATGTTGGTCACAGGAATATCATCTTAGGTTAGCATTCATGCTTGGCAAATATCATAATGGAGCATTCGTAAATAAGCATTCAGAGTTCCATCATGTAAATCATCTGGCTTTACTGACTGGGCACGTCAGTCCATAACCAATATATAGGAAGGCTCCTAGACTTAACCTCGCCTAGCGAATATCCCTTCACGTAAAGTTCAATATATATATTTTTCATAAAGATATAGGAATCCCAGACATGGGTTCTCACATGTAGCAGTGATCTCTTGGTTCATCGAGCGATAGTACAGGCATCCCTTTTTCTCACTCGATAAATACAAAGTATATGGATTTCAACATGGCTGTGCTTCTCTCGTGAGCTTCACTCACTATTGGATACAGACCAAAATTGGTCATTCGTTAAATGTCCTCATTTCTTCATAGCTTCTATCGTAGAGGTAATTGAATAATATCATATAATCTAGTGCTGATACATAGGAATGTCATCTTCCTTTGAATAAATATTCTTTACAAAAGTACCACTGTGCATCTGCTTATCGACAACGATGGCGAACCCCAAGTTCATAATAAATTGTGGTTTTACCTTTCTATGCGAAATATAACTTTGCCATTCCTTGGCAAAAGAGAATAAACACTGGGGTAAAGTACATACAACATGTCTAAATGACTATCACTTTTCCCCATCTACTTATAGATCACTTTTCGGCGATAAGCCGGCTACAACAAAATTCGACATCCCGACAGGATGACGGCCATGAATCACACCCCCTGCTAGCGATACTTCCGCTGCATAGCCTTTGACCTTTTCTAGCGACAACCAACATAGTTCGACTTAGAAATGTAAAGATATCCATATATAAGACAGACTCGTCCTACTCATACAAACACTACGTATAAATTCAGGCCATAGATATACTGAAGCAAGAACAATCTATTCCTACCCAGCCAAAGAATAAATCGCAGTAGGCCTAGACTCGTCCGCGGAGTCCGATCGAAGATGACGGAACTCCTTTCAAGGGAAGTAACTCAAAAATGACTTCTCCTTAAGCACTTAAAAAAGGAAATACTTTGTTTACAAAATATTTGCGAACATAATAAGTATATAAATGTATTATATTGCAAGATAGTAAAGATTGCACTTTACAGTCTTACCACACCTCCCGGGAAAAAAAAAAAAAAAAAATTTTTTTTTTTAAATACATCTAGGAGCAACGTAGAATAGGCTCACAACGCAAGAATACTGCGCAGATGAAAATATCAGGAATAACTATAATTCCTAATATGACCGGTGAGAATATATCTCAAAATCTGAGAGAAATTGTTTCTCTACGAATAAATGTTTCCAGGAAGGTGTGATCTACGTATAATACAATTCTGGTAATTATACAATGCATACCAAAAATTCACACTATAATCTTAAATTTATGATTTATGAAGAAACAATCATCAAAGAACAGCGGTGAATAAACATCAATAAACCGCTAAGTAGAGATACCATCATTCTATTATTAAATTACAAATGTGTATCTTAGTAAAGAAACAAAAAATAACTGTTGTAAAGTTATACATATTAAAAAGATCCAATATTTAACAGTTAAGTGGCATCATGTGGGCATCTGGACAGAATGTCCGCCATCACATTTTCTGAACCACGGATAGCTCGTACCGAGAAATGAAAAGGTTGAAGAGCGATTGCGTATCGAGTTGATCTCGAGCTCTTCAAGTTCTTACTTTGGATAGCCGTAAGAGCTTTTTGGTCAGTTTCCACTACGAAATGCGCGCCCAGAAGGAATCTTTGGAGTTTGAGAATTGACCAAACCATTGCCAATAATTCACGGTCTAAAACCGAGTAATTCCTTTCTGCAGCATTAAGTTTTCTGGATATATACATTACAGGATGCAGAGTTCCAGAGTACTCTTGCATTAGTGCCGCTCCAATCCCAGTGGATGAAGCGTCACTACGAAGAACAAATGTCTTATCTGTTGTAGGTAACACTAAAATAGGTGGTGATGAAAACATAGTTTTGATCTTCTCTAGTGAAGATTGGCATTCATGAGACCAGTGAACCATGTTAGGCGACCCTTTCTTTAATAGTGTAGAGAGAGGTGCCATGATAGAGGACAGATTCGGAATGAAACGTCCATAAAATTGTATGAGACCTAAAAGACTTCGCACTTGCTTTTTAGTCCTAGGGATAGAGATGTTAAGTATCTTAGTGATATTATGGTCTTCTGTCTTCAAGAAACCGTGACCTACTCGATGGCCTAAGAAAGCAATTTCGCTAAAGCCAATACAAGCTTTGGATGGTTTTGCTGTCAGGTTATACTCACGCAGAGTTGATAATAATTCAACTAACCCTGAATAGTGATCTTCCCAAGTATCGCTGAAAAGACAGATGTCGTCTAGATAAGCAATGACATCTGACCGATACGATAGGATTCGACGCATCATGCGTACAAATGTAGCTGGTGCGTTCATAAGGCCGAAAGGCATAAAATTCCATTGGAAAAGGCCTCTGGGAGTAGAGAAAGCGGTAAGAGGTTTGGCGCGTTCGGATAATGGAACTTGCCAATATCCTTTAGACAAATCAAGTTTAGTGAAAAAATGCGATTTAGAAAGACGAGTAAGTAGCTCTTCTAGTAAAGGCATAGGTTCAGCATCGAACTTCGTAACTTGATTCAATTTGCGATAGTCAACGCAAAGACGTATGTTATTGTCTTTTTTTCGAACAATAACCATCGGCGAAGAATATGCAGAAGTGGATGGTTCGATTATTTGTAAAATCTATCATTTCATCCAACTCCTTTTCAACCTGTGTTTGGAAATGTATAGGGATAGGATAAGGTCTAACCCTAATTGGAGTATGTTCAGTTAGAACAATGTCATGCTCAATGACATGAGTTTGTCCAGGGATGTCAGTGAGGACATCCTGAAATGTTTGTAACATAGACGAAACTTGTCGCCGTTCTCCTAGAGACAAATCAGGAGAAACAGTAACGTCTTTCCATGATTCACTAGAATGAAGTGGGATCATTGGAAGCGGAAGATTAACATCCGAAAAACTTGTTTCCTCATCCTGTATTACAGACAGTGATGAGTAATGACCATGTTTGACATGAGAATCGTCCGTTGCCTGGAAAATAGGCTGTAGATAGTCAGGACGTTCATGGAACTCCGTAAGCATATTGATGTGGAAGGTTTTATGCTTCCCGTTAATATCGACGATGTAGTCAACATCTGAAATTTTCGATATTATATCGTACGGACCTTTCCAACTAATAAGGAGTCTATTTTCACGACAAGGTAGCAAAACAAATGCTTTGTCACCAGGACAAAGTTGTCGTAAAGTTCTCTTCTTATTAGCAAATTGTCTTGCCTTCTGCTTAGCAAATTCAGAAGAGGACGTTGCCAATTTGCATGCTTCGATAATCTTCTGTCTCAGCGCGATGACATACTCGTAAGAAGATTTTGTGTCATCGTCAATATTGTCAGCTGTTATAAGATCATGCAGCAAAGACATTGGGCCGCGCGGTCGCGCGCCAAAGACAAGTTCAAAGGGAGAAAACCCTGTATGTTCATTGGGGACCTCTCTGTACGCGAAGAGGGCCGCGGGTAAAACCCTATCCCAATCTTGAGGATGATCCTCAGTTATCTTCCCTAATAAGTTCTTAAGTGTTCTATTTAGTCGCTCGACCATCCCATTGGACATAGGATGATAGATGCTACTCAAAGATCTCTCTATCTGTAGAGTAGACATTACTTGAGACATGGTATCCGATATCAGTTGGGTGCCATGATCTGATAATATTTCTCCGGGGAATCCCAGCCGAGAAAATATAAGCCAAAGAGCATCTGCAATGTCAGCGGTAGTAATGCTCTTTAGAGGGATAGCCTCTGGCCAACGTGTGCACATGTCTACACACGTTAAGATAAACTGATGTCCTCTAGCAGATTTGATCTTGAATGGACCAATGATGTCTATCGCCATTTTCTGGAATGGACGAATAGGAATATCTGCAGCCTGAATAGGCGCAGCATGACGAGGACCTTTGGATTTGACTTCTTGACATACTTTACAGGATCGACAATAGATCCGTATGTCCTTGTTCACAAAAGGCCAAAAGAAAGCCGCAAGAACTCTTGACTTTGTACGGGGAAAAACCCATGTGACCAGCACACTGAGAGTCGTGTGCATGTTGTAAGATCTTAACTCTCAAATTCTTGGGTACAAGAATCTGAGAATGACTTGACTTAGTGGAGTCTTGCACCATACGTACAAGTACGCCATTCTTCATTGTAATCCAAGATTTACAATTTGAATCTTTATTCGGATCACCTTTCGTTACAAGAGTGAAGAATTTCTTAAGAGTCGGATCTTCTTCTTGTTGTTTTATAAACGAGTCACGAGAAATTACCAAGGGATCATCTTGGTTATGCACTTCATTATCTTCAACAGATGAAGTTTCAGGCATATTGAGAGCTTGAGCTCTAGTGACTACCGCATTAGCAGATTGCATATTTTGATTTTCCCAAACGGAAATTTGCTCCGGAGTGCATTCTTTGACTCCGTGAATGCGACCGATGATAAGATCAGCGATCGGATTCGGCAAAAGACATGCGTGTACATCTCCTGTGAAGAAAGGAGTAGCAATCCTAATGATAGCGGTAGAGTATTTCTCTATGGTGCCGCCAAATGTTACGCATTTGACTACTTTGCCTGTAGAATGAGAAGGATCTATGAGTGACTGCCTAACCCCAATAGTTGTGCATCCAGAATCAAAAAGTACTGAGACTGGATTGTCATTTACTAAACCTTTGTGTAAGACAAGAGAACCTCTCCCATCATGCGCGATTGACGCAGGAAGAGCGGGAAGAGGATGCCCACAGCTTAAAGTAGACACTGTGGTTGGCTCAAATAATGTTTTGCATTGGGGGCACTGAGATGCTCTCCCAAAATCAAAAGCGGCACATGCCATATTATTAGAGTCATCATTATCTTTACTTTGTTTATAGGCTTCGTGGGACTCTTGCTGTGCAGAGTTCGCCTGGTAATGAGCTTTATGTTTTTTGAATTGTGCTCTACCTCTGTTATTATTGCCTCTGTACTTATCATTGTTTCCACTATTATAACCCCTACTCGGGTTTGAATCATAGCTCCTTTGGTTACTATCATCATATTCATTATAATGAGTATCTCGGTAATTATGATCCTGTTGTCTCCATGAAGGAAAACTTGGATAGTTTCTAGAATGACTTCCTTTGCGAAAGTTCCTGTAATTATGACCACCCCTGAATCGAGGGCTGTCAGCTCTTCTCCAGGTATTCGAAGAAGAACCCTGAAATGATTGGTTACCTTGGTTCTGATAACTGTAATAGTTACCTTTTTTATTAAACCTATTTTGAGGTCCTTGGAATTTGTGAGAGTGATTAGGGTTGTATGGTGTTGCAGAAGCAACTGGCATACCTTCTTTAACCTTACTGTTGCTAATAGCTACGTCCGGATGTGCAGTGACGTATTGGGTACAATACTGTTCCATTTCTTTTAGAGACTTAGGTTTACGCTCATGTAAGAATTCGAGGAAAGGTTTATTTATACTTGACATAATCTTGTCTCTGAGTATCAAGTCCATAAGTGCTTCATAAGTCTTTTCTGTTTTGGATAGCTCAATCCAACGATCAAATGTAAGACGTGTCCTTGCAATGAATTCTGAGAATTCTACACCTGCCTCAGGCACCATTGTCTTAAACAACTTCCGATAACCCTCTTCAGACAACTGATACTTCTTTAATAAGGCTGCCCTAATAACATCATAGTTATCTTTGTCAGCCTCTTCAACCAAACTTAAACTAGTCAGAGAATCACCTTTCAGATTTTCTGATAACTGGTTAGCATATTGTGATTTGTCCACATTATGGGCTCGACAAGAGCGTTCAAATCTATTTAGCCAGAATGTTATGTCATCACTGGAAGGGTTGAACGCTGGTACCTTGACCTTGTAAGTAAAGGGTTTACCATTACCACCAGATGCTTGATTAACATTACTTATGTTTGTTAACTTTAACTTTTCTAACTCAAATGCTAAAAGTTCTTTTTTGTGTTCATGTTCTCTTATTGCTTTTTTTCTCTTGAGCTTCAGCTTCTCTTTGTAATCTTTTCTCTTCTGCAGCAGCTTGTAATTTTTTTCTCTTCAGCAGCAGCTTGTAATTTTTTCTCTTCTGCAGCAGCTTGTAATTTTTTCTTTTCTGCAGCAGCTTGTAATTTTTTTCTCTTCAGCAGCATTTTTTCTCTTCAGCAGCAGCCTCATCTTTTCTTTTCTCTTTTTCCATTTCCATCTGGAATCTTTTTTCATCAGTCTGTATCTGCAATTTCTTTTGTTCATACTCTCTTTGTAATTTTTTTTCCTCAGCTTCTAATCTTAATTTCTTTTCTTCAATCAGTGCTTTTCTTTCTTCAGCAGCTAATGCTTTGTCATATTGAGCAACTGCCCATTCTTCTAATTGCTGACCAGTCTTATCAAGAACCTTGCCTTGTGTGATAAAATAATCTAATGTAGACATCTTGTCTAATAAGATCAGTAATTTGCAAAAGTAAATAAATTCACTTTCTTAGTCTTAATCAAAGACCTTGTATGATAACTTTGTAACCTGTGGAAAATAGTACTTAACTATCCCAATCACTGTGGGAAACAAGCCTTACAAAGGTCTTGTATAAATCCTTATATAATAACAGCTATAAGTTGCTGGTTCACTCTATAATATAAGTGCAGTGCACCAGAAATAGTGTTTTATATCATCAACTGTGTACCTTTAGTAATAGCAATTAACTATCAGTTGATTCTTGTACATCAATTTATATGATCAACTATATTTTAAATAGTGTATGTCGATCAGGCACAAAACAAAACAGTTATACAGAAGAACATGAAAACATTTGCGGAAATGAAATAAATCAAATGGGAAAAACAATAAAAGATAAACCGCAAGAGGATAACAAATACAAATAACGCCACAGTATATAAATATAAATTGAGAATAGAACTGAAAGATAGAATAGGGTAGACCAACAAATTACAAACAAATCAAAACAAACTAAAGAACAGAGGAATATTACAAAAAAAACAACAATGAGTACAGTCTTCACAGCTAACACTAATAGCAACAGCTGTCGCAGCAAATTTTCAATCAAGAAAATTGCACCTATAGAAACGCACACATCAGACCCTCTATTACGTGGGATACTCTGTTGTGTGACACCGCCCAACCAAAACAACAACCCGCTGGATACAAACAAATATCACATATAAATATTTAAACATAAATACATAAATGCATAAATAGTATGGCAATATGATGTAAATAGAGTGTTGCAGAAAGAATGTGTTGTAAAGAAGGCTCAGTTACACTGCCTAATAGTACAGTACTGTGGTACTTTATTAAACAAATACTTCTGGTCTAATTATTTTAAATTCAACACAGAAATAGAAGCTCCATCGTTGATGTGAATGATAACAATCGATGTAGGACTTCTCAGTTCAATAACACTTCCTTTCGCAAACACTGTCAAATATTCTCCAGTCCTGATGTGTAATGTTCTATGTTTCAACCAAGCTTGCTGTGTAACACTGTCAGTTGTATGGCAAATGTCCAACGAACCAAATGTCAACAAACGCTGACCTAGTTACTGCATACTCTCGACAGGACAGGTCACGCTGACATCACTGTAGAGTTGTACTGTTGATGTATTTGTGTGTCGTAACAGACCCCAAGGAACGTCTGGTCTCAGTAGTTTACTTCTCAATATGGTCACTGTGCAGGTTGACCCAGGAAGCTGGCACACCAGTTGTTAAATCACGTTTTTTTATTCGTTAAATGCCGTGAATGTCCACCAGTTGATAAATGTAGATGTTGGGACTGGTGTAGTAAAGTGTAACGATTGTCAACTCATTAAACCCAGCACAGTTTTGGTCATACAGGTCATCTTGTCCTGGAACGTGATGAGGCTCCGACAAGAATGTGAGTGTAGACAATGAGTGTGTATATGAATGTCAGAACGCGAATGGTAGAATGATTCGATAGAGTTGACAGGTTGGTAGTACATCACTCATACTCACACTGTTCGAATTCAAGAAGTACTGGAACTACGGTGGTCTTTTTATAACATTTAATGGGACGCACACTTGGACAGTACGTGTATGGTTACAGGAACAAATGTCGACATAGACAGCATAATGTTGGTCACAGGAATATCATCTTAAGTTAGCATTCATGCTTGGCAAATATCATAATGGAGCATTCGTAAATAAGCATTCAGAGTTCCATCATGTAAATCATCTGGCTTTACTGACTGGGCACGTCAGTCCATAACCAATATATAGGAAGGCTCCTAGACTTAACCTCGTCTAGCGAATATCCCTTCACGTAAAGTTCAATATATATATTTTTCATAAAGATATAGGAATCCCAGACATGGGTTCTCACATGTAGCAGTGATCTCTTGGTTCATCGAGCGATAGTACAGGCATCCCTTTTTCTCACTCGATAAATACAAAGTATATGGATTTCAACATGGCTGTGCTTCTCTCGTGAGCTTCACTCACTATTGGATACAGACCAAAATTGGTCATTCGTTAAATGTCCTCATTTCTTCATAGCTTCTATCATAGAGGTAATTGAATAATATCATATAATCTAGTGCTGATACATAGGAATGTCATCTTCCTTTGAATAAATATTCTTTTCAAAAGTACCACTGTGCATCTGCTTATCGACAACGATGGCGAAGCCCAAGTTCATAATAAATTGTGGTTTTACCTTTCTATGCGAAATATAACTTTGCCATTCCTTGGCAAAAGAGAATAAACACTGGGGTAAAGTACATACAACATGTCTAAATGACTATCACTTTTCCCCATCTACTTATAGATCACTTTTCGGCGATAAGCCTGCTACAACAAAATTCGACATCCCGACAGGATGACGGCCATGAATCACACCCCCCTGCTAGCGATACTTCCGCTGCATAGCCTTTGACCTTTTCTAGCGACAACCAACATAGTTCGACTTAGAAATGTAAAGATATCCATATATAAGACAGACTCGTCCTACTCATACAAACACTACGTATAAATTCAGGCCATAGATATACTGAAGCAAGAACAATCTATTCCTACCCAGCCAAAGAATAAATCGCAGTAGGCCTAGACTCGTCCGCGGAGTCCGATCGAAGATGACGGAACTCCTTTCAAGGGAAGTCCTTAAGCACTTAAAAAAGGAAATACTTTGTTTACAAAATATTTGCGAACATAATAAGTATATAAATGTATTATATTGCAAGACAGTAAAGATTGCACTTTACAAATACCAATCCCACTAATGGGTTTTTTTAAAGAATAAATGCTTATACTGGGCCTTGAGCCAGATCATATTTCTTCACAAACTCTAATGTACATGCTGCCTTGTGGCGAGAATAATTACAGAACAAAAACATTAACTTTTCCGACATTATTTGACCAAGTGTGTGGTGAACCAAGATTATCTGTTGAGAGAAGTTGTCCACCGGTCATCTTCCTAATTAAGGGAAACCTCGGGTTCTGACACTGTGTGCCCGCTGAAACCCAAACTCTTACCTCGTGAATAAGTGACATTAACTTAAATATGTAAAGAAAGAACGATCGCCTGAAGAGGACGCTCCCCGGACATGTTGAATGAAACCAATATCTGCAGAGCTGGGTATCCGCTTCATCCACAGATAGACAGATTAAACGAATTGTACACTAAGGCTTGCACCAGACGGCGAACAACAACACGATTGTAGGTAAGGTTGTGTGAGTCAGGGCCCTGATGAAAGAACCGAGTGAAAGAAGACTGAAGGATGTTCTTCGTTTGATCCACTCACTTTGTAACTTTCCTTATGCAAGATTTGTTGCTAAACTATATTTTTCCTCAGAATAGACACTGCTATCAAAGTCAGTTCATTCCTTCAAAAGGGGAAAATATTAGACCCAAATCATATGTATCTGTGACTCTTTGGGCTATCATCGTTCTCCTAACGGGACTGTGGGCTAAACATCGAGGGAAGATCATAACTGTGGTCTATCATTCTTGTAGCAATTCATTGATTTTTCTTTAACTTTGTGTATATGCCTTTTTGATGTAATTTTATATGTTGTGACGTAAGTTTACTATGATAAATTAAACTACAACTAAACTTATTTCAGCGTGTTGGTCAGCTCGTTCTAGAATATCCATATAATCATTTGTTATAGTTTTCCCACGTCTGTGCGTCTAACTGTCCTCTTGTATGTGCGTGCACGTGAGTGGATAGAACTATATATATGCAATATATATATATATATATGTGTTTAGACTGTCTGACTCCTGTAAATCTGTCGTAGAAGATAGGTGAAAGAGAGAAGATTTCTCGATTTCAGAGACAGCCTCTATCACAGTCTACCATCTCACTCGTGGAACTCTATTGCTATTACTATCTCTCACTGTGACTATCACTTATTCAAATCTATTCAGAAGGGACCAACCCAAGTCTTAATTCCCCTATCGAAAATCTACGACAGGTACTCATCTTCAGTGAGGTGTGATCGCAAGTGTCTGGGTGTTGGTCTCCCAAGTGTCTATTTATATGAAGGAAAACTAGATTAATCTGGTTTTTGAAACGTGTCCAGACTTGTTGCACGCTAACAGGGGGCTGATTAGCCGAAAAATTAATTGATCATTGACGTGTTGTCCATGTGAAAATGGCAGCAGGACCCGCCGCATACTTCCACATTTATACAGTTGCCAAGGATTTTTTTTACGTTTTAATTTATATATATATATATATATATATATATATATATATATATATATATATAAAAAATATATATATATATATATATATATATATATATATATATATATATATATCTCTTCTTCTTCTTCTTCCGTCCTTAGCCAACGACCGGCAAAGCAGTCAGTGGCCATTACGCCTAGTGGCGTCTTAAGGGCAACAGCGAATAGATTTTCTCTGCCGTTGTTCCCATCACGCCTAATGGCGTCTTTAGGGCAACGACAAATCAATCCGTTTGCTGTTGTTTCCATAATCAAAGTGACTGGCAAACGGGTGATCAGCCCGTTGGGATATATATATATATAAGAGTTATCTCAGCAGTCAAGAAAGATCACAGGCACAAGGTAGGATAAGCAGAAAGACTAGATATTGAGGGGAGATGTGGTGTAATTGTCGTCATGTACCTGTCTTTTTATGTAAAAATAGGACAGAGAATTTCCATTGTTGGGTGAATGTTATTACATATTGATGCGGGTTCTGGTCCACGGGGTAGTTTTCTTTATTATGTATATCATATCATGAGTAATAAGTCTACTCAAGCAAATGTCCATCTAGTGGTATGTAAGTGACCACCCACACAGCCGTATTCTCCAACATAAAAAATACTGTCAAAGGCCAGGATGGGCAATTCCAAATAGACAGTTTTATTGAACACAACGGTGCTCCGTAGAGATATATGTCATATGCAGACTAGATTAATTCGGCAACTAGACAGTCCTTAGTGTCGCTGTACAGTCTGCAACTGGAACAATGTCGAAGACATTTTCATTCATTTTTAATAAAGTTCAAACACTCACGCTCTTTTACCGCTAGTTATGAAACCGGATCGATGGTCGGCGCAAAACTTCGCGCGGAAACCATTGATCGTATACTTTATCTAAGAAAAACATTATACGAACAGGACACATAAGGGAAGAGAGCTATTTTTAGATGGAAAGAGGTGAAGAGGGAATTTCTGTGTTGTTTGAATGAGTAGACGGTTGAATTGTGTGTTCTAAAACCGACATTTTTCCCGCCCTGCGCTTGTTGTTTAGTGAGTACATCTAAAAACGTGTTTTGTCTAAGGTGTTGTGATGTTTACGGAGCCCTTTAGTGGTAGTCTTATCGTACTTGCCGAAACAGTGGTAAGTTTTACGACATAAAGATACCATCCCCTACCTTCGTATTCTAGTCCCGGGGGTTCTCTTATCAAATAATTTCACCTCGCCACAGCTATTACAACGACTAACTGTTTTACTCTTTTTTTTAATGATTTGTTAGTTCTTGTTGCTTAATTTCTATTTAGTTGAATGTCTTTTCTTATATAATTTCTATTTAGTTGAATGTCTTTTCTTACTAACTGTTTTACACTTTGATCTTAGCCAAAAGGCCGAGAAACGATAACAGATTTTCTGCTGCAGTTCCATGCCTTCTCCTTAATATCGTAAGATTTCACAGTGAAGTAATATTTAACAGATTAAAAATATTTTAATTGCTAAAAGTTAAAGTGGGGAAAAACTTAATAATTATCGTAAATTTATAAACAGCCAAATACGTTTAATACTGCTGTGACACATATCTTTTTGTAGTTTAAAGAAAGGTTCTTTAGGACATACGGTTATTACAATTACAAGTATGCCTAATTAATGCCCCGTGCAACATTGGTTATACAATTATTTCCACTTTAATATTAAGGGACGTTAAAATAATAAATTGTTATTTTCATAGTTAGCTCTCTTTGAACACAGGAAGCGTTCTTAATTTTACAAGGGAAAGCGTTCTTTGCTATTTCAAAATATTACAGCTTTCCCCCTAATTTACGGGCTCCAAACGATTTAACAGACAGTATGGATATATATATATATATATATTTGTACCTATAGGCCTATTACAAAAATATTAATTTATAAATGGTCCAGTTATATTAAGCTCGAAGCAATTCTACTGTCCAGCCTGGAAATTTCTGCGCGTTACTGCAGAGGTCATGTTTCCCAAATATGGAATGAAAACATCCGATCCTCTCTCTTCGATGTTTACAAATAGCTTCTTTGTTCCAGTTATCAAACGGTTATCTACTTTTATGTCCTGCAATTTTCAAACTTTAGTGAAAACTTTTCTTCCAATCAGCAAAGATGGTCCCAAAATTTTCTACCAGTCCTTCTCAAATGTTCCAACCTGTAGGTAAATCGCTATTAACCTGTGTTTAATGTTGTTATTTTTATTCGTGCCAAATATTTCTTTGAATATTTCTTGCATGTGTCAAATATTTTTTTCTAGTTGTCAAATATTTCTTCAAATGTTTTTTCCAGTTGTCAAATATTTCTTCAAATGTTTTTTCCAGTTGTCAAATATTTATGCAAATGTTTTTTCCAGTTGTCAAATATTTCTTCAAATGATTTTTTCCAATCGTCAAACATGTCTTCAAATGTTTTTTGTCCAGTTGTCACATATTTCTTCAGATATTTTTTCAAGTTGTCAAATATTTCTTCAAATATTTTTTCAAGTTGTCAAATATTTCTTCAAATGTTTTTTTTTTCCAGTTGTCAAATATTTCTTCAAATATTTTTTGTCCAGTTGACAAATATTTCTTCAAACGTTTTTTCCAGTTGTCAAATATTTCTTCAAATGTTTTTTCCAGTTGTCAAATATTTCTTCAAATGTTTTTTCCAGTTGTCAAATATTTCTTCAAATGTTTTTTGTCCAGTTGTCAAATATTTCTTCAAATGTTTTTTGTCCAGTTGACAAATATTTCTTCAGATATTTTTTCAAGTTGTCAAATATTTCTTCAAACGTTTTTTCAAGTTGTCAAATATTTCTTGGATGGGTGTGAAAAAAATCGAAAAAAGGTGATTCGTCTTACGGGGACAAAAGAATAAGAAAATAGCCAACGTTACGGCCACAAGGCCTTCGTCATGGAAAGGAAAGAAAGTGAAGGTTAGATAGGACACATAAGAACCTAAAAAGATATATAAAAAAATATAAAAATTTAAAAATAGGTACTTTCCTGAAGGCGGCAAAGTCCTAACGCTTATGGGCGCGTGCCAGGAAAGGGAAATGACTGCCACCACCGGATGTACACAATAACATACTTAGAAACTAAAAAACGAAACTAAGCAATAAACTACCCAAACTTAATAGAAGTGGGGACTGGAAATAGAAGGGAACAGAATGAGTCGAAGATAAATAAATAAAAAATAGAATAAAAAATCTAGACATATTAAAAACAGTGTATTATATATTCATGCGTATAATTAGAGGGCGGCAGAAAATAGAAAAATGGGATAAGAGTGGAAACAGTCAAAGTAGAACAGGCGAGGAAAAGGTGACCTCAGACAAAGGTGTGTAGAGTGTTGAGCCCAGCTGGTTTCTTCAAATGTTTTTTTTTCCTAGGTGTCAAATATTTATGCAAATGTTTTTTTCCGGTTGTAAAATATTTCTTCAAATGTTTTTTGTCCAGTTGAAAATATTTCTTCAAACGTTTTTTTCAAGTTCGCAAATATTTCTTCAAATATTTTTTTTTCTAGTTGTCAAATATTTCTTCAAACGTTTCTTCCAACTGGCAAATATTTCTTAACATGTTTCTTGAGGTTGTCAAATATTTTTTAAAATATTTATTCAAACGTATCTTGCAGTTGTCAAATATTTCTTCAAATGTTTTTTGTCAATTTTGTCAAATATTTCTTCAAATGTTTTTTTCCAGTTGTCAAATATTTCTTCAAATGTTTTTTGTCCAGTTGTCAAATATTTCTTTAGATATTTTTTCAAGTTGTCAAATATTTATTCAAATGTTTTTTCAAGTTGTCAAATATTTGTTAAAATGTTTTTTTTTTTCTAGTTGTCAAATATTTCTTCTAACGTTTCTTCCAACTGTCAAATATTTCTTAACATGTTTCTTGAGGTTGTCAAATATTTTTTAAAATATTTATTCAAACGTATCTTTCAGCTGTCAAATATTTCTTCAGATATTTTTTCAAGTTGTCAAATATTTCTTCAGATATTTTTTCAAGTTGTCAAATATTTTTTCAAACGTTTATTTCAAGTTGTCAAATATTTCTTCAAATGGTTTTTTTCTTCTAGTTGTCGAATATTTCTTCAAACGTTTCTTCCAACTGTCAAATATTTCTTAACATGTTTCTTGAGGTTGTCAAATATTTTTTAAAAATATTTATTCAAACGTATCTTGCAGTTGTCAAATATTTCTTCGAATGTTTTTTGTCCAGTTGTCAAATATTTCTTCATGTTTTTTTTTCCAGTTGTCAAATATTTCTTCAAATGTTTTTTGTCCAGTTGTCAAATATTTCTTCAGATATTTTTTCAAGTTGTCAAATATTTCTTCAAACGTTTTTTCAAGTTGTCAAATATTTCTTCAAACGTTTCTTCAAGTTGTCAAATATTTTTTCAAATGTTTTTTTTTCTAGTTGTCAAATATTTCTTCAAACGTTTCTTCCAACTGTCAAATATTTCTTAACATGTTTCTTGAGGTTGTCAAATATTTTTAAAAATATTTATTCAAACGTATCTTCCAGTTGTCAAATATTTCTTCAGATATTTTTTCAAGTTGTCAAATATTTCTTCAAATGGTTTTTTTCTTCTAGTTGTCAAATATTTCTTCAAACGTTTTTTCCAACTGTCAAATATTTCTTAACATGTTTCTTGAGGTTGTCAAATATTTTTTTTTAAATATTTATTCAAACGTATCTTGCAATTGTCAAATATTTCCACGAATGTTTTTTGTCCAGTTGTCAAATATTTCTTCATGTTTTTTTTCCATTTGTCAAATATTTCTTCAATTGTTTTTTGTCCAGTTGTCAAATATTTCTTCAGATATTTTTTCAAGTTGTCAAATATTTCTTCAAACGTTTTTTCAAGTTGTCAAATATTTCTTCAAACGTTTCTTCAAGTTGTCAAATATTTTTTCAAATGTTGTTTTTTCTAGTTGTCAAATATTTCTTCACACGTTTCTTCCAACTGTCAAATATTTCTTAACATGTTTCTTGAGGTTGTCAAATATTTTTTAAAAATATTTATTCAAACGTATCTTCCAGTTGTCAAATATTTCTTCAGATATTTTTTCAAGTTGTCAAATATTTCTTCAGATATTTTTTCAAGTTGTCAAATATTTCTTCAAATGTTTTTTTCTTCCAACCATCAAACAAATTCAAAATCGTTTAGATCGGGAAATCCCACAAGAGCTGACGTATTTTTTTTTTGTTCTTATTACAACGACTAACTGTGTTACCGCTAGTTATGAAACCGGATCGATGGTCGGCGCAGACTTCGCGAGGAAATCATTGATCGTATACTTTTATAAAATTCCGTTATCATAGAGGGTCGAACGGATTCGGTTAGGTCGGGTGGCGTCAGCGCTAAATGTAGGCTGTCGGTATCCATCTCGCATAGCTGGAAATTGGATCGATCTACGAACCTAGCTAGAAAATCGTAATAAAATTCGGATGTTGTTTCTGATGTTAAATATGACATGTCTGAATGCTAATTATCTGACTATGCAAGATAATTTATAATTACGTCCCTTGAGGGATAAAGTGAGTTTGCTTTTTCGGGTAATGCGAACGAAGTAAGTTTTGCACGGAATTTTGTAGAAGCGAGTGAACGGTTCGTGACAAAGTCTGATCTAGAAACTTCGAAAATAACTGTAATGGTAAATCGGGGTGCTAAGTTTAATCAGTTCAGATCCAGACGCATTAAGCATAAGTTGAGAAATATAGGTTCTCTCCTAAGAGTTAAAGATACTAAGAAGGGTAGACAAGAGAGACAGTGTTCCCATGTTGAAGAAAATGTACACCTTCTCAAGACGACCAGACGACCAGGTATGTCGAATCTCGACAATTAAATAAACAATTAGAATAATGAGAAGAACAATAGGCAGCAGCTAGCCATTGAGAAGTGTGAAACAATAGTCATTTGGTGGAAATTATTATCTCTGGCGGTTAGGTGAGTCTTTTCTAAAGATACACCAAGCAATCACACTAAGACTCGAATGTTAAGAAGATAGAAGTACAACAGAGCAAGAAAAGCAGAAGTGAGAACAACGAGTACTGAGATAATTTCTAGGACATAAGTTTTAAAATGACAACAGTGGTTCTCAAGTCATAACCATCTTGACTACCAAAGTCAGTAGACAAAATACAGAAGCAGTGACAGTTCCTAAGAGAATATAAGGAGAATGAGTAAGGATAAGGTTTTAGAAAATTTGCATCATGAAATAAATTTTGCTGTACAGAAGTTACCAGCCTCAAGTGGAAAGTTGAGCAGAACATCTCATTTCAACTGTTGCTGAATTTCTTATGTAAATAAACCTCGTATTACGTTCACCGCTGTCGGCGTGAAGTATGTTTACCAGATATTTAAACCATCAACCATCTGTCTGTCATAAGCTGTTGTAATCGTCAAAGTAGTCATCAGAAGTAACTTAACATCATCGTCCAACTGCCTACTGTTTAGGGCAGTGATACGAACCCACTATACACACCATTACCACATGCCATCTGCACTCACGGCCACAGTCTGTTGTTATTCTTGTGTTTATTGATAGTGAAAACATACTTTTGTTTGGATTGATTTTATAATTCCTGCCATCGCGCAGATATAGTAATTTTTCTTATATATACATTTATATCATAATAAACATAGAAAACTATTTAGCAGCGGATCAGAACTTTCTTCCTACCTTCACATCTGTTATTGTTGAATGTGGAATTCATTTGTTGCGTATCAGTCCCTTACTTCATATATCTATTCATTTGTTGATAGGTGAGAAAGAGAGGGTGAGTGGAGTTGACATCTAAATAAGCCCTGGTGGCAGGGTAAAAGAGTGTTTATCATCGTTGTACACCTGACTGTCACATTTCCACTCAACATTCACATTCGCTATTTTAGACTTTCCTCTATTTTCTACTTCTCACTCAGACTTTTGTCTTGTCTCAGACAGACTCTTTTCTCCACTCGTGACATTGAACAGCTGTAATGTCTGACTACTGAAATTCTAACTTCCTAGATGAATGAACCGTTCGATAGAGTTACTATAAACACTTTGTGGTTTTATTCACGTACTCGCCCCATTAAGAAATATTTTAGAGAGAAAGAAAAAGAAAACAAACTGCATGATTTATATCTACAACACATGTTTTTATAGCAGACACAACTGTTTTAGGAATATACCTTCACACTAGGTCAGATCGCAAGGCTGAAGGCACAGACAAAAATCAGAAGGGTCACTATAAGAGACTTGTTCGCCGATGACACTGAAATCCTCACTCATAGTCTACAGGAGCTTCATAGCTTGACGAATGGCTTCTACCGAGCATCTTTGACCCCACAATAAGTCTAAAGAAAACAAATGGGCTGAGTCACTATGTGGATGTTGGACCGGTTATCACTATCGATAACTGTGACAGTTGTGTTCCACTTCACATATCTGGGGTCTACCATCAACGACAAACTCTCGTGTTTGCTCCAATGGAGCATACGGTCATACCAGCAGATGTTCTCAATTCAGGAAGCATGCACCATTTTACTGAATGTTTTCTTTTTACCGAAATTGCGGGTGAGCGAAAATGGTTTGGTTTGGTTTTAAGGACAATCTTCATTGTACACGGATTACTCCATCAGTGCTCCGATCTGCTCCCTTAGATCACACAAGGAGGATCTCAGCATAGTGCACCAACTCCGTAGCACCGGCGAGAATCCCAATATGTGTATTTAGGAATCACACATTCTATAAATATTATTGTTGTGGGTAGGTTTCTAATTTTTAAATTTTGCCAGGGCAGCGGCATGATAGGCCTACTCTTTACGATTTCCAACTGCCGTGGGATTGTTAACGTACGCAACTTGCACACGGGACCTCCTATTTTTTTCGCCCTTATCCGAGAAGACAAGGCATCCGATCTCACTACCCAGGAGTCCAGGGGGGAGTAAGACATAATTAGGACCACTGTTTCTGAAAAAAATTTTTTCCATAAATTATTTTCCCTCAACTGGGAATCGAACCCGGTACCTCTAGAACTCGAGGCGGACGCCGTACCGCTTAGCCACTCCGACCGATGAGCGAAAACATAATAGTTGAGCTTCATTTGCCTCCGGAAATCACCATCTTGGCAGAGAGTCTACCACCCAGTCCAACCTAATTTTCTGTTATAATTAGGGTATTCAATGTTACTTTTTTCCTTTTGTGTTTTATTTACATCAAGGTGTTATTTACAATTGATTGATTCTTTTGGCACACACAGAAAACAAATGGTGTTTATCCTGCGCACGGAATACCCGGTTTAACCCCATGTGGGTTATAATTGTGGTATATAGTGTTCTTTATTCTATATAATATATAATATACCATTAGTCGTATTGCTTTTGTTGGTTCTTCTAAGCTGCATACTCTCCGGAATTTGTTACGACATTTCACAATGTCTGTAATGTACGAGCGTGTACCCCTTACCATGATGTTGAATATACGATCTTAGCCAAAAAGTTCTCTCCATCAGCATTGAAACGCTCCAACAATTCAGAAGAAATAGCTTTCCATTGCAATCGGTGGTCATTTGTGAGACTTCGAGGAACCCATCTTGCGCAAACCTTAGAAAATCCGAGAGTTTTTATAACTGCATTTGCACTACCAATGCTGACTGACAGCTGTAAGGCCAATTGTTGAGTAGTGATTCGCCTATCAGTAAGATTAATGCCATCAGCGCATTTCAACATTTCTGCGTTGGTGGCTGTGGCATGACGTCCACAGCGCGGCCGAATCAAGCAGCTCCGTATCTCCACTTCCTGATTCTTTGATTCTCTGAACCCAGCGACTGACTGTACTCCTGTCGACTGCAAAACTTCCATACACATCACATAGACGCTTGTGAATATTCACAACAGTTTCCTTCTCTGCAACGAGAAATTCTATCACAATTCGCTGTTTATAACGCAAGTTGCTAACACGCTCCATTTCAACGGTTTAGGGCAGCCGTATTATTTGGCCGGTTGCGGTACAATTTGATGCACACAATTGGCACATCCCATATTTGAAGTGTGCAAAATTTCATGCTTCTATCTTCATTATTAGCTGAGAAAAACGATGTGGTGCTTTACTTTCTGAACGCCCCTTGTATATATTGTAATGTTTAAGTGGAATGTCATCTTTAAGGGGGAGCAGTTTCCCCTGTATACCTCGCCTCGTTGCTGGGAAGCCGGGACCAAAGCGTTCACATGCCCTTGCCGTGGTGGTTTCGGAAGCTATTTTTTTTTTAAATTATGAGTTTGTTCTCCTCCCTCCCCCCTCCCATGCACAACATCATATTAGTCGCCTTGTAAGACATGCATGAGAAGAGACCCCCCCCCCTCCCCCAACCCCTTTTTTTTAAAACATATATCAACCGTTCCAGTATTTACCACCTCACGAGACTTAAATGTAAATAATCGTTAGGTCGGACAACGGACAAATTAAAACATGTCTGGTACTGGACAAGGGTAAGTACCTTAAAGGTTACGAACGTAGTTTACAAGTAATTCTACGTCACATTTTGGATCCAATAACACTGACAAACAACATTTTTCTTTCTTATATAAGAATAAGTGTTCTTAGGTCAGTTTCTTGCGCTGATTTCAAATTTGAAATCCGTTTATCTCTATCACGTCGGGTTCTTAAGATATTTGTGAATAAATATATTTTTGGGAAACCGTTATTTGCTCCGTTTCATTTTTACTATATAACTTTTTAAAAAATTAATAAAATGCAAAATAATTCTACTTTTTATACTGCTAAAAGATGCATGACATATGTTACGTTATATTTCAAATAGTTACTGTATTTTGAAATAATTCTGAGTGAAATATAGCTTCTAGAAGTTGTAGAAATTCGGCTGATCTGTTCTGTTACGTGTGTGGATATTTTACCGATCGTGTTCACCAGAAAAACTTTACACCATTGCTAAAGAAAGCATATGAACTTTATTTCGATTCGAAAGTTGATGATGCAAATAAATCTTGGAAGCCAAATGCAGTTTGTTCGACTTGTGCAAATACATTGGCAGGTTGTAAGTTACGAAAATCGCCAAAGCAAAGTCGATGCCTTTTGGAGTGCCAGTAATATGGCGTGAACCGACAAGTCAATACTGATTGTTACTTCTTTTGACAAAAATATCTATGGTTTCACTTTTAAAACTAGAAAGTCTGTGGTTTATCCAAATATTGAATCAGTTTCGAAACCAGTGCCTCATGATCCAATCACGTGTCCGATCCCAGTTCCACCAGAACAATATCCGTTGGACGTGAATGAACCATCAGAAAGTGATAGTTTACCTGCTTTAGAAACTAATTCTGACTCAGATTATGTACCGGTGAATGATGGTGTTCACTTAATTAACCATTCAGAACTTTCAGATCTAATACGTGATCTCGCTCTTACCAAAGGACAAGCGGAATTACTCGGTTCGCGACTCAAAGAATGGAATCTTTTAGCGCCCAATACTCCGATATTAAATTTCGTCATAGACACAGAGAACTTGTTCAATACTTTGAGATGGATGACGACATTTGCTATTGCAAAGATGTAAACGGTCTAATGGTGCACCTCGGTCATGAGCACATAGTCAACGAATGGTGACTTTTCATCGACTCTTCCAAGACTAGTCTAAAAGCCGTGTTATTGCATAATGGAAATTTATTTTCATCAATTCCAGTCGCCTACTCTGTTCATATGAAAGAAACTTATGACAATATCGAGGCTATACAGCAAAAATAACGTACAATGACTACCAATGGCGGATTTGTGGAGACCTAAAGGTCATTTCAATTCTCACGGGCATGCAGACTGGGTATACTAAATTTTGTTGCTTCCTATGTGAATGGGACAGCCGCAACAGACAGGAACATTATGCAAGAAAGGTGTGGCCTATCAGGGATCGTATGCAGCTCGGGCATAAAAATGTCATACACGAGCCATTAGTTAACAAAGACAGCATCATTTTCCCACCGTTACATATAAAGTTGGGGCTCATGAAGAATTTCGTAAAAGCGTTAGATAAAACGAGCAAAGCTTTCACTTATCTTCGAGAAAAGTTTCCGCAAGTTAGCGATGCAAAGATAAAGGAAGGTATCAATTAAGACCTCAGATTAGGAAAGTTATTGCAGACAAACAATTCGAGAACTTGTTACATGGTAGTGAACTTCGCGCATGGATGGCATTCAAATCGATCGTCGATAACTTTCTGGGAAATCACAAATCTGTCGACTATGTGCATATTGTTAAGCAGTGCAAGATGCATACAGAATTATGGGCTGTAACATGTCCCTCAAAATCCATTTGCTCGATTCGCATCTTGACTTTTTCCCTGACAACCTTGGCGAAGTCAGCGGTGAACATGGAGAACGATTCCATCAAGATATCGCCGTAATGGAGTCACGTTATCAAGGACGGTGGAGTGTGACCATGCTTGCCGATTATTGTTGGATGCTTCATCGCGATGTACCACATGTCATTCACCGACGAAAGTCGACTGCAAAGAAATTCAAGCTTACATAACTGTTATACTTCTTGTGCAATTGATGTTGTAATACTGTATGCGTTGTTAAAAAAAACTTCAATTGCGTATTTCTAGAGATCCCGACCTGATAGAGAAAAACGGTTTGCAGATTTAAAAACAGCGCATTAAAATTGACCAGAAAAACATAGAAATGTTAGAGAAAGAAAAAAAAAATTTTTTTTTGTTAGTCAGTGTAATTACTATGGGACAACAGAGCATTCCATTTCGGGGTCATGGGGACGACGGTTTATTAGACGACTTTCCCGAAAGTACTAATAGACTCTATTGCCAAATGTGGTAACTTTAGGGCCATTTTAAAGTTAATGATCAGAGCGGGTGACGTAACTTTAGATTATCACTTTAAAAAACTTCTCGGCAAATGCAACTTACATATCTAAAACAACTCAAAGCGAGCTAATTAAGTGTTGTGGAGAAGAAATAATTGATACATTTAGTCGATATATAAATGAATCAAGTTTTTTTTTTTCAATAATGTTTGATATCACTACTGATATATCGACAATTTCCCAACCAAGTATCTTAATAAGGTATGTAAATGGAGGTCAAATAAGGGAAAATAAAATATTGTTGGGTTTTTTTAATTTGCACGAACTTAATTTTGTAAGTAATACAAATGTTCATCAGAAACCTAAAAAAAGCGGCCAAATTCTTGGGACAATCCATTAAAATTTTTTACAAAAATATCATATTGATCTACAAAATTGTGTAGGAATTGGTACTGACACCTGCAATGTAATGGCTTCCGCACAACGGGGTGCAGTAGCGGAAATGTTAAAATGTGCACCATTCGGGGTATGGATTCCTTGTCAGAGCCATTTATTAAATTTGACCATCTCGAAATGCGCGAAGTCAAAAGCAGAAATTGGTTTGGAATATTGAAAGAAACCATTTCATTTTTTCATGCTTCTTCTAAGCGAACTTTTGTGTTGCAAATAAATTTAAAATGCTCTAAATTAGGTGGCCTATATCACACTCACTAGGTAGAACGGCATGATACAACACTTGACGTTAAACACACAACAATATTGTTGTGGATACTTTAAACACTATAAGTGATACAATATCATCGTCAAAAGCAAGTAGTTTGGCTCATTCTGTGTTATCATCCGACCATAGTAGCTTTATAATGCATTGTGAATATTTGTTGCGTTAACGTTACCACTTAACAGAATATTACAGTAACAAACCCTAGATTTAAGTTAACCTGGTTCGTTCATTGATCTTCTTACAGTTCTGAATAGCCAAAGAGATAATGTAAAACATGTGTTTGCGTCAATTTGGAAATCAATAGAACAGTCAGCTAATAATCTTGAAATTGTTATTAGAGAGCTGAGAATTGCTAGACAACAAACAAAGCGGGACAACCATGCACCAAGTAGTTTGGAAGAATATTATAGAAAAAGTTTATTTATTCCTATGTTGGATTTTATGATAAATGATGTCAAGACGCGCTTTTCAGAAGATACGCTTAATGCGTTCCATTTAAATACTCTTCTTCCAATCAATCTAGCCTATATTAATAAAGATCTGCTAACATGCACTGACAGATTATGGAGGAAATATGAGACTTTGTTAATGAAAACTCAAATGAATCAGATATCGACATAAACATGGACAATGTAATTAACAGGTTTGCCAATGAAGGAAAAAAAGAGAAAAATTGATTTTATAATTTAATATACTTTTTTCGTGTAATTATTCTAAAAATAGTTATATTATTATAGGTATTAATATTTTTGAGTTACTGTTGTTATGCTGTATCATAAAGTATGTATGAATTTTTATCACATTTTGTCTCTTTGTAGTTGTACCTTACTTTTATGTAATTATGTTATAAATAGTTATTTTTTTTTTAAATAAAAATAAATATTTTTGAATTACTGTGAAATAAAACTATTAAGTTGTCACATTTTTTTTCTTCAAAATTCGTTATTTTGTTTTCTAGTTGTCTAAAAATATGTGTAAATAAAGAGCGGGGAGCCTTATCATTCGGATGTATCTCTTCCCCTCCCCCTTGGACAATTTCTACATCCGCCTTAGCACGGAGCATGCAATTAATATTACAACTTATTTTCTTTTTGAAATTTTGAATCACTTTAACTAGACAGAAAACCCATCGGTTATATTAGCTCGCATATCCAAATACAGAAGACCTTGTGATTTGTTAAAACTTTTGACTTGACAGTACAAGAGCTGCTTATAATATATTGTTGTTACGCTTACAGTAACTATTATAAAATAAAAAACACACCAAACAATTTTAATTAATTAATAAATTTCACTTACTCTTAAGGGTTGGTAAATTTCTTATGGTGATCGATAAGAGTCCTAACACCTGACAGTAGATGTCCGTCCTCCTTTAATATGCGAGATCCGATAACCGGTGTGGTCTGGCGCGTGCGGGTCGCGGATTGGTGTGGGAATATTGCGAAAGACTTTATATAATGACCGGATACAGTACTGGTAATATAACAATAAGTTCCAGGCCGCGAAGTGGCCAGGATTTGTTAAAAAGTGTCGCCATTAGCCACAATAATAAATAAACAAAAGTTGAGAGCTTTTGAATTTAGAGGTCTGTTAAACAGATGGTTCGCTGTGATAATAAAGATTTTTTTTTTTAAACTTTATTACTTTATTTATACTTGCAAATTGTGGATATTTGACAACAATAGGAACAGCATCTAGAACCGTTAAAATATTTGCTGGTCCACACACACTTAATTCACATTAGCCTTCATAGATCTTCTCCTTCATACACTTTCAGATGTAAACTTGAATATGTTTGAAGAAAGCGATGGTCAACCTGAGGTTGTTGATATCCCCATAGAGTTTGTCCAGGAATGGTACTCGTAACGGCCATATGCGCTCTCTCTATTCCTCATATGTTAGGTACCGTTGCGGCATAAGTTCAGCGGTCATTTTTGTCGGCGACGCAGTTGCACTAAAAGACTAGTTTGAGGAAAATATTTCCGAAGCAATACTCACTATGTAATTTACTTTGTAAAGACGAAATTTAGCTAATGAAGACCGGAGTTTAAAACATAGATTTTGATATTCCACTGTTTTCCACATGTGGTATTCAAAACTTTGTATAAAATTAGTTTCGCGTTCAGCCACAGTACGTTGCTTACTGTCTTCGGCCAAATGCGCGGGCATCTTCCTACTAACTTAAGGATGGAAGTGTGAGGGTGTAAATATCCGAAATGTCAAGAATCAGAAATATATTTCATCATGACTAAAGGTCAGTTTGAAGGGCATCTAGATATATTCCAGAGCTGACTATTTTACTCAGAAATGAGATCGAACATCTATTCGTTTTACAGAAGTCTCATTAATCTCCCAGATTTGAGTCCTGGGATGTTTTCATCAGGATTTGTGTCTGCTAAGTGCGTCCGCCAAGCACTTTTGTAAAGCTTGTTTGTGTTGGGTGTTTTTTTTTCCTTGAAAAAGATTTGGCGTAGGAGTCGCCCACGCGCAAAATGATTTTGATTAAATTAATGAATTAAAAACGCCCTTACCAGGACCAGAAAGAGGAACACAGAAGACGAACGGTCCCCCCTATTCGGCATGCCGTAGAAGAGAATTCAGGAGGGATGAATATGGGCCAGTTTTCCCCCATTCCGTACAAACTGTAAGCGAAATAAAAAGCCAAAAATGCATGAGCGAGCCACCCAAAACAAGTAATTCCACAAAACTGAACTCAGCAGTCTAAAGCTAAGGCAGGTCCCTGGTAATGAGGCTTATGACGCAATCTAGATAAAACCGACAGATTCTGGAACAGCAACATCTTTGTTTTTTCCTTCTAGGCAATGAAAGGTTTCTATTTTAGCAAGTGAAATGTTCTAACATTAAATGAACAAGGGAAAACTGGACAGGTGGCAGTAAAAATGTAAGACTATAAAACTGACATCCTCGGCCTGAGACAAAAAAGGTAGAGAGGAAAAGAAATGAAGAAATAGAACACATAAGAACTTGTGCTGTCATCGGAACGTAAGGAAGAAAGCACACGCCATTGTGAAGGAGTGGCAAAAATGATGTCATAGGAAGCGCAGAAAGCACTCATTAAATTAGAAGCAATATCAGCCACATTCAAAACTACCTAAGGAAAAAAAAAAGATAGACGTTGTCCAGTGGTATTGTCGCTGGTTGTCTCTCCTGCTCTGCAGTAGTGGTCTACTAATGGCCGAACTCCGAGTAAAGGGATGAGGGTTTTCAAAGGTATCAACCTTCGCAAAAGATTACTCTTGGCTGAGATATAAATAGAAGAAGGATGCTTCTATTCCAGGGAGTCTCACAGGAATTTATAGATATGTGACAGCGCCATCTTGAGATCTGTCGTTCTTGGCGCTGGCGCCATCTTGTCACTACGATTGCCCCCGTGGTTCACTGCCTGATTACCACATTATCTTCAAGAAGAAGATATATTATTAGGCCATAATAAAGCCTACAAATTAGTTGTGTTATATTTGTGTTTTTTGCTATTTCTAGAGCGATAATCGCGTGTGTTATTTGCGTGGCGCAATCAATCCGCGCAGCGCACTTAAGTTGAGTGGTTAGCCTAGAGCCTATATAAAGAGATAGCAGGCGGCGAACGGGCCTATTTTGCAAAAGCCGCCCAGAGAGAACAAACGAAGTTAGACACCAGAGTCAATCTGTAGATGCCTTGAGCACGTGAGTTTGATTTCAAAGCAAATTAGCATTAGTTTTCTATAATTCTGAAATTATATTGATCGTGGCTGTTTTAATGTTTAGTGAAATAAATAGATAGATGTAATTTTAAAGGAGATTTCTTCCAGGACATTATGATTTAGTCTTGAAATGATAGATGAGTGAAAATAATGTCTGGATAGGTTTTATTAGGCACGTTAAGCCCAAATCCCATATGTGAAAGTTTGAGAGCGATTATTTCATTCATCAGAAAGGCAAATATAGTATGAAACTATTTCATACATGGAACTGGACAAAGGTGTTATCAGGAACTTGAATTTAAATAGTAATAAACTATGGGTAAGATGGCAGCCACGTGGTGATGACTGTATAAAAGCGGCGCCAGCAAGTTTGAATAACACGCTTCGCGTGGTAAACCTATGATGTTACGCTATTTTATACTCGGTGAATTGACACGTGGGTGGAAGTAGGTTAATATAATTTCCCCAGTAATAGATCAGAGTTTTCGTGTAAAATTTCCTTTAGGTGATGTATTTAGTTCCAGTTTTGTTAAAGTTAAGAATAATTATATTTTATTCTTTAGTGTAAGAGCATTTAAGTGTATTTCACGATAGCCTACTTATCATAATGCTACTGTTTATCTTTAGTGGTTACTTTGAAGTGAGAATAGTCATTTAGATTTCTGGTGAGATTAGAGCCACGCCAGGGTGCGTAAGGCACGTTGAGACAGGTGTTTCTCTGTTTGCTTCTGGTGGAGCATGGAAACACCAATGCGGCTGGTGTCCATCACAAGTCCACAAGAATCATTTTTATGCTATTACAGTGGTTGTTTCTGTAACAATGTGTTTCATGTGATGAGTTCCCAATCTCATCAGGGGTCATATACGACACGCTTGCGGCCAGGTGCACCAGTCGTCACTTACGACATGTTCAGAGTGCAGTGACGAATATTGAGACGGATCAGTTGCGAGGTGGTGCTTTATTCTCATTATTGAGAGTATTTGTTGTACATGTAGTTGAAGAATATTATTTTATGTCCAGTTGATTATTATTTAATGATTGTTATGTGAAGGATGGTTTGTGAGAGCACGTGGGCTCACTTGGAGATATATATTTCTCTTCTCCGCTCCTGAGGGAGCATTGGGCCACCAGTATGGTTTGCCTCCGCATGAAGTATTCATATGCTCTTGCAGTAGTGGTTTCGGTAGCAACCGATGTTACACGGTGAGATTGCCAGCCTCATGCACAACACCATACTAGTCTCACTGGACGACATGCGTGATTGTGTGTGTGTGTGTGTGATAGCTGAGTGTGTGTGCTCTTGCAGTAGTGGTTTCGGTAGCAATCTGTGTTACATGGTGAGATTGCCAGCCTCATGCACAACACCATACTAGTCTCATTGGGCGATATGCATGAGTGTGTGAGATAGTTGAGGGTATCAGGTGGGCGCAAGTTTTCTGTATGGTAAGTGTTATTATCTATGCTATTGATTTTCGCTTAGACATTGCTTTTATATATTGTTTTTCAGACAGTCTACGAACACTGTCTGGGTGTTCGGTAGTATTAAATGTTGATCTGTATAAGGCTTTGTGTTGCTTGAATTGCTAAGTCTGCTGCTGAGAGGGTTGCAAGTAACCAATAATTGCAACCCCTGTGTCACGTAGGTTTTGATCATTAAATTGCCTATAGCGTCTTCCTATTCTTTCACCCGAATTCTGTAATTTTGTTATCTCTCTTTATTTCCTTTTTCCTGTATATTTTGCATCCATTCGTTTGCGAAATATATTTTGCATACTATTCCTTAACTTTACCTTGTGTTTTTTCTCATACTGGGATACGTAATTTTATTACATAGATGTCAGTCAGACGTGAAGTGCGATTTAGTTGCAGTCCATCTCAGACATCGAGCCGACTTGGGTCTGCACCTTCAGATGATACGACACTCCTGAGTTAGATTCTCGACGTAAACGCGTGAGAATGCTAGGAGAGAGCCGACATCCGTCTGCATTTTTCACCGGTCAACAACTAGTTGCATCGGCCGAACGCTTAAGCAGGAGCGAATATTTACACCTTATAGTCGCAGTTTCAGACATCTGTCTGGAAATCCCAGCTGACACGGCTCACTGTTGGCCCGGTCAGCGTGAGGTGCGAAGTAGTATAAGTGTCAGTTCAGAGTTTCGTCGAAATAGCTCCGGCGAAGTGTGAAAATCGCCCATGCACTGCAGACGGTTGTCTGAGATTTGCAACTGACACGCGTACATCTTGGTCAGTAGGTGGCAGTTACGACATGTTAGGAGTTAAACGTAGCTGTTATGAGAAGGGGGAGAGATCGGGGCGGGGGAGATAGTTCATCCTTTGTCTGGTTTAAAATATTAACCCACGTTTGAAACTATTTCATTTCACTCAGTAACTTTGCAGTTAGACTAGAACAACCTTCGTTCGATTTCTAAATAATCTCTGTTAATAGAGATGGCCTTTAGTTTGGTCGAAGTGGTTTAAGTTCTTAGTACTTCTGTGTTTGAGGTGGATATTATATAGTAGTTCTCTAGAATTTTGTGAAGTGATTAAGTGTTAAATCGCCGATTTCATTTTAAACTAGTTCTTTTGAACAGAGTGCTTAATCTATATAGTCTGTATTATTTTCTAGTGACGCGTTTCAGTGGAAAGCAGAATAAATTATATTTCTAGCATTAAACCATAATGTAGCTATAATGAAGTTAATTTACTGCTAAATAATCAGTCGAGATCATATTTTTCTAAAACTAACTGATAAATGCTAGATGCGACATCAGTGAATATTGACGGAATACGCGATATTCCTAATTCCTGATGATTGATTTTTATATAACTTACTTTACGGGAAGTTTTAATGATAGGTCAAGCGGTACGCTTGCAGTTTGAAAATGTAAGTTATATTGAGTACATAATATGTAAATGATTTATATGTGCTTTTCCTTTTATACAGTGAAATACTGGGGTGACCCGAACTTTACCGGCATTTAGTAAAGAGACATATTTGTGAGAAGCATAGACATTTCCTATCTTTAACCACGTGGCGGTTTTGTTTCAAGTAACACTGGTCTGACAGTGCATATGCCATCAGAGAGAGACAGTAATAGCAATCCCACTAACGGTTTCTAAAGACTAGAAATATATATTGGGCTTTTGAGCCAGTTCATATTGCTCCACAAATTTAAATGTACATGCTGCCTGGCGGCGAGAATAGTTACAAGAATAACATTAACATTCCGACAGAGATTGTGACTAGTATTGTGGTGACCAAATATAGTACCTTCCTGGAAGAAGACACCGATCTGACATTACTTAAATCCTAGAATCCAAAGCTAATGACATTGTGCTCTGCTAACTTTCGTGCCTGGACAAATTTTATGCGACTTAATCAGACATTCGAAAAAATTAGAACACCCAAGGAATCGTTCCCTGAGACAGAGAGTTCAGTACGTCTTTTGGAACTGGGTATTTCTTGGTCGATGACTGCATTTTCGGGTCTGTGTGGAGGTCCTAGAATTATTATGTTCCCAGAGGCAGCGAGCAAAGTTGTGAGTATATATGTGAGAGCAAGGCCATGGCTGAATGAATGAGAGTACACAGGTCTGAGTGTTATTTTACCGGTGTATTATTGTCACCCATTTGCTGTCTTAACTTTTTTTAATCTGCAGAATTTGTTACAAAAGGCTAGAGTTTTCTTTTTCTTAGGCTAAATCAGATTATCCAACTCTGTTCATACATTTACGAGAAAGAAAGAAACCTCTTAGACTCAACCCTATGTATCTATAACTCTTTGGGCCATCATCTGTTCTCTTAACGGGGCTGTGGGCTAAACCTAGAGTAAGATCCTAACGGGCTATCATCCTTGTAACTTTTTCTTGAATTTTATGACTATTTGTATATGTTTTTCCTTGATGTAATTTTTGGTGTTGTGAGAAGATTTTTTTTAGATGATAATAATAAAATTCTCTCTTGAACTAAATCAGTGCGTTGGTCAGCTCGTTCAAATAATATATACATATATCATGTGTTATAGATTCCCACGACTGTGTGTTTAACTGTCGTCACGTGTATGTGCGTGCCCGTGAGTCGATAGAAATATATGTAATATATATATCTGTGTTTAGACTGTCTGACTACGTTAGATCTGTCGTAGAAGATAGGTGAGAGAGAGAGAGAAGATTTTCCGCTCTCAGAGACAGCCTCTATCACTGTTCTACCACCTCACTCGTGGAAGTCTATGTTTTATTTCCATCTCTCACTGTGACTATCACTCATTCCAACCTATTCAGAAGGGACCAACCCAAGTCTTAATACTCCTATCGAAAAATCTACGACAAATGGGGTCTCGCCCGACGGATTTTTGAACTTAGAATAGGAAGACGAGTACGACAAATGTGGACTCGTCTATCTGGATTTTGAACTTAAGATTCTTTATTCTGAAATAGAGTAAGAGTGTGATGTCTTGTGAGTTGTTATATCTTTAAATAATTTATCCCCTAGACTAACGATATGTTTTCGGGCGTGCTGACCACACAAACTGATAAGTTTTATCCACAGCATTTGAATAATATACATTTCAGTTACAGGTTGATTGTCGGAATATATGTTAATTACTGATTTTGTAATACTAAACGCTGGTAAAGTGGTGAGTGTATAACATTCACTGGGTTTTGAAGAAGTAGGTGTTTGAGCAAAAGCTAAGGAGTGCGTTTCGGACTATTTGTCCAGATTAATTGCCTCCCTCACCCTAACTGTCTTCAGGGGTAAACTTGATAGTGGACTTTAAAATTAAGGGATTATTTTTCTCTTTAACTTTTACAATAATTATTTTGTTTCCACTGTAGCAACTTATTTTTCAGAAGTAATCTAAACTACCATTTAGTTGGTGTAGTCATTTTTGCATTAGGTGCTTTATTGCCGATTAATAGCAGCGATAGTTAGATTTTTATTTTGGAGGAGGTATCCCAGGGTTAAGTATATCATCTTTTATTTGGTATTTTCTCGTAAGTGGTAGGAACCAGTGTATCCTTTTTCCTATTTTCTTTCTCCACTAGTCTCAGTCACTGACATAATATGGCCGAGAGGGCAAAGCTTAGACAACTCCTCAGGGACGAAGCGAGAGAGGAGGTTATGGAAGGAGAAGAAGCGAAAGCTTTTGTCAGGGACGAACTGGAAAGATATGATGCGGAGAGGAAAGCAGCCGAAGCTAGAGAGCAGAAGAAGATGGATGAGGAAATGGAAATTCGCAGGGCGAACGAAAGAGAGAAGAAGAGACAGCATGAGGAAAGAGAGAAAGAGAGACAGCACGAGTTGGCTCTTAAAGCTCTAGAACTCCAAAGTCGTGGTGCTGCCTCTACCTCCAGCAATGGAGAATCTTCTCCTCATTCCTCCTTAACGGATCCTTCTAACACTCAATCTCTTCAACTAAACGCCATGTCTTTCACTCTAGAATCTTTTCCTTGTCCAAATGAGAAGATTGACACATGGTTAGAAAAATTTGAGAAAATTGCAACTCTGTACGGGTTAGAGAGGTCGCGTTGGAATATGAAACTTTCCCAGGCCCTAAAAGGTTCTGCTTATGATGTTTATTCTAAGCTGGAAAGTAGCCAACAAGACAACTATGATCTGTTGAAGAAAGCGCTACTGGAGCGCTTTGAAATGAATGCTCGCAAATTTTTGCAACTGTTTCGCAACAGCAGGAAGGAGAGCTCTGAAACTTTTCACCAGTTCTCATCTCGTCTAAAGGGATATCTAACAAAGTGCCTTGAGCTTTCACAGCTCCCCTCTACCTATGAAGGTCTTGAGGAATTTGTTTTAACGGAACAAATAAAGAACACTTTGTCTGCTGATACCCGGAGATTTCTAGCTGAGCAGGGGGGCAGAAAAGCTTGACGACATCTTACAGAAGTCTGAGCGTTACCATAATGCGCTGGCTGAACTACCGGCCACAAAACGGAAACCGACAGAGGAGCATTTTCGAAAAAATAATCTAGAGCAATCTTCTCAGGCTTCCAACTCGAATAACCACAGAGAAACTCGACCTCAAAACCCCCCTCCTGAAAAATCCAAGTTCTACAAGAACAAGTACCCCAACCACCCCAAACAGTCTGATCAACCCGACCGCCCTACATGGCAGCGCAGCCAGAAAGGACAAGGTGGCAAAGGGAGAACCCCTGAGCACGGGACTAATGATCAGAGTGAGCACACCGAGCCTAAACGCATCGGATGCTTATTAACAGTCTCGCAAGGCGGAATTATTGACAGTGATTCCCAACCTGTTGGGGATAGACCCTAAACGCGAGGTATTGTTACGTTGAACGGTTCTCAAACTTCTTGCTTATTTGACACGGGGCTTTCTTATGATTGCACTGTTGCCAGAAACCTGGTCAAACCCGGTCAAGAGACAGCAGAGACCGTCCAACTGTGTGGAGTTCGTAAGAGTGATCCACCTACAGCGCTTCCCATCGCATTGGTGGAGATACACTCTGACTTTGTCAGAGGCGTGATCAAAGCGGCTGTTATGGATGATCCCATCTACACAGTCATACTTGGCGGAAGATACGTGTGTATTGGGAAACCGGAAGAGCCGAATGTGGCAACAGTGACTACAAGAGGGCAAACCAAGAAGGAACGGGAGCCTGCACCTAATTTGTTACCCATGGAACTTAAAGAAGCGCAATACAAGGACCCTACTTTGGCACCCTGCTTTAGGAAACTGCCCATGGCTAAGGAACCCAGACAGCACAGGGACATTTTTTCTAAGGATGGCGTACTTTATCGAAGAACGGGCAAGCCTGACCAAGGTTACAACCAGCTCTTAGTACCGAAACAGTACAGAAGCCAAATCCTAGAAATGGGGCACTCTCTTCCCTTCAGCGGACATATGTGACAGAACGCCACAAACCAACGGATAACCACTCATTATTGGTGGCCAGGAGTAAATGCTGATATTGTCAGATATGTTAAATCCTGTGCCCAGTGCCAACGTGTGCCACCCAAGCAACGGGCACCCCCAGTCTCTTTGGGTGAAATGCCAATAGTGGGAACACCATTCGAACGGGTTGTGATCGACATTTTAGGATCCTTAGAAA